>JAXFYN010000388.1:0-82291 GCA_036172215.1 Camellia granthamiana | reverse complement strand
TGAAAGGTCGCCGGTGCATTACATAGCCCGAAAGGCATGGGCCTGTAAGCAAAAGTGCCAAAAGGGCATGTAAATGTGGTCTTTTCCTGGTTAGCGGGGGTACACCGGGGACTTGATTATACCCCGAATAGCCATCAAGAAAAACAATAGAAACCCTGCCCCGCTAACCGCTCTAGGATTTGGTCAATGAAAGGTAAGGGAAAATGGTCATTCCTAGTCGAGGAATTTAGTCTCCTATAATCAATGCACACTCGCCACCCAGTAGTGGTTCGTGTGGGGACTAACTCTCCTTCCTCATTCTCAACAACAGTGATGCCCGATTTCTTGGGCACCGCTTGCGTGGGACTCGCCCACTTGCTATCCGAGATGGGGGTATATAATACCCGCATCCAATAATTTCAATACCTCCTTTTTCACCACCTCTTTCATGGTAAGATTCAGTCTCCGTTGCATTTCGCGAAAAGGTTTGGTGTCCTCCTCTAGATGTATATAATGCATGCACACGGAGGGATCTATCCCTTTCAAATCAGCCACTAACCACCCTATAGCACTCCGATGTGCCACGAGAACACTCATTAACTGACTCTCCTGCTCCACAGTCAAGTCAGATGCAATGATAACTGGTAAAGTCTCCCTGGGGGCCCTAAAAATGCATACTTGAGTGTGGCCGGAAAGTGGCTTCAACTCAAGTGTAGGTGGGTGTGACCCAAAGATGGTGTGGCAGGCTCTCTCGACAGAGGAGGAAGTGATTCAAATCGGGCTTTCCATGGAGGAAAATCCGGTGTAGAAGAAGAATTAAGCAAGACATTTTACCTTCTCAACTGACCCATCTATATCAAAATTTTCAAATCCAAAATGAGCTAGACAAGCCTCCAAAGGGTCCTCTACAAGAATAGAGGGCAAAGCCTCCTCCACAATCTCATCCACAACATCCACTAATAAGCATTCCTCTCTCTCATGAGGTTGTTGTGATGCTTGAAAAACATTAAGTTTTCACTTGCATGTTACCAAATGAAACTTCCATAACCCCGGTCTAACAATTAATGCATGCATTGGTCGTAGCCAAGAAAGGTCGACCCAAAATCACTGGGATTTGTTTCCTTGAACTGGCTACTTGTTCCATATCTAAAACCAAAAAATCAACAGGGAAGTAGAACCTATCAACCTTAACTAGCACATCCTCAATCATGCCTCGTGGCACTTTGAGGGGACCGGTCAGCCAACTGAAGAGTAACAGTAGTGGGCTTCAACTCGCCAAGCCCAAATTCCTCGTACACAGAGTACGGCAACAAATTAACACTAGCCCCCTAAATCCAATAAGGCCCTATCAATGAAGTGGTCCCCTATAATGCATGCAATGGTTGGGGCACCTGGGTCCTTAAGCTTAGGAGGTGTGTCATTCAACAAGATGGAGCTTACTTGCTCCATGAGTAGGACCTTTTGGGACACATTGTGTCCTAAATTTACGCTTTTGCGTACAAAGGTCCTTCAGAAATTTGACATATGATGGTACTTGCTTAATTGCCTCCAACAGGGGGAGGTTGATTTTTTACCTGTTTAAAGACCTCTATCATTGCCCTCCATAGATGCGGCCTTCTTATTAAAAAGGGACGGTGTATCAAGGCACTGGGGAAAGGGTGCCTTAGGCACATATGGTGCCTTGGGCTCAAGTGAAGTACTAGGGGACTAAGTCATCCCTCTTAAGTGTTTCCCCCCTCACCCTTGCTCTCACTAAGTGAACCACCGTGGTCACCCTTCCTAAATCTAGTTGCATCAGATGCAACTGACTGAGGCTCTAACTTCCTACCACTTCTCAAAGCAACCACCGCCTACACTTGCTCATGTTGCTTTCCATTCCCACCCAAACTCTTTGCCCCGTATTGTTCCTTAGGGTTGGCCACAGTTTGATTTGGTAATTTTCCCTCCTCTCTCTGATTCATGTTGTTAGCCATTTGACCTAATTGGGTCTCTATCTTGGCAATAGAGTGAGTGTGGGAGGTGAACTATCGGTGCTAACCCCTTAAGTTCTGAGAGAACTTCCAACACCTGAGTCTCAAAGGCAGAGTTGCCCTGAGGAACATGCGGGGGTTGTGGTTGTGGTTGCCGGTATGGTTGTGGGGGTCTATACGGTTGCGGTGGTCGGTAAGATGATTGGTTGGCAAAATTATTGAAATTTTGCCTTGGTGGTGGAGGATTGTAAGAAGTGCCTTATGAATGGGGGTTTCCCTGAGAAATTAGGGTGATTCCTCCGTCCCGAATTGTATGTGTTGGAGTATGGATCATTACCCGGGTTGGAGAATCCTTGAGCTGCATTTACATGCTCTTGGACTAACTCCGGAAATTGTGATGCTGAAGGGCACTCACTCAAGTCATGAGCAGGGCTCGCACAAATAACACATGCCCCTGTAAAATTGAGGCTGATCTTGTTGGGTAAGGGCATGTCCCGTAGCTAATAATTGGTCCATCTTGCGGGACAATGCTTCTACTTGTTGGGGCTAACTCTAGGTTTTGCCCGACCTCATAAATGCCCCCTATTTTCGGGGCTCCAACTACGGGTTGCCGGACTTGCCGGGCTGCGGAGGCATGGTGAAGGGAATTATCACTTAAGTTCTCAAACAATTGTCATGCCTCGGCATCATTTTTAGAAATAAATGTCCCACCACAGGACAAATCCACCATTTGGCGGTGTGGCTCAGTTAAGCCATAATAGAATGTCTGAACAAGTTGCCAATCAGGCACTTGGTGGTGGGGACACTGCTGGAGAAGGTCTCTAAGTCTTTCCTACGTCTCATGGAATTGCTCGCCATCCATTTGAGCAAAGTTTGTGATGGCTCGTCTAAGTTGGGTTGGTTTTACCTATAGGAAAGTACTTCTCCAAGAACCGTTGCTGTAATTGGTCCCAAGTTGTGATTGAATTAGCAGGTAAAGAATTTAGCCAATGTTTGGCTTTATCCTTTAACGAGAATGGAAATAATCGCAACATTAAGGCCTCATTTGTGAAATTCTGGATTCTCACTGTCGAGCAAATTTCTAGAAATTCATTCAAATGCTTATAAGGGTCATCATGAGTTAGTCCATGGAATGAGGGAGCATTTGTATGGTGCTGGACTTAATCTCATAATGAGCAGCAGTGGTGTTGGATAATTGGATGCATGATGGTGATGTATATGCAGTGGGTGTAAAATAATCCTTAAGTGTTCGGTTGGGCACATTCGGGACATTAGGATCTGCCATCTCTAATGGCTCAATGTATGAATATGAATATCTAAGCCTAGGAATACGGGCAGAGGCCCTAAGTCTCCTAAGGGTCCTTTTTAGTTCAAGGTCCAAACTCCACAATTCAGGACGACAAGAACGACGCCCGTGCATACACTACCCACACACACACAATAAGTTCGACTCGGTGCACTAAGTTACGAAAGCAGAATGCTAAAAGAGAAATACTCACAGCGGTTTAACAAAAACGCTTTACTCGTCTTGCGGGTGCTTGGCGTGTAGACGTTGTCTCCAACCCCCAATTGAGCTTTGACTTTCGTTTTAGCACTTTGGTGCTTTGCTTGTGAGTGTTTGCTTCTGTTTACTCACTTTAGTGTTGCGGTTTTTTTTAAAGCGCGGCTGCGCTTCGCTTGCACTTCGGTGATAGCTCCAATTTTAAATGCTCTGCACACTTAGCAACACAAAAGCATAAAATCCTAAACTAAAAATTAAAATAAGAATGTAACTTTAAATTAAATAATTTCGCCAAAAGTCCCCGGCAATGGAGCCAAAATTTGATGGGTCGTTGAACACACCAAAATTAAATACTAAACTATACCAAATTCAATTAGAATAATGGCAAGTCCAGGTATCGATCCACAGCGACAATTGTGAAATTAAACTAATTTAATTGTCAAATTCCTAAATTAATTTTGATAAAAAGATTGGTTGTTTATAACCTAATTTAATAACGAATAAATTAAACTAAGGAATTAAATTATCAATAATAAATGAAATTGAATATACTGAATTGGGGAAAAATCATAGGGTAAGAGAATTCACCACTAACTACATAATTATGGTTTTCAATTGAAATCAATTATGCTATGGTTTGAACGGATTAATGTTTCGCAAATACAAGCTCGAAGCATTTGACAAGAAGATCATCACATTCAATGTACGAGCACGAACCATCTCAAGTAATACGAATCGTTCACTCTAAACTAAGATAGTGATACGGACTCGTTCCTCGTAGTATGGTTCGTCTCATACTTTGAATGTGAAGGAATAGAAAACACATGTATGGATAACATTCAACAATCACAGAAAGTCAAATATTCGAAGAGATAATGAAAAATATATAAAAGGAACTTCTATATCACCATACAAATGTTCAAACCTTTACATAATTAAAAATAAAAAAGAAAACAAAAATAATTACATGGCTAGGGTTTCATCAAAACCCTAGAAAAGAAGACTAGCCACTCATGGAGGAGTGAAAGGAGGAAGATGGAGAAGGAACCACCATTGGAGACATCCTTGAAGCTTTTGTTTCTCTCTCTTTCCCAAACCCTAGCCTCTCTCTTTAGGTCAAAACAACTTCAGAACCCTAGAAAAGCCTTTTCCTTTTCTTTTTATACTTTTACTCACTTCCAAACAGGTTTAAAACATCGGTTTGACTTTTCCAGAAAAAGTCAACTCCGTCCAAATTCTGTCTTTTTGCCCATTTTATGCTCCGACGATGTACAACCTAATTGACATTCAACACACATAAAGTATACGGTTTGACCAGCAAGTGAAGTTAAGAGATTCTAATTAACGGCCTCAATGATGTACAATTCGGCCTTAATCAACAGTGTCTTTAAAACAGATTAGCCGCCTCACCGTGGGTGATGAAGGAGCATTGACTTCTGTTTCCCAAGATACGACGGTTTAGACCAGCTAACGCAGAAGCACCTTTTGTTAGCTTTGGCGAACCGATAATGGCAGCAGTCTCTCAACATAGGAAAAAAATTATAGGAGGAAGAAAACTGATTGTATAACTGGAAGGTAAAAAATTATGTACTAAAACTAAGGGAGATGAGTCTCCTTTTATATACCATGGGGGAGAGAGGAGGAGCCTCCAGCCATAAAGGCCAGCAACCAATGCCCATTAAGTTTGCAAAAACTATTGGAGTAATGGACCAAAATTGTTGGGACAATAATATTTGAGATATATAGGCTTGGTTTGGCATGTTTTCAAAAAGTCAAAAAGTCATTATCCTATTTAAGTCACATCACTTCTCTAACACATCACTTCAAACCCAACCCATATTTCATAAAAAGTCAAAAAGTGCACTTATTTAGATTATCCCATATTATGTATACACAAGTGTGTATATCTGTAGCAGACTTGGTCCAAAAAGATTAGGTTGGTAGATCACCAATCCGGCCCAGCCCATTCCCTCAAGCCTCAAGTGCTAAGATCCAAGACCCACGGATCACGGACCTGGCCCGGTCCAAGCGGCCGGCGCGCGTGTGGCAATTTTTTCATAACTAACTTGGACTATAGTCTTGGCCCAAGTCCATTCTTGAAGCATCCATAACTCCATTCTTTCGGAAAATTTGGATGCTCCAGAAGACTCATGCCTTTCTCATAATCTTGAGATTTAAATACCCATCAAAGTAACTCTACAATCAATATAGGATTGGTATACACAATTCCCAATACTCATTCATGAGGCCTAACTTTATGAAACAATTTTTCATTCAATTCTTAATAGTTTTTGGTCATTCTTTTTGTGAAGTAAAGACCTTATTATAAAGAATCTAAACCCATTTAATCCTACTTCAATTAATGGTTGAGACCTATTTTAATTTCACATTAAAATTACCATAAATCATTTTTTCTAACACAAAGAGCTTGGCGAACTTCTGCAATCACGGGACCAAAACTAGCCAACAAACAATTTGCACCCAGAATGGCATTCATCACAGTCAAAGAATCCCCCTCCAGATGAATGCCATGATAGTCGAGATCCCAAGCAAACCGAACAGCCTTGAGGGCCGCCATTGCCTCTAAAAAATCAACGTCTGTTCTGATAAATAAGCCATGACACGCCCCAAACTATCCCTAGCAACCACACTTACTCCCAAAACATGTTGTGTACAACCCATAGCCCCGTCGAAATTAATTTTGTACATTCCATCTGTCAGTGCCGACCAAATCGTATTTGACATTGGAGTAGGCAAAGGACTGGAACATATTTGAACATACCTAGGCTGCGATGTAAGCTGAGCGACTGTCAAGAGCAAGAGTGGCCATCTCCTCCGCTACCCGTTTGGATCGAGCAAAGATAACTTGATTTCGGTGCAACCAAATACTCCAACAAACTGTGAAAACCAGCCCCAAAATTGCATCATCATGAAGTAAATAAATTCCCCAAATCCACTCAAGAAAACCACAGGTCCAATCCCGTTGCCAACGATTGTCAAGACACACAGCTATCCAAACCCGTCCCGCAAAATCACACCCACACTACTAAAAAAAACACTTTTTGCGACCGCTATAAACCGTCGCAAATAATAAAAAACAGTCGCAAAAAGACTTTTTGCGACGGCCCATGCGACGGCAAATGGGGGTCGCGAATATGGGGGTGGCAAATACTTTTTGCGACGGCAAAGCAACGGTCGCAAATTATTTGCGACCACCTAAACTACTTATGGCGACCGCTATTTTGCCGTCGCAAAAAACAAAGAAAAACACTAACATGATCTTTGGCGACCATCTTGTTACCGTCGCAAAAAATTAAAAATTAAAATTAAAATAAATAAATAAATATGACGAGGGGAAAAGCTCCTTCATTTACATGCATTTATTCTCCATTCCATAGTAAAAAAGAAATACTTAAATCTTGATATGTCTTTCATAGTAAAAAAAAAAAAAACAAAGGATGAAGCATCATCATCATCATCTGTAGAAGAAGCTTTACAGAGACTACATTCTGACAGGAATTTAGATAAGAAAAACAAAGGATGAAGAAGCATCATCGGCAATCTGTAGAAGAAGCTTTACACAGGACTACATTCTGACAGGAATTTGGATTAAATGTCAGGAAGAGGGAACTCCAAACGAACCAAGTTGCAGAATTCAGAGGCCGCAACTGTAACTACTATATCCCCCTCCTCCTCCTCCTCCTCCTCCTCCTCCGTACCCACCACCATAGGGTGGTTGTGCTGATAATGAAGATTCCTGGTAGTTAGAACTACCGAACTGAGAATACGAAGACCTCAAACCACTGTCCATCCTGCCATAGCTGCTACTAATTGGTTCTTTGTGGCTGCTAATGAATTCCTGCAAAAAAACAAAACAAAACAAAACAAAAAAACGAACCTACCATCAGACTTCTTCCAGATACATCTTTTAATTCTGAGCAAAACAAAGCTTCTTGAGGAATTGAAAAGTTCCAGAACTTTTTTCTGGTGCTAAGGTCGCATGAAAAGAAATCATTTTAAATCAATACATGCACAAGTAACATTTCAGAACTCAGATGAAATCCCACCAGCACATCATTTTAACAGATTTTTTTTTTTTTTTTTTTTGCACTTCATATTAATCTTAACATTCTTGCTATGTTATCATTGCATTCTTTTCTCAGAACAATTTATAATAATTACAAGTTTGGAGAGAAACAAAATTTCCATTTTAATATTGTTCGATAACTACTTTCTATTCTTGAAAACAGAATAAGTGAAGACCATAGAGAGATGCTTTTAGCTAAATGACCATTATAAAAGAGAAAAATAAGAGCAGTAGATAGGTTTAATAGTTATACAAAGAACCTTGCACTTTGGACAAATCTCCTCAATCATGACAGCTAATCAAGTATTGAATTTTAATATGTTTTGTTGGCAATAGTTTGTATCATCGTTCACATTACAAGTAGTGTTTTTCCCAATTTGCATGTGTCCAACTGTCAAATAACCATTATTTTTTCCTGATGTCTCTAACCCATAGGTCTCTCCCTACCAACCAACCCATATAGCATCAACTCCATCAAATGACATCATAGCTTAAAGGATGAAATATAGATGAACTAGAGATAGATCTGATCCCTTCTCACAGACATTCAAGGGACATCAGCTAGCAAAATGTTGCCCTAGAAGAATCTCTGAGAGAAACAGAAAATAAAAATGATTAAGATCTCAGCACCCATCCATACCGTTGGACCAGCACAAAGAAGTTCCAGAATCTGCAATTGCAGAACAACCAGTACCACAGTACCCTGAGAGAGATAGAGAGAGACAGAGAGTGAATTAAAAGTATAACGTTAACAGGACGCAAGCATATAACCATCATGAATACATCTATGCTTAAACAGTAAATTTTCCACATTTTTGGTTGTGAAGAATATTATTAGGTACCAAGAGGAGCATACCAGTTGGTTTACCACCAATGAGAATGTCACCCATATCGAACTAGCACAAGATAATAACCAAAAAAAAATGTAAGAGAACGAATTAAATCAAAATGAACATGATGGTAGACAATACAAAGCATAATTATGTGGATTACCAACCTGCCAATAACCTTTCTGTGTCACTGGGACATGTGTGTGCTTACCCTTGTAGTGATTTGGATCAACCCCACCGAACACAAGTTCGCCCCCTGCTTCTTCTTTTGTATTTCGGTTAAGCCAAAATGAAAATACTGGCTCACTAACAACACCTTGTTTCACCATGTTGTACCTGCAACATATGCAACAGTCCCATCCCAAAAAATAAAATCACGGCCTTCTAACAATTGCTTACGTGGACTCGGTACGTGTCTGGTTTGGGTATGTGTCTACGTGTCAGATTCATCTAATCCCATGTCCAAAAACACGGGGACATAACAAAATATAATATTTCTTAATATCTTTAATTTATTTTAAATGATATAATGGTGTACATGAGGTGCCATAGACATTTCATGCATAATATGGAGATTTTATGCATAGCTTTATGGTTAATTCTAATTACTAAATATGCTTGCTAGGTGAATGTCGAACTACCCATGTCGAACATACATCCCATAGCCATACCTAATTACAACATGGGCACTTGGTACATTTAGAAGAGTCCATGTAACATGATCCACGATCACAATCAGACAAACAACAGTACAGACTAGTTACTCGCCTTAAAATTGGTATATGTGACATCGACACACACATGAAAGCACAAGCTCACAAACAGACAGAGCAAGCATTATGAAAGCTAAACTAGGCATTTTAGTTTGAAAAAGTATCAAAGATGAACAAACATACCACACTGGGACAGAATCTCCAACTGAGATCTCCCGGAATCCAAGACCAAGAATACCATCAAACTTGGCAACCAAAAACGTGATACTGGGCTCCCTGGTTGCCTCAATAAATTCCTGACAAGGTAAAGTATGAGTATAGAAAATTCCAATTGAAATATTAGATCATCAAACCAAATCCTTTTAGAAATTAGATTTCAAAATGGGCAAGGAAAAGAATGGATTTCTATGAGAATCCTATTTTTTAGGTTTGGAACTAATTGGAATTAAAAGGGAACAATTTAGTTTTCTTTGTTTAGTTTCATCTGGAACTGTATGGGAAAAAATGATGTAAACAAATGTCTCAATTGCATTGATAGTTAAAAATTTGAAGATAAAATAAAATAAAATTTGAAGATAAAATTTGAAGAAGAAGAAGAAGAGACAAACAAACAAAAAAACAGGGCAATGTGGGTAACTATATTAGATTAGGTTTTGTTAATTCTATTCTTGTGAAATCCAACCATTTTTCATGGAATTTGAAAATGACAATTTTCCTTCCAAATGACACCAATTTAAATTCCATCCATACCAAACATTCAAGATACCATTTTCAAATACCAATTCAATCAAATTCCACCATTCCAAACACATTGTACCTGATTCTTCACAACTAGGTCACCAACTTGGACGTGGTCTTCACTGAAAAATCCAGATATAGCCCCACTACCATAGTGAATTTCAGCAGATTTCCCTGCACAACAAATGGTTGTAGAAACTTCTCAAAGGCCTTTACCAGTGGTTGAACAAAGTTAATCCACAACATCCATGCAGTGAATATCATAGCCTCATTATGCATAACTACACAATGCAAAACATGCTATTGTATCACACTTGAGTTATATAACTAATTGCCCTTATTTTGGGTAAAACAAAGCTATCCTTGCTATTAAGAAGCACGAATACAGATATAGGACATTGATTCGGACACGATACTGAGGTGCCAACACGATAATTTTCAAAAAGATCAAGACACAACTAGGCAGGGACAGCCCCAAAACCTGTTTTAGAAAGCTCTCTGTTCCTAAACAAATTTAAAGTTTTAGGTTTTAGAATACCTAAAATTAAAAATTCTGGAGGAGGAGGGATTGACAAGTATAAAAATAAAAACATAAAAACAAATCTAAACCCAACAAGCAAAAGAGTGACTTAAGTGAACAACAGGAAATCGATAACTCAGCATATAAATCTATAAAAAGTGGGGAAGAAAAAGAGGTTCTCAGTTTCAGTTTTGAGAAAGGAACGCACTCTGCAAAACACACGAATGTTCCCTTTCAATTCCTGCAACAAAAGACAATTTAATATCATCAAAATTCAAAACCTAACTAACAGAGAGTGAGCAAAAGAGTATTACCAAAATAGTGTTGTGAAGCTTTTTCCGCAACTTCTCTCCTTCAATTAATTGAAGCTCTGCATCTGCAAGGCGATCTTGTAATTCGCTCATAACTCTCTTTTTCTCTTCAAATTCTGCCCTTGTTTCCAAAGCAGATAAATCAGACATCTGGAGAGAAAAAAAATCAACATCACTTAGGGTGGAAAATAAATAAGAAATACATATGCAAAGCACAATATAGCATCAACTCCATCAAATGACATCATAGCTTAACAAAATTATAGATTAGCAACTAGCCAACCTTGATATTCATAATATATATATATATACGCACATATATAATAAATAAATAAAAGCTACTTCGATTCTTGCTCGGACCTCAACAGAATAAATTGCAAACCAAAGAAATATGAGATTGTCGAGTCGAAGAGTTCAAGATCTTGAGGAAGTCGAGGACGTCTACTTCGATTCTTGCTCGGACCTCAACAGAATAAATTCAATTTCAAACATTGATATTCACAACATATACATAATATATAGAGGTACATACACATGTGTAGTAGAGGTGCTAATTTGAGAAGATCAAAGGAGAGAGCACGAGATTGAGAGAAAGAGAGAAAGCAAGATTGAGGGGGAGAGAGAGAGAGAGAGAGAGAGATTCATACCAGTCGTATTACTGTGAGACCGAGAGAGAGAGAGAGAGAGGGCGCGAGAGAGAGAACAATCGGTGAGAGAGCGCGAGAGAGAGAACAATCGGTGTTTGTGGAGGGGCTAGGGCAAGTATAAAGAAGAGGGGAAAATAAATAGAAGAAAATGAGGGGATAAATTGATTATTTGCGACGGCTAATCAGATGGTCGCAAATATATGGTAGCAAAAGGTCAGTTTTCTAGTAGTGCCCAAACAAGCAATGACACACAGTCTTCGCCTCATCAAGACAAATGTCACACATTTCCTGCAACATTATCCACTTCTTAATCAGATTTGCCTTTACTAGAAATAAATCATGACATGCTTTCCAAGCAAAAACTAGAAATATATCATGACATGCTTTTCAAGCAAAAACTCGAATTATATGATAGATAATATCACGTTTTCTATTTATTTTTTAATATAAGTTAGTTTTAAGACTAAACTGAAAAAATTTGAAACATGAAATATCAAATGCTAAAGTAAAAAAATGACCAAATATAAGGAGGACAAAGTGTCATTTATCCTTTCTATTTTTTTAATTATGTTGAGAATTCAACGCAAATTATATATATCTATATATTTATCATTTTCTTTTAAACAAGAAGTATAATTAATATTTATTTTTTTTTCCACAAGCAATCAATATGAATCAGCATATTGTATAATTTTTTAGAAAAATGCTTGAAATACCTAATTTATAACTTTTAATGATGTGTCTAATAAGTGTTAAATTTTGATTTGTTAAACATTCTATCATGTGGGGTCTAACCTTAATATCATATTATTATGGGTGGTTTAGAAGTAGTAAATTAGGGGGATGTAGTATTGTTGAATTTTGGAACACTTACCAATCAGTCTTATTAACTAGACTTATTTACTTAAAAATTCTGACTGATAAATTTATTATTGTAAATTTATTCAAGAGAGATTGATAAAATTATCACTGCATAAATTTATCAATAAAACTTAATAGGTAATAAGTCTCATAAATAGGACATTTTTGATTGACCCTGGTCCAGTTCAGAACATTGCGCTGAAGTATTACCATCAAAATTGTATTGAAATGTGGCCCAATATCGCACCTTTCTCATCAACCGCTGCCCAGTCTAATTTAGGTAGGGCTAGGCCCACTAATAGAACCATGGAATCCGAGTCCATGTTGACAGCCCACCAACTTCGCATGTTATGAAATTTATTCTGAATTATTTTTGTTTTTTTTTATTATTATTATTTTTAAATGATGAAAATACAATAAATTTTATAATTTTGATATAATTATATTAAGTTTATTTGAGATTTTAATTCATATAACATTTAGTCTCCTTATTATCAATATTTTATTAGTTATATAGATGAACAAAATTATGTTATTATTTTTTATATTAAGATGTATATTTTACATTATTTATTTTTATATTTTTACACCATCCATATTAATTTATGTTCATTTAAATTTACTAAAAAAGAAATCGATGTAATCATATTAAAATTATAAAACTTACTGTATTTGTTTTTTTCAAATTTCAAAATAAATCAATGTAATTATCACTAATGTATCTTTTAAGTTGGACTTGTTAAAATTTTTCTTTTAAATCTCTTTTATTGTGGTATGCAGTAAATTAATATTATAGGTGTCATATCTATTTTTGCCTCCGTTTGGGAAGTGTGTTGGCTTTTTAGTTTTTTGACTATTTTAGCCTAGGTTAAAAAATTTGATTTGGGAAAGACTTTTTGACTTTTTGATTTTTTTGTGAGAGAAGAGTGTAATGATTATAAATTGGATGCGATGTTTTGTTTGTTGTGACTAAATTTTGTGGCTAAAATAATCAAAAAAGCTCTTGCCAAACAGATTGAATTTTTATTTATTTATTAATGTAAAACTAATCAATTAAAAATTCAAATCGAACAGAAAAAATCTTTAACCAAGGTTAAATAGAGTGATTAAGCTGTCAAATCCAACAAAGGACTTTTTCGGGGAGTATGGAAAAAAAAAAATTGCTAATTTATTAATTTATTTAGATCACATAATTTTTTTTATTCTTTTATACGTTTTAAAAAAAAATTTAAAAAAATAATTAATACTTCTCAAAACAAGCCAAAACACAGCGCCTAGCAGCAGGCAGCGAACGCTAACCGCTGTAAAAAAGTAACAGCAACCATAGTTAATTAACCAGCTGTTTCTCGGCCCTGGCCTGCGCTGTATATACTATAAAAAAGGCAGAGAGGTCTGAAAGTTAAAAAAAAAAAAACCATCCTCGAATCGAAGCGAAAGGCGTCTTCATAAACGTCGTTCGCGAATATCTTATTTGCTCTTCGTTTTTCTTCAAAATTTTTAGGGTTTCTTTGCTTCGACAATGAGAGAGTGCATTTCGATCCACATCGGTCAGGCCGGTATTCAGGTCGGCAATGCCTGTTGGGAACTTTACTGCCTCGAGCATGGCATTCAGGTAAATACTACCAAGTTTATATATATATATATCAATTTTATGTTTCTACCAAGTTTCGTTTCGTGTTTTTCTCAATGTATGCTTTATTACAGATTGTTGTTGCATCATATATTATATGCATTCTATTGAAAACATGTCTTGAAATGCTTTTGGTGTTAAACAATTACAATGGAAACTATTCATAATGTTTTGGTTAAATTGTCTGATATGTATCTTTTGAAATTGCTGGTAATGGTGTTTGGTCTAGGATTATAGTGCAAATTATGGATGAGATCCAGTGAGTAATAATTTTGATTGGTATTCCTGAATTTTTATTTTTATTTTTTAATTGTATGGTGTATTTTAAGAATTACTCATTTTTAAATTGTAAATGTTGAGTTCTGCTTTCATTGTTATGTACAATCTGATCAACAAATCATATACCTATAATATGTTTCTTTTGGAGATTATAGTCCATGGGTTGTTGATATGTTGATTATTAATCTGATCAGTTTGGGTGCTCTATTCGTTGTTCAGATGTTTGTATGACTCTGCATGTGGGGCTTGATTGTTTGTTATATGTAGGATATCATTGGTGTGGTGTCGAAGTCTTTCATGATTTTAATCTGATAACTCTTTTTTTATTTTATTTATTTATTTATTTATATTCTGGTTTATTATTCATCAAAACCTTATGATTTTTCTTATGATAATCACGTATTGGAACAGTGGTATGCTTTGTATTTTGATCTAAGTACTTGTGGAATTTGCTTTATTTTCATGCTCAATTCTTTTTTCTTTTTTCTTTTTCAAATTAGTGGTTCTCTATCAATGATCTTATTCTGAAGCCTTTGTTCTATTACCCTCTGTTTTTTTTTTTTCAGCCTGATGGCCAGATGCCAGGTGACAAAACAATGGGCGGAGGAGATGATGCGTTCAACACCTTTTTCAGCGAAACTGGTGCTGGGAAGCATGTGCCTCGTGCTATTTTTGTCGATCTTGAGCCTACTGTCATTGATGAAGTGAGGACTGGCACTTACCGCCAGCTCTTTCACCCTGAGCAACTCATCAGCGGCAAGGAAGATGCTGCCAACAACTTTGCTCGTGGCCACTACACAAGTAAATATTTACCTCTCATCACACTTCCTGTTTTCAAAATTTCCTTTCTACTAAGAGTATCTCAAATGGTTTGCCCATTTTATGGTAGATGTGTGTCGAAAGTGTTCTCTAATAGTAAGTTTTAGCAGCGGTTATTTTGGCAATTGCCAAATCTTGTGTCAAATATGGGACAAACTTTGGCAGCTGCCAAAGCTACCAAGTCACCAAAACCAATCGTTTCCTCCCTCTGTCCTTCCCTTTTTCATCATTCTTCCTAGCAAAAAGTTCTAAAACAGAAGCAAAATTCACCCAAAATTCCACCCAAAAATAAATAAATTCTGAAGCTAAAAATGTCAGAATCAATAAATCAATCTAAAGAGAAAAAAAAAAAAGAAAAAAAGAAAAAAAAGAAGAAAGAGAATTTCAGGAATTTCAAGCAATATGAATGAATCAATTTCACTAATTTCAAACAATCATAATTGAATTTTAGCTAGATAATATTATAAAAAAATACCTGCAATTTGAAGAGGAAATTGGCTTCATCTTTGTCTTTGGATCATCTTCATTACGACTTTGGGTTGGTCTTCTTTGGATGGTCTTCATTAGGGTTTCACGCTTGGATAATTTTTTAGAGAAAGGGGTCATTGGGGAAGATGTTTAAAACAGAGGGAGAGATAGATCGAAGAGGGAGAGAGAGGATCATTTTGGTTAGGGTTAGGGTTTCGATCATTGGAGAAGAGGGTCTAGAGAAGCATTCAAGTCATGTGCATTCTATACTTAAGACCTTATTATTTAAAATGAATAATTTTATTGTCATATAACACAAAGTAAGAAGATAAAACTAAGATTTTAAATAGAAAAGTGATGCAATATTTGTTTATTTATTTAGTAGTTTCAGAATATAAAAGTTGTTGAAATTTATAGGTTATAGATAGAAAAAAGCGATCCCTTAAATTTTTTTATTACATAGGTTTAAAATACAAAAATTGTTAAAAATTATAGGTAAGAGACACAAAATAGAGTTAAAAAATGTACAATAAGATATCATAAATGCTTGTTTTTGAACTACACAAAATTTAAACTTTTAAAAATTATAGATGGCATTTCATTTTTATCTAATTTCTAACCTATGCTACCTCTGTTCTCCTATTATTTTTGTTTTTTTTTTTAATTTTTATTTTGAGGCGCCACTTTACTTTTATCCAATTTTTAAGCTTCTACCTCTATAGCTCTTCCATGATTTAAGTTATATTAGATTTTCTTTTCTTTTTCAAGTTATATTATTAAAGTTATATTAGTTGCATCATCACTGTATCATCATCAGATGATGGAGATTTATCAAAATTTTCATTCAAGACGGCTTTAGTGAAATTGTTCATTGTGGATGGGTGGGTGAAAATGAAAATTATAGAAAATCTTGTGGGTAGGTACAAAGAGCTTAGAAGATATGAAAATTGTGAGTAGGTGAATATGAAAATTGTAGAAAATCTTGTGTTATAATTTATAGAGAAAATTGTAGGGGGGTGAATGATGGATAGTTGTTGGTAAGTGAATGGTAAATGAATAATGAATGGTTATTGGGTGAGTGGTTGTTGGTGAATAATGGATGATTGTTGGTGGATGGTTGTAGGTGAATGAATGGTGGTGAATAATGGATAGTTGTTGGTGGGTAATTGGTGATAGTTTATTTTTTAATATTGTTAATATGTATATATATATTGCAGTGGTATGTTTTTTAGTGGGGTGAATTATATTTATTTTTTTTTTTCAGTTTTTTATATTTGCCTAATCGGGTATAATATAAATATATAATTTTTTTTAGAAATAGTTGAAAAAATGTCACAAAAGACAAAAAATAAACCAAAAAAAATCACTAAAAAATCTATATCCAAACAACACTTACAAATTTAGAGAAAAAATTGATTGAGATTTATCAAAATAGTAAGTGATCATTGAAGCACCATTATTATAATTTGACAATTTACTACTATTCATTGTCAAATTATAATTGCTATTATAACAAATATCATTGAAGATGCTCTAATTTTGCGTTTCTTTGTTATATACAGTTGGCAAAGAGATTGTTGACCTCTGCTTGGATCGCATCAGGAAACTTGCTGACAACTGCACTGGCCTTCAGGGTTTCCTTGTTTTCAACGCTGTTGGTGGTGGTACTGGTTCTGGTCTTGGATCACTTCTTCTGGAACGTCTTTCTGTTGACTATGGCAAGAAATCAAAGCTCGGTTTCACTGTTTATCCCTCACCCCAAGTCTCTACTTCTGTTGTGGAGCCCTATAACAGTGTCCTCTCAACCCACTCCCTTCTCGAGCACACAGATGTTGCTGTGCTTCTGGACAATGAGGCCATCTATGACATCTGCAGGCGCTCCCTTGACATTGAGCGCCCTACTTACACCAATCTGAATCGCCTTGTCTCTCAGGTAAACAAACGCCACTCAATGTGAAATTACAAAGATGTGTTTCAAATGATGATGATGCAAATGAATTCCTTTGATGTAGGTGATATCTTCACTTACTGCCTCATTGAGGTTTGATGGAGCTTTAAACGTTGACGTGACTGAATTCCAGACCAACCTTGTGCCCTACCCCAGAATCCATTTCATGCTCTCCTCATATGCTCCTGTCATTTCAGCCGAGAAGGCCTTTCACGAGCAGCTTTCCGTGGCAGAGATCACCAATAGTGCCTTTGAGCCTTCATCGATGATGGCTAAATGCGATCCCCGCCATGGCAAGTACATGGCCTGTTGCCTGATGTACCGTGGAGATGTTGTGCCCAAGGATGTGAATGCAGCTGTGGCCACCATCAAGACCAAGCGAACAATCCAGTTTGTTGACTGGTGCCCAACTGGGTTCAAGTGTGGCATCAACTATCAGCCGCCAACTGTTGTTCCCGGAGGTGACCTTGCGAAGGTGCAGAGAGCTGTGTGCATGATATCTAATTCAACCAGTGTCGCTGAAGTCTTCTCCCGCATTGACCACAAGTTCGATCTCATGTATGCTAAGCGAGCCTTTGTGCACTGGTACGTTGGTGAGGGCATGGAAGAAGGAGAATTCAGTGAAGCCCGTGAGGATCTTGCTGCCCTCGAAAAGGATTACGAGGAGGTTGGTGCTGAGACTGCCGAAGGTGATGAAGGTGACGAAGGAGATGAATATTGATTTTTGAAGGTCTATTGTTTGCTCATCATGGTTTCCTTATCATTCTGTTATTATATGTTCTAATGGTGGATTTGTCCTGGTTGTGAACTTCTTGTGCTCAAGAACTTCTTGTGAACTCCTGGTTTGGTATTAAGAATATGTGCTTCACTAATTTGTATAGAACGTGAGGGTCCTCCTTTGTGGGGGTCCAAACATTTTCCTTTGCTTTTATATTGTGTTAAGAGTTTATATTTTAAGAATAGCTTTGTCAAAAGCAGACCATGCTTTTGGTGAGCTGTACAGTACAACAGATCATAGCATGGCCTGTTTTGGCAATAGCCATGGCCATTTGAAATGTTTCAATAGATGCATAATCCAAATAGAAGCAACAAAGCATTTAAAAGACCACCATGTCTATTATTGAAACATTTTGCATTTTCAGAACAATCAAACAGAAGCAACATAGTACTTGGAAAACCACAATTGCTATGCCCAAAACGTTTCACTTTTTCAGAACAATGTTGTTCTGACCCAAACAATAGATTTGAAACAAGAAAATGGCTTGATACGCACACACTGATGCTTATAGAAGAAGAAAAACAACGCACCATGTGATCATGAACGTAGAATAACAGATGGAACAATTGTCTTGCTCTATTATTATTTACAAATACGAACAACTTATTCTGTGCAGAAAATGCTAGCTACTATGTTTGTTTATTAAAAAAATTCACTGTAAAAATATAAATCATTATTGTCTGGCTCAATTTAAATACCACAATGCCAAGTGAGAAAGCACAGTGGTCAACGCTCAAAAAATCGTTCAAGCTAGTAGTGCCTTGTACTTCAACCTCACAATCGTCCTAGCTTTTGGACAAGGCGGTTCTCAATTTCTAATCTCTTCTTCATGAACAAACCATACTTGTTGACAAGTTCTTGGCCTCCAGCATTCACTGAAAGTTTGCAGGCGAGAGATGTCTTCTCCAACTTGTCCATGTACATACATGAGATTGGCACAAAACTGCCCTTCTTGTTGCACAACCAACCATGAGCGGCCCTCAACGCCGCTCCTAGCGATGCAGAGTCTGTCAAGCAAGATAAAGATTTTGCTATCAGGGCACGGCATGAATTTTAGTAACTTTCACATATGAAGGCATCAGTTTCCCTAGAGACTCCTTGAAATTGGGAAAGATTATGAATATGGAACTTAGATGCACAAAGAGGGGTAGAGACGGGAGCAGGAGTGGGGGTGTGAAAGCAAAAGCATATAGAAGTTTCTAAAGTTGGAAGTATCTACAGGAGCGTGTATATATTTTATATATTAAATATATAAATCTATTAACAATTAACTTTTTTTTTCCTGCTTATCAATAATATATATGTTAAAATATGAATAAATAGTAGAAATTTAAGTCAACTACAAATTGTCCTTATTAAATATAGATAAATATTATATAAATAGAAACTATTAGAATAAGTTTGAGTTGTTTTTGTTTCTGTAAGATTTGTGTGTTTGAGAGGTCCTATCTCATTTGGGAGACAGTTTCTTATGAGTTTCTTTCACTTAGGAGGACGGAATAACATTTCTGAGTAAGAAACCCAAGTAGGAGGTTCCTGATACTAAGATCCGGAAACTTAAGATCAATAATGATTTCGTTATGTTTTCAGTGGGTGTGGGACATTAACTACATAAATCTGTTAAAACAAGACCAAGTTGATCTGAATAATGTATCCAATTATTGACTGCATAAATTTAGTTAAACAAACAGGAAATAACTACAGACCTGGTCTTTGGACTGTATAGACATTACAGCCAAAGATGGCAGCTACTGTGTTTAGAATGCTCTGATTTGCTGATGCTCCTCCGGTAGCTATTATTCGTTTTGGAGGAGAAGGCATTCCAAATCTTTCAGCATGACCTCGCAAAGAGAGCAACTGGCCCTCAATCAATGCTCGAACCTGCAAGTGAATTTATTTAACGGTAAGAAAAGTGTTTTCACCCAAGATCTCATGAAATCTCAACTAAGGCAACTACTAACCTCAGAGGGAGGATCAAATTTATCCACTTCACGTTCACTTATGCCATCTAAGGTATCGCCAATGAAATTCTCAAGGACATAGCGGTGGAAACCAACTGGATACATAAGCAACTTTTGAGTTTATCATTGCTAAATTCTTGTCATGACGAAAAAAGGAAAATACGACATGGTCAAAAACTCAAGCATCTACATGTCTGGATCTTGATCTCAATTTCATTTTGCTAGACGAACTGAGTGAATGATCGACACTCAAGACTCCATGTGTACTAAGTAGGACTTGAATTACTGTTTATATTAATTTTAGGGCATGTTTGATTAGTAGGATTATAACATAAGATAGAGATTGCTAGTCCATGGACTCAATCTCATGTTTGATTGAAAATTTTATTAACCAAATTATATGTAGGGGGACATTAAATCCGACGAAATTGACGAATTTTTATTACTGAGAAAAGTTGGGGATCATAATATCAAGTATGAAAGAAAAAAAAATAAATAAATACATAATAAATAGTTATCTCACTAATTTAATTGGATAACTAATCCTATACTAATTCATGAGATTATTAATCATTTCACTATTAATCCTTTTAATCAAACAAGACCTCAAATCTCTATCAGCCAATTTGGTAAGATAATAAATTAAACCAGCACAAATAGTTGAATGGATCAAAAAGAACTCTCACATCAGCCCGTATATATTTCAAATTCTTTTTTGAGTAGAAAACTAAAGATGAACCATGTCACACCCTTCGGTGTGTTTGATGTGTGGTACAATTATATTCAAGAGTGAAATGAATGCAATGCTCTGACTTCCATATTACTGAAATGGAAGCACTTTGCTTGACCACCACTAAAATATGTAGGAAACAAAACCCATTAACTTACCAGGGAGGGGAGGAAGTATTTCATACTCCTTGTAGTAGAAACCTATCTTTCCACCTATAGCAGAGAAAAATATGTGAAACCACAAAATAAAAACAACTCCTCCAAACTCATTCAAGAAACATATTTACTTACCATTTAGAGGTGGTGTTTGTTGCAGAAATTTAGCAAAAACTTCCCAAGATTTATCCGCACATTGATTCCGCACATCTGTCAAGGTTGTGATGGTCACTAATAGGAATTTTCAGTTATTGTTTTATTTGAAACTTGAAACCAATGCTTTAAAAACAGGACCGTACCCAATGCTTGAACCACCTGGACTATTAACCAGTTCACTTTTGGATGAGAATTTATGGTTGAACCACCTGGACTATTACCCAAATAGTTGAACCTCCTATTCACTTTCTCTAAACCAAAAGCTTTACTGAACTTGACTGAAGCTCTATGTGCTATGATTCAGATCTAATAAAATTTATTTCAAAGCAACACCTCTCCCTCGGAACTGACAATATCTATTCCCTTGAGTTCAGTAGTTAGTGATTTCTTCCTAATGAATTATTGTTAAATCTTTCATCTTTTGCTGATGTTTTCTGCCTTATTCATTTCTTAACTTGAAATCACTCACTTAATGTGATTCACTTTTGAAGATTTTCTATTTGTGTACCAATAGCAAACACATACACATGAAATAAATACAATTTGACTTTTCACCCCCAAAAGAAAGACCATTTAAATAATAATATATAAATTAGTATATTTATGATATCATAATGATGTCAAGGTTCAACCATGGTTGACCCAAATGCCCCACACCAGGCCAATTTTCCAGTTCAAGAAACAGTCCAGTTTCCAAAACTTTGGTCGAAACCGTTAGAATTATATATCAGATATGAGTAGTTCACCTTCACGAGTCAAAGACCCATTCTTATAGCACAACATCACCATGTAGCTTTTTGGGTCAACAGGATTAGGAAATACATGCCCTTCTAAGCTTGGTTGAGGGTCATTGGTAATCCCAAAAACCTGAATGACAAGGATGAACAGATCACAAGTGAATTAACTCACAAGGAATCAAGATTGGAGTATAAAAGGGTACAGCAAAATAACAGTTATTTAGGCTCCACTCATGACTTGTAAGAACATTGAACCTTACAGACATAAGTTAGACACCCCCTAAATCATGCTGACAGTCACTATAAACAAAAAAGAAAACAAAGAGAGAGAGCTAATTACACTAGTGGTCCCTATAGTTTGGGGCTTGTATCACTTTGGTTCTTAACTTTTCAATTATGACACATTCGACCCTAAATTTTGAATCTTGTTTCAAATAAGGACAATTGAAATTACCATTGCTCAATTTCAAAGGCAAAGTCATCAATTTGATAAAATATAAACTAATTTGACAAAAATAAAAGTCAAAAAAATATTGTTGAATTTTTAAAAATTATTTCTACCTATCAAAGATAAAATTCTGTAAAATTAATAAATCTTTTACACATTTATTTATTTATTTATTTTACCAAATTAATTTTTAATATGTGTTTAGATGATGATCATGTAATGTAATGGGTGGTTATTTTATTTTCATTAAATTAGTTTCTATTTTTTTAAAAGTCAAATACAACGATAACTTTGATATTATTATTAAACCAATCCATTAAATCAAAAAATCCAAAATACATTTCATATATTAAATATATCAATTACACATTAAAAGGCTTACAACCACCTATTACATGATCATCAACCAATCACATAATAAAAATTTATTTAGTAAAATAAATAAATAAACAAATCTGTAAAAGATTTATCAATTTTACATAATTTTATCTTTGGTGAATAGAAATAATTTTTAAAAATTTAAAAATATTTTTTTTGACTTTTATGTTTGTAAGTTAGTTTATATTTTATCAAATTGATGATTTTATCCTTCAAATTGAGCAATGGTCTTCAATTGTCCTTACTTGGAACAAGATTCAAAATTCAAGGTCAAATGTGTCACAATTGAAAAGTCAAGGACCAGAATCACACGAGTCCCAAACTATAGAGACTATTAGTGTAATTTGCCCAAAAAAAAATTGAATTTTGATCATCATTGATAAAATAAGGCAAGCTTAAGCTTCCATCTCCAGCTAACTGCTGAACAAGACAAATTTAAGCAAGATAAACTTAAACAACAATAGAACCTGAAGATTAGCTGCGATAAAAAAGTGTCATGAACAATTCAATAACCATTGGCTAATCGATGATTGTGTACATACAGGTGTGGAATTAGAAAACAGATATGATTGGCAGATTGGGACAGTGAGAACATTTGATTAGGCTAGTTAGTGTGCTTAAACTCAGTTGAGCACAAAACAAGATTATAACAAGATATACAAATGCCAATATCAAGTACATAAACAAGTAACTTAAGATTGTATATATTTTAACTTACAGTGTCACTAGTGCCAAGACTAATTGCTAGATCCCCAGGAGTGTTTAGGGTCAAACCTACATATGTTCAGAATGTCAAGTCAGCAAGAGAATATGAGAATATGGGTAAAAATACACAACAAGAGGAGAACCAGAAGTCACATCTTGCTCAGCCAGTAAACTAAAACAAAGCATTTTGCAAGACAATGCAACAGATACGAAATTCTATTCCGAATCAATCATTGTTCCAGCAAGCACAAAAGTGATGGAATGGAACCTCAGGACGAAAAAAGAAAATGCTAAAAGCCTCCTTTTAAGAAAATATCAGAAAAATTCTAAAGCATGGATCATGCATTGAGGAAGCTGAATAAGTGAATAAAAGATATGATCTGAAAAGTAAAAGATGAAAAAAAACCATTCACCTGCTAAGCTGTTAGGGTTGTCTCCAGACCACTGAACAACCAAACAGTTCTTGTTGAAGTGGAACCTGGAAGCAGTTTGATGTGATATGTTACAGTCAATATTATATTCAGAGGGTAAAACACAAAATGCCTATATGAATGAACTATTAACTATAAAAGAAAAAGCAGTATACGAACTGAAGTCAAACCAAAGATTTAGGTATGTGCCAATGTTTTGTACAAAAGTTGTTGCGTCTGAAATTCATGATGTCACAAATTTACTGAGAGTTTTCACTAACCTCTCCACAAAATATGGAGCAATAACACCAGCAACAGCATGTGCAGGAGCCAAATTTCCAAGTTTCTCCTCCAAACCTGGTGCAGTGGCCTGTGATAAGCATGAAAGTTCAACATCAACTAATCAAGAGATGTAAGATTGACCATTAATCAACAAATATCATCTCAAAGTATCAGCATACGATGCTTATAATTTGGACAAGAAACAGAGAGCATTAATTCAAATTATAACTAATACCAACTGAAAAAGAATCACATGATATTGAACATGGAACTAAAAGAGTTGTCTCTAAATTCAGTGAACAGACCTCTAAAGCTATTTTAGACCAAGCCCGTTGCTTAATGTCCATCAAGTTCATTCCCGCACCATCGGTTTCATCAATACAAGCATAGGCCCCTATAAGTAGAGATGCTACAAAGGAGCTAACCAGGGAGATCCTCTCAGTATTGTTATAAACTTCTGGCTGTGTCTCGAATATCCTTCGAATTTGTGGGCCAGTGAATCTCTCGTACCCACGTGACCCAGTAATTCTAGATAACTCCAATGCGCCTCCAACAGCTTTCTCAATGACTTTGCACTGTTCTGTGGTGCTGCTGTCCATCCATACCGGCGATTCCTTTGTTGAAAAGGCATCACCGAGTTGATCCACCAATGGTTTCTTCGGGTCCAATGCCGATAATTTGGTGGAACTTCCAGTTTTCCAATACACACTGCCATGTTGCTGTCCACTTCCGGAAACAGCAACAATCTTCCCAAAATCCAATTTGGAAGAGAGTCTCTGAAGCATGAGTTCAAATGCTTCAACCCACATCAAGGTTGGCGAAACGATTCGGCCATTGACAGATGGGTCTCTGTAGACACCATCTTTGGTTTTGTAATGGGGCAATTCAGAATCAAAATTAACAATATCCGAATGGACAATGTTGAGATTGGCATCTAATACAGTCGCCTTCAATGACCTAAAAAATCAAAAATTTATAAAATTCAGTCAACGGGTTTGTACTTAATTCTCAAAAAAACTAGCAACCCTGAATGAAACTAGATAAAGTCAGAAGAACCCAGAAAAGAAAACAAGCCAAACACATAAAATTGATAAATAATTGAAGTACCTAGAAAAAAAATACATGATTGAAGTAGCACCAAAAACAAATTAATTGATAGCATACAACACTACTGAATGAAATTCTCAAAACCCTGAATGAAACTGGACAAAATCAAAAGAACCCAGAAAAGAGAACAAGCCAAACATAAGAAATTGCGATCTGGGTGATTTAGAATTTGTCACTAGTAGAAAGAACGAAGGTGAGAAAGAACAGAGACTTACTGAGTAGAACTGTCGAATCCAAGGAAAAGAGAGCCCAGGCGGAGAGAACAATCCTCCATTGTAGCAAAAGCAAGCAATCACAGCGAAAATCAATTGAAATTCAAAAACCACAAAGAAAAGATTATGCTATGCAAAGTTGAGGAAAATTGGGAATGTTATAGTACATATATACCTACTTGTTTGGATAAACACGAAGTCATAAAAAATTGGAATGGATAATCCAACGTATTTAACGGGTTATGTACGACTTTAGTTGGGAAAATTTAAAACGCTGATGAGTAATAAATATAGATTTGGGATTGTTTGGGATGTCTTAAATAAGTGTATTTTTGTCTTTTTGAATTAAATAATTGAGGAAAAAAATATGAATTTTTGGTTAACTTTTTGACTTTTTATGGAAAAATGTGTATTAAAAAATTGTATGAATTAGTGTGTAGGGAAAAATTAAGATTGGAAGTTGTGCAGTCATAATTTTTGATTTTTGGTGAATAGTGATAACTTTTTAATTTTTTGAGTAACTTTTTAACAACTTGCCAAACTTGACCTTGATCTTAAATAAATTATCGAATTTTTTATTGAATATTTTATATGGTGGGATTTGTATATATGAAAGGTTTGATAAAAAATTTAATAATTTATTTAAAATTTATAACATTTTTCATAAATATAAGATTGCTATGTGACGATGCTAAATTTTTTGAAAAAATGTTTGAGATCCTATTTTTTGTGACCCTATAATTCTCAATTGATTTGTAATTATTTATTTATTTTTTCTCCCTCTGTCTCCTTCTCTCGTTGTCTCTCAAATACGGTGAGGGTGGAGGAATTGGGATCCTCCCCTTCATCTCTCTCCTTCATTCCTTTTTTGCAGGGCCTTCGGACCCACTTTGAGGCCCAATTTTAATAATTCGAACCGTTCATATTTTAAAATTTATTCAGTATATCATACCTGTATAAAATCAAGTTGATCGGATATCAGAAAGTATGTGTTCGGAAAACTGTTTATTAAAAAATAGTTTGTAGTCCCAATTTTCTGAACACATACTTTCTGATATCCGATCAACTTGATTTTTTACAGGTATGATATACTGAATAAATATTAAAATATGAACGGTTCGAATTGTCAAAATTAGGCCTCAAAGTGGATCCGAAGACCCCTACAAGGAGGAAATGAAGGAGAAAGATGAAGGGAGGATCCTTGCTTAGGGTGGAGGGGTTGTGGGGCCTGGAGCATAGCCAAATTTTTTATCAATAATGATTGAGTTTTTTTTTTTTTTTTTTTTTTTTGAGACAATCACAATTCACTTTAAATCTCAATCATTGATGGTGTAAACCCCATACATATATGAGTGGATGTTATACATAATTGAAATCCAAAAAAGATTCAAGCAATTTCTATTTTTTATTTAACGTAGGATTTACTTGTACATTCATTTTGTAATTATCTTTTTCATTCTTTATTTTTTGAGTAAATTACAGTAACACTCTCACATATTCTAGTTTAATACAAATCATCTCTCATATTTAAAAAATTACACTTATTTCTTCATCAGATTAAAATAACATATTTTTTATACATATAAAATAATAAAATAATACAGATATTTTGTTCATATCGTTTCAAGAGAAATAATAATCATATTTTTTTGATTTAACACACATAAAAATTGAGAATATATTTATAATTTACCCTGAAATAAATACACCAACACCTAATATCCATATTATCCTCCAGGATTTTGATAATTGCAATATTACATAACCAAATTTTTAATCAAAAAATTTATTTAAAAATTTAAGGACAAATTATAACGATAGTCTCTGTACTTTGGTGTTGTGTCACTTTAGTTCCTATAATTTCAATTGGGTTGATTTTAATCCTGAATTTATAATTTTGTCTCAATTTAATTCAATTGATTACAATTTTTAATTTTTTTTATGAAAAATACACACGTAAATGTTATGTATTACATTTTTAAGGATAAAATTATAAACTTACTCGATCTAGTTAGTTAATCTTAACCACCATATTATCAATTGAACCAAATTGAAATAAAATCTTAAATTAAGGATAAAAATTGAACCAATTGAAAGTGTAAGGACCAAAATGACATCTTAACCAATTTAGTGATAATTTTTTTAAAAAAACACTAACCATATTATCAATTGGACCAAAGTGAAACAAAATCTAAAATTAAGGGTAAAAATTGAGTCAATTAAAAGTATATGAACCAAAATGACATAAGAGGTAAAATATAAGAACTATCAATGTAATTTGCTCAAAATTTTAATATGAGTTCTAAATTTATTCTTACTATAAGCCATACGATACAAAAAAATGAATTGGGATCGCACATTAACTTTTGAAATAAAATTGTGAACATAAATCATGAGTCTTCAGCTTTTTCTATTGTGATACAATATGCTGTTATAATCAAAATTTTAAATCAAATCATTATTACATAATGACGGTTTTAAATTTGAATTTAAACTAATATTTAATGTGAGGTCTAAATTTATTCTCTAGTATAAGTTTTATCATATACAAATTAAATTGGGATCACATATTAACTTTTGAAATGAAATAAAATTTTGAACGTAAATTATGAGTGTTCAATTTTTCTGTCT
This sequence comes from Camellia granthamiana, assembly GCA_036172215.1. NCBI lineage: Eukaryota > Viridiplantae > Streptophyta > Magnoliopsida > Ericales > Theaceae > Camellia > Camellia granthamiana. The sequence goes on along the minus strand of JAXFYN010000388.1, from coordinate 54,300 downwards.
TGATAAACCATGCTATTATAATCAAAATTTCAAATTAACTCATCATTATATAATAACGATTTTGAATTTAAATTCAAAATAAAAATTTAAAGTGAGGTCTAAATTTATTTTTAGTATAAGTTTTACCATATAAAAATTGAATTGGGATTGCACAATAACTTTTGAAATAAAATTCTGAACATAAATAATGAGTGTTTAGCTTTTTTGTTTTGATAAATCATGCCATTATAATCAAAATTTCAAATCAACTCATCATTGTATAATGACGGTTTTGAATTTGAATTTAAAATAAGAACTTTTAGATTTAAAAAAAATTATTTCACAAAAAATATGGATTATATTTTTCTTTTGTATGGGGTTAATAAGCATTTTTAAGATTGTTCTTGAGTCAATCTGGATCGGGTTCGCCTCTAACTACTCACTCAATTGATGGCCACAGGGTCGAACATAAGGGTGTGTACAGATTGGGTTTAGACCAAGCTTGCACAGAGTCGAAGTCCAACGCAGCCCAAACATGGAGCCCATGAAGTTATATCTAACTCAGCCCAAAAATTCAATTCGCAAGCTTTCCCTCTTGCTCCATATATATGGGCTATATTAGTAAATAAATTTTAAAAAAAACACAATTATTCATACATTACTCAAATAAAATGTTTGTGTGCACAGAAAGAATCAGACACATAATGTAAACTAATTTCAGATGGAGTGGTATCGAAACTGACGCTTTTTTCTAAGGATACTGATTAACAATATTTAAATTAATTGTACATTACATATTTTATATGTTTTCATACATTATGTACAAAACATTATAAAACTTTTTATCTCTAGGGCATTTATTAACAAAAACCCATTATGATTAAATATATTAAAATTTGCTTAAAATACGAATTATTCAGTGATTTAGAAAATTAAAAATACTTACTTGTTAGAATTTGTCATTTAACATAATTAATTAAAAAAATAAGATTCTTAACTGCTCTTTATACAATGATAAAATTACATGAGTTATTAATTACAACAAATTTCTGACATCATTAAAAATTATTAATTGACCAGATAATTTATTAATAAAAAAGGGCCATTTGTAATAAATTTAGAAATTTCAAAAGGTGTGATGTAATTTCAGAATCATATGGGACAAATCGTATTTCAATCAATTTCAAGAGATCCATTTGTATTTTATCTTAAAATAAATAAGAAAAATGTTTCAAATACCTAATTTATTACTCCTAATGATGTGTGTGACAAAGGTTAAATTTTGATTTGTCAAATATTTCATCACGTGGGTCTTGAGAGGGTAATTTATATGAAAATTGGGCCGAGCTGGGTAATGAGCTGTTATGGGCCACAGTACAAAAGGCTGAGTAACTGAGTAAATGGGCTTTGAAGTCAGTCCGGTCCCAGAACCTTGGTAGTTAGTCCGGTCCTAGAAGACCCTAAAGGTAGTCCGGTCGAAGGTGAATGTTGTTATATCGGTTCAGAGGAGTACTACGGTTGGTTTGGTCGCCAGAATTAGTTTGGTCATGGCATATGGAGCCGAGATATGGTAAGCCCTCTTAAGGACTTGGTCCGGTGGGTTAGTTCGGCTCAACTCTCTTATGGATAGCTCGGTCTTGGCATGTGAAGCCGAGGTGGGAGAAAGGAAAAGAAGAGCCGAACTAATAGTTAGATCGGTCACTCAAGTAAGTCTAGCATGGCAAATGTTATTTCGGTCGTATGGAAGTCTGGCCATGGTAAAACCATCTCACTTGGTTTAAGCAGTGAGGGGGGTGTTGAAGGATAAGCATTATCCTTCAGGAGTATGAATCCTAGAAGAACTCTGCATGGAGAAGTAAGAGTCCTACTTGGATTGTGCCACTCGAAACCTATAAAAGCTCATAAGCATCACCTTTGGAGAGGTAACACAACTTTGTTTTCTGAATACACAGAGCTTCTGTCTACTTGTCAAGCTTACTGACTTGGGCATCGGAGAGGTTTCCGGCACACACCCGCCGGCTAGCTCACGTTTGTGTTTTCAGGTGATAAAGCGACGTCGTACGGAGGAGCGCAGACTTGATCAATAGGATTATACGAGAAGGTTTATTTCTTTCCCGTACAATTGGCGCCGTCTGTGGGAATTCAGATAAGAACAAAACCTCTTGATCAAACTTTTCCTCTTGAGAATCAATGGCGCACAACGAAGAGTTGCCACAGTCCGCCATCGACGAACTAACACCAGAGGGAGGTGCGAGGTGCGAAGGTTTACCTTTGATCCCTCCCATGGCGGACTTGGAGCCACGACAGAATCCCAGGAGGGATACAAGGGGGAGAAGACGAACGAATAGCCCCCATCACTCTCGTTCACAGAGCCCAGAGAGACAAAGGCGGAGGATTGACCCTCAAGCCTTAGAGGATCGCGTCAAGGAGCAAGACGAATTGATAAGACGGATGGCGGCGGATATGGAATCTCTAAAGCGTCAGATGAAGGGAAAAGAAGTGGCGACAGGAGAGGGGCGCACAGACAAGACGCCCCCTCGTCACTCGGAAGGTTGTGGTAAGAACACCACACCCTTACAAGCAGAGAGTAAAAGCCTCAGGACAGGCGATACTCAATCCAGGTCTTTCAGAACTCGCCACTCCAGGTCTGAGAGGACGAGATCTGAGAGGTCCTACACGGAAGGGAGTACTTATTGGCCTTCACATACGCACCAAACAAGATCCAGACAGACGGAATTGCCCAGATCATCCGACTTACGCACTGTGCTCGAAGAGAAGGCACGATGGAGGGAAGACGCCAGGGCACGCGATCCACACAGAGTTTCTGCCTTACAGCGGTTGGCTCCTCGGACACATAGAAGCGTCAAGGTTGGAATGCCAATACCGCGCCCTGCCTACGAACCGACGGACAAAGTATTAGCAAGGCTGCAGACTTCACCGTTTGTTCCAGCAATTGAGAACGCGCCTCTACCATCAGGCTTCCTACCGCCCAAATTCACTACATATGAAGGGAAGACGGACCCCTACTCACACTTGAGCCACTTTCGCCAGGTCATGGCTGTATACCGGCGAAACGAGGCTTTGATGTGCATCCTCTTCCCATCAAGCCTTGGCGACCTAGGCTTGACTTGGTTCGAAAAACTTCCAGAAGGCAGCATAGCCTCATGGGCGCAATTAGCGGAAGCATTTGTAACAAGGTTCCGAACAAACACTAAAACCCCGGTGGAGATCGACCAGTTACTCTCCATCGACATGAGCGACAAGGAAACCTTACGATCCTACAACAGTCGTTACTGGGAGACATTCAACCAGATTGGGGATTGTCCCACCAATCTAGCCATTGCACAGTACAAAAAAGGACTTCCAGTCGGAAACAGACTAAGGGACTCGATCACCATGACGCCACCTCTCACCATGGAGGCCCTGATGGAAAGAGTGCACCAGCACATCAGGGTGGAAGAGGATGGCGCTCGTGCCAAAACAAAGTCTAGCACGACCGCAATGCCAGAGAAAAAGGCCTCAGCAAAGGTCAATGCGGTAAACCGTCCGAGCAAAAATGGGCGAGGCAGGCGAGACAACGAAGAAGACCAGGATAAGAGATGGCTGAGAGTCCGCACTGCCATAACCACGGTCTTCAAGAAACCGATCTACTGAATTCTAAGTGAAATACGGGATGAGCCTTTCGTCAGATGGCCAGCCAAATTAGGAGAAGCACAGAAGGACTATGACGAAAGATCACGGTGCACCTTCCATAAAGAAAAGGGGCACCGCACTAAAAATTGCACGCCGTTGAGACAGCACCTGGAGGAGTTGGTAGCGGCAGGTCACTTGGATAAATATATTGAAGGAGGGGTGCAACCAGCCCCCCAGGACCATAATAACCCAAACGGAATGCCAATCGACGCCCCACCTCAAGGCGTGATCAATGTGATACATGGAGTTTTCGAACTTGAGCGTGTATGCGAGCTTAGAGGATCAATCAAGAAGGCTGAGCACTTAAGGGAGGTACTAAGCACTCAACCTATCATCAAAAAGGGGAGAACAGAAGCTTCGAACATCATGTCCTTTTCGGACAGAGACTTGGACAGAATATATTGCCCCCCACAATGATGCCTTGGTTGTCACTCTCCGAGTCAAGGATTTTGACGTCAAGCGGATTCTGATTGACCAGGGTAGTTCATGTGAAATCATGTACTACGAAACATTTAAACAATTGAAATTGCAAGATAAAGACTTGACACCTGCCGTATCTCCCCTGATTAGATTCAACTCCATGCCAGAATGGCCCGTCGGCAAGATAATCCTCCCAGTCAGAGCAGGGAATGTGACGAAACAAGTGGAGTTCTGGGTGTTGAAGGTCCCCTCCACTTACAACATCATCTTGGGCAGAACATGGCTGTATGCCATGCGCTCGGTGGCGTCATCCTACCACCAAGTAATGCGGTTCCCCAACGACACCGGAGTAATAGAAGAAGTCTATGGAGATCAGATCATGTCGAAGCAGTGCTTTGTCCGGTGAATGGCAGCCGCGCTGCCAAAGGATATGTTCATTCGGTGGAGGAACCGGAGAGCAATGAACTATTCGCAGATGTCGGCAAATCGGCTGATCAAAAAGCAGTGGAAGACTTGGTAGAGGTGAGAATAGATGAAAAGAACCTGGATAAGTTCTTTTTGCTCGGTTCGTCGTTGTCCAGCACTGAGAGGTTAGAGGTCTTAGAATTTTTGACCTCTAACATCGAAGTGTTCGCCTGGACTCCATATGACATGCCAGGCATTGATCCAAACTTCATCTGTCACCAACTCAATGTCCACCCATCCGCCAGACCAATCATTCAACGAACTCGCAGATCGGCACTCCACCACGCCGAGATAGTAGCGGAAGAAGTAGGAAACTTGCTGGAAGCAGGGGCAATCAGAGAAGTGCACTACCCAAGATGGATCTCCAACACAGTCGTAGTCCCCAAAAAGAATGGCAAGTGGCGTGTCTGCGTCGACTACAAAACAGTCAACAAAGCATGCCCAAAAGACAGCTTTTCTCTGCCACGGATAGATTAACTGGTAGACCTAACGGCGGGCCACAACCGACTGAGCTTTCTAGATGCATACAAAGGCTACCATCAAATCGCCATGCATGAACCAGACCAGGAGGTCACGTCCTTTACAACTCCAAGAGGACTATACTGTTACAAGGTCATGCCCTTTGGCCTAAAAAACGCAGGGGCGACATTCCAACGAATGGTCACCAAGATGTTTGAACCATTGTTAGGCAGAACAATGGAGGCTTACATCGACGATATGGTGGTCAAGAGCAAAGATGAGAGTGACCATCTCAAGGACCTAGATGAGATGTTTGAGATCCTGAAGAAGCACAAGTTACGCCTCAACGCGTCGAAGTGTGCATTCGGAGTAGGATCTGGCAAATTCCTAGGCTTCCTGGTGACCAACTGAGGTATCGAAGCAGACCCCTCCCAAATCAAAGCAATCCAGGAGTTGGAGAGACCAAACTCAGTAAAAGAAGTGCAGCATCTCACCGGCATGGCAGTTGCGCTCAATCGGTTCATAAGCAAGTCGTCAGACAGACTACGACCATTCTTCCATGCTCTAAAGGCCAAGTTTGAGTGGGACGACGAATGCGACCGAGCTCTGGCAAGCCTGAAGGAATACATGTCTTCTCCACCACTACTTGTAACCCCAATTCCTGGAGAAGAACTCTTCTTGTACCTGGCAGTCTCACAGCACGCAATTAGCGTAGTATTGGTCCGTGCAGAGGGAATCCAACATCTACCCATCTATTATGTCAGCAAGACACTGTTGGGCGCCGAAACAAGGTACTTGCCACTAGAAAAACTGGCATTGGCCTTGATGATGGCCTCAAGGAAATTGTCGCACTACTTTCACGCCCACACTATAGTTGTCCTCACAGCCTTCCCATTAAAAGCTCTCTTTGAAAGGGCTAACTTCTCTGGGCGAGTCTTAAAGTGGGCAGTAGAGTTGGGGCAATACGACATCAAGTTCCAGCCCAGAACCGCCAATAAAGGCACAAGCTTTGGCAGACTTCGTCGCAGAATTCACCCCAGGAAGTCACCACATCTGCCCAGTTGACCTAACTGACACAACCGAACTAGGGATGGAAGTTGACGTCGGAATAACGCAACCCCTAGTACTAGTCACTCAGTCAGGTCCCAATGCAGACCAGAGTAAAGTAAGGAAGGAAGAAGCGAACCACGCTACACCAAGTCAAGACTCACCAACAAATCAAGACTTGGTACAACTAGATAGCGAGGGGCAAATAGCAGGCATGAACCATGAAGAAAAAGACACCAGCAACGTGGAAGACCCCAAGGCATCATCTGATCCCTCCACTTGCTGGAAGTTGTTCGTCGGGGAGATGTGGAAGCTCTTTGTGGATGGAGCATCCAACCGGCATGGAGCAGGACTCGGTATAGTCCTCATCTCTCCAGACGGCCTAGTAGTGGAGCAGGCAGTCAACCTTGGCTTCCCAGCATCAAACAACGAAGCGGAGTATGAAGCGCTTCTGGCAGGTCTCAAATCAGCATTCTACATGAAGGCCACCGAACTAATGGTTTACAGCGACTCACAACTGGTGGTGAACCAAATATCTGGCGACTACGAAGCAAAGGATGACAGGATGGCTAAGTACCAAGAATTGGTCAGAACAGAGGTCAAGAAGTTTGAAGTGGTGAGGATAGAACAGATCGGCAGGGAGGAAAATAGCAGAGCAGACGAACTAGCAGGCTTCGCCTCAATGGCAGATACCTCCATCCCTCATCCACTATTGATCGACTACCTGCCTAGACCAAGCATCGAAGACCCAGAAGCAGAAGAGGTATGTTGCGCCGATCTAGGCCCTTCTTGGATGGATCCCATCATATTGTTTCTAAAAGATGGCACCCTACTAGAAGAGAAGAACGAGGCCAACGGAATAAGAGCAAAGTCGCTACGATTTTGGCTGTCCCCATCCTTGGCATTGTACAAGAAATCATTCTCAGGACCTTACCTAAAGTGTGTCCACCCCAGTAAAGTGGAAGCATTCTTGTTCGAAATACACGAAGGCGTATGCGGAAACCATCAAGGGGGAAGATCACTAGCGTACAGGGCAATTTCGCAAGGATATTGGTGGCCATACATGCAAGCGGATTCAGAAAAATATGTCAAAAAGTGCGAAAAGTGTCAAAAGTTTGCACACCAAATACACCAACCTGCCAGAGAACTTCTACCTCTCACTAACCCATGGCCCTTCGCAATGTGGGGCTTAGACATAGTAGGACCACTTCCAACAGCACCAGGCAACAGGAAGTTCTTTCTTGCAGCAACAGACTACTTCACAAAGTGGGTGGAAGCAGAAGCCTTGGCATCAATCAAGGAGAAAGACGTGAAAAAATTTGTCTGGCAGAATATCATCACTCGATTTGGCATACCAAAGGCACTAATCTCAGACAACGGCACTCAGTTCGACGGCAGAATTTTTAAAGGCTTTTGTGAAGAGTACAAGATAGAGTTCTACAATTCTACACCGGCATATCCCCAAGCAAATGGTCAGGCAGAGGCATCGAACAAGGTAGTCTTGGATGGATTGAAGAAAAGGTTAGAAAAAGCCAAAGGCAAGTGGGCAGAAGAGCTCCCTCATGTTTTATGGGCCTACCGCACCACGCCTCGACGATCAACAGGAGAAACACCATTCTCCTTAGCTTATGGCATGGAAGCAGTCATCCCATTAGAAGTTGGCCTCCCCACAATTCGGAGCGAAAACTTTGATCCAGACTTGAATGGCGAAGCCATAGCATTGGAGCTTGACCTTGCGGAAGAAAGAAGAGATAGAGCATTGGTCCACATCGCCTCCTACCAGCAAGAATTGTCCAGGAAGTATAACAAAACAGTGCATCCAAGGCAATTCAAGATCGAAGATTGGGTACTGCGCAAAGTGATGGGAAACACCTTGGTACCAGGAGATGGCAAGCTAGGGCCTAACTGGGAAGGACCTTACAAAGTGGTCGGATTAGCAGGCAAAGGGGCATACCACTTAGAAGATGAGAACGACAAAGCAATTCCCAGACCATGGAACATTGCCAATCTCAAGATATTTTATTTTTAGCTTTTTCCTTTAAGCATATGTAATTTTTTCCTTTCTCAATAAAACAAGTCAATTCTTTTCAGCATAATTGTTTTCTGTAAAAGATAATTTTAGAGAGTTAGGAGCATTGCAAACATTCTATTCTAAGTTGGCTGGAAAAACTAACTTAGAGGTTGGCTGGATTAAACCAACACCCCTCCTAAGCCCAGGATAAGGATCCAGGCTGCAGGACGTTTGGTCGGAATAACCAAACACTCTATTCTAAGTTGGTTGGAAAAACTAACTTAGAGGTTGGCTGGATTAAACCAACACCCCTCCTAAGCCCAGGACAAGGATCCAGGCTGCAGGATGTTTGGTCAGAATAACCAAACACTCTATTCTAAGTTGGCTGGAAAAACCAACTTAGAGGTTGGCTGAATTAAACCAACTCTTGTTACTCTTCAGCCGAAGTAAGTTTAAGACTGAAGAGTGGTTGGCTGGATTAAACCAACTCCTAGTACTCTTCAGCCGAAGTAAGGTATTTAGGCTGAAGAGTGGTTGGCTGGATTAAACCAACCTCTTGTTACTCTTCAGCCAAAGTAAGTTTAAGGCTGAAGAGTGGTTGGCTGGATTAAACCAACTCCTAGTACTCTTCAGTCCGAAGTAAGGTATTTAGGCTGAAGAGTGGTTGGGCTGGATTAAACCAACTCTTGTTACTCTTCAACCGAAGTAATTATATCGGCCAAAGAGTGGTTGGCTAGTAAGTGAGATTGACCAACTGAAACCGGAATACGGTATCTCGGCCGAAAATATTGCAAGTTACAGTTAGAAGTATGCTGAAATAGGAAAGTAAACTGAAATAGAAGTTGGAGTAATAGAAGACATTACAAGTGCAAGCATACAGATAAGCAAACCGAAGTAAGAGTAAAGCACAAAAGAAGATTTTTTCATTGAAGTGCAAAACAAGTACAAAGGAAGGGCCGCAGCCCGGTTACAAGTTCGTAACAAAAGAAAAGAAAAAAGACAATCAGTTGAAAAGATCATCAAACTCAGCGTCAAACTCAGCGTCAGCATCAACACGAAGACCGGCTTCAGGAGGGAGCTCGGTTTCGGTCACAAGAGTGGTCTCGGTCGGAAGCACGGTTTCACCTGGTTGCTCAATGATCAGGCCTTCCACCGTGGGCTCCGCCCGAACTGTCTGGTCAGCATTGACAACCGGAGTGTCTTTAGAGGCAGAGTCTTCATCAGAGCCTGAACCTTCAAGAAATTGCTGCTGAAGGGCAGCAGCGTACTTCGCCAGGGAGCGCTGAAGGGCAGCAGCGTACTTCGCCAGGGAGCTCGGTATGCAGTAGGCCAGAGAGTTGTAGACCTCGGTCTCAGGACCATGACCGAGCTTCTCCACAGCTGCCCTCCAGCTGCACTTGAAAAACAGATCCTTGGCGGCTTCGCACTGCCGGGTATAAGCATCCTCTGCCTTCTTGAAGCCTTGCTTTTCGGCTCCTTTTATGCTCTCCTTCAGTTGGGTTATCTCAGTATTTTTCTTCTTTTTGATCTTCGCCAGCTTGCGCAGGTATTTATCTTTCAGCTCAATGGCAGCCTTTTGCTTTTCTGCTTCGGCCGAACTAACCAATCCGGCCAGTCGGCCAATCTCAAATCATAGCTCGGCTATTTGCTTTCTGGCCTCCCCTAGCTCGGCCATTTTTTCTTCGGCTTCGGCCACAGCTTGCCTTGTTGTTTTCCTGAGCTCTAACACTCTCCTGTGAGTGATGTTGTTTTTTTGAATGGCCTGACAAAACATAGACTTCCCTTGAGCCAAAGTGAAGGTTGGAAAAACTAGGCAGATAAAAAAAAAAAGACAGTGCTACCTACCAGGATCATGGATTTTGTTGAAGACCGGATGGCCTTCAGCTCGGTGTTCAGTTGCTTTTGGTGGTGCTCCATGTCTTTGGGAAGGCAAACACTTTTGGCAAGGTTGAAGGCCATCAAGTGATCCTTCTCAGCAACCACCGAGTCGGTATCCAGAATATCTCGGTTTTGAAAGGAAAGATTGGGAACCCATTTGGTGAAGCCAGTTCAGTCAGAGTACTCCGGTTGAAGGCTTGGTTGAGGGCTTGGAGGGGGGCTTGGTGGCAGAATGGTCTCATTCTCATCAGCAAGGCGTTGTTCGGTTTGGTTAGTCCGGGCACGCTTGCCTGGACGAGATGAGAATGGCTGTTGAGAGGGGAGAGCTACCATGGTCTTAGTGGTCTGACCGATTTGTGGTACCTCGGCTGGGTTTGTTGCGGTCAGCAGGGCCTTCAGTCTGCTCCTTTTGGCCATCTCTTGTTCGGCGATCAAAGGCACTAGGTTGATCTGGGGTAAGATTGGGTCCGGTTCTGGGGCGTCCTCTAAGAGAAAGTCAGTCACTCTGGCTTTTCGCCGACCGCTGTATCTGTAGGTCGGTTCGAAGTTTAGCAGCTTGGTCCAACTTCTCTCGTTGTATCGTAGTGCGGCGCGAAGCGTATCCAAGTTCGGATAACCGTACAGTGATCTAAGATGGGCTTTATCTGCAAAAGAAGTCAACTGTTAGTTCGGTTCGGAAGGAGAAAACCGAAATAAAGAGAAGCATGAAATAGAACCGAAATAATTATACCGGGTATTCCTTTTTTCCAGTTTATTCTTCGGCCAGGAATCTGGGCTTGATGATCTTCAAAGTTCCCAGATACCCAGAAAAAATCATCGTCATTCAAGTCTTTGTCCGGTGTATCTTTTATTATTTTCTCTCGGCCACGGGTATTCTTAAGTAATAAACCCAGCCGTCTTTTTTCGAGCCTATGGAGTATTGGTGAAGTAGTTCGGCTAGACCGAGGTTAAGACCGGCTTGGTGGTTTAGTTCGGCTATACCCATTATTATACGGTATGAGTTGGTGGATAGTTGGGTTGGGCATATTCTGGTTTGCCTAAGTAATTCACAAATCAAGGGTTGGACTGGAAATCTTAGTTCGGTCTCTATTATTGAAAGAAGGGTAAAGGGCACAAAACCTTCATTCCCCCATGGTGTAACACTTTTTTTGGCTAGGGTAAGGTGGACATCATCAGGAATGTTATGGTCCTTACGGAATTCGGCTAGGCCACCTGGTGTTTCTACCAAAAGCCTATATTTACCCATTTGTTTTATAAATTATGAATAAGTTAGTTCGGTTGGAAAACTGTGCTCAGTAGTTCGGTTGAGTGTGCAGAAGAGTGCTGGGGCAACCTAAGTCTGCAAAGTGGAAAACATAGAGGTTAAGCACAGATCATTGGACCGTGCTACAAATAAAAACAAGATGAAAGTAGTCTTACTTCGGCTATACAGGAAACAACAGGTTCTATCTCGGTTTCAAAAGGATATTTGGTAGCTCGGATTGAGCAAGGGGGTTTGTTATCTCGGTTTGAGCTATGGGTTTTGTTACTTCGGTTGAGCTTCTAGGGGCAGCTTTCTAAGTTCGGTTTAGAAACTGAGAAAGCTGGCTTAGCCCCGAAGACTTAGCTTGGTTGAAGGCCAAGGTTTCTAGTATGCTAAGTTCAAACTTAGTTCGGTATGTTTATCTTGGCTAAAGAAAATCAGAAGATATTGACTGATTGCAACTACTGGTATGCACACACAAGTTCTAGTTCGGTTCTGGTATGGCTAGATCTACACATAGCATAAACAATATCCTAGTTCGGTTGGGACGTGTTTATGGATCAATCTGTGTTCTACAGATTATTTCATGAAGTTCATGGGGTTCACATGAAGTTTTTTCCCAGAAAAAGCAAAGGCAGTGTTTTATAGAAACATGAGACAAACTACAGATTATTGAACAAAGTACAGAAAACATAGAAAAATAAGAACAAGGTTTATGATGCTTACCAAGAAAAGCAGAACTGGAGATGGAAGCAGCAACAGTGAAGAAGCAAGAGCTCAGCAAATTCAGGGATGAGGAAGCCCAGGAACGAGAAAGAGAAAAAAGAGGATGAGTATAGCGTGGTGTTTGATCCAAATGAAGGGTTTTTTTTTTTGTTTTGATACATAGGACAAAGGCGGGAACTGTTCAAAAATTGCGAAGTATGAAGGCGGTGTGACAGCTGTGAAGAGCCAATCAGAGGCTGCCACGTGTCATTAGAATGGGAAACGATTCAGTTGCTGTGATTGAAGAGACGTTTTGACCGAACAGGTGCAGCTCGGTTTAAGTTAGCTCGGCTGGAAAGGCTAAAAGAGTTTTTTAGCTCGGTTGCAAAGGCTAAAAGAAGTTTTTTAGCTCGGCTGGAAAAGCTTAAAAGTTTTTTTTAGCCTGGATGTTAGCTCGGCCGATAGACAAGTAATCCCTATCATGCTATGCAGATGGAATTAAGGGGCAATTGAGAGGGTAATTTATATGAAAATTGGGCCGAGCTGGGTAATGGGCTGTTATGGGCCACAGTACGAAAGGCTGAGTAAATGGGCTTCGAAGTTAGTCCGGTCCCAGAACCTTGGTAGTTAGTCCGATCCTAAAAGACCCTAAAGGTAGTCCGGTCGAAGGTGAATGTTGTTATATCGGTTCAGAGGAGTACTACGGTTGGTTTGGTCGCCAGAATTAGTTCGGTCATGGCATATGGAGCCGAGATATGCTAAGCCCTCTTAAGGACTTGGTCCGGTGGGTTAGTTCGGCTCAACTCTCTTATGGATAGCTCGGTCTTGGCATGTGAAGCCGAGGTGGGAGAAAGGAAAAGAAGAGCCGAACTAATAGTTAGATCAGTCACTCAAGTAAGTCTAGCATGGCAAATGTTATTTCGGTCGTATGGAAGTTCGGCCATGGTAAAACCATCTCACTTGGTTTAAGCAGTGAGGGGGGGTGTTGAAGGATAAGTATTATCCTTCAGGAGTATGAATCCTAGAAGAACTCTGCATGGAGAAGTAAGAGTCCTACTTGGATTGTGCCACTCGAAACCTATAAAAGCTCATAAGCATCACCTTTGGAGAGGTAACACAACTTTGTTTTCTGAATACACAGAGCTTCTGTCTACTTGCCAAGCTTACTGACTTGGGCATCGGAGAGGTTTCCGGCACACACCAGCCGGCTAGCTCACGTTTGTGTTTTCAGGTGATAAAGCGACGTCGTACGGAGGAGCGCAGACTTGATCAACAGGATTTATAGCGATCCCGGGTTTACCTTTGTTGTACAGTGATCCGGACTTGTGTCCGTGGATGTTAGTAGTTGATTATAACCTTGTTTACATCCTCTCATGCTTTGTATTTGAGTTATAGGATGTGTTGGGCAGGTTTGTTACAGGTTGGTTGAGTTTAGGAACCAAAACTAGTTGCCCAGATTTTGGCCTGTCCGCTCGAGCGGAGATTTCGACGCTCGAGCGGGGACCTTGTTGTTGCTTGTCCGCTCGACCGGGGGTTTTGGCGCTCGACCGGGGAATACACCCATCCAGTATTTCCTGTGTAGTGTTGGGCGCTCGAGCGGGGGATTGGCCGTTCGATCGGGAGGTTGTGAGTGACGCTCGAGCAGGGAGTTGGGCGCTCGAGCGGGGACCTGTCTGCAAAAACTTCTGGGAGTGTGCATCCGCCGCTCGAGCGGGAGTTTGGCCGCTCGAGCGGGAGTCTGTGAGTGACGCTCGAGCGGGGGTTTCCACGCTCGAGCGGGCGACTGGGTTTAAGTTCCGAGTTTTAGCTTTTTAAATCACTTTTTCTTGTTCTTTCTCTCTCTTACTTTCCCAAACACAACTTTGAGAGCCTCTCTCTCTAAAATCTTAACTTCTCTCTTAGATTTGATCTAGTAGGAGTTGTTTACTCACTTTTGGCCTTTACAAAAGTTGTGTTGATCGTCGAGGGCTACATTTTAATCTGAAAATTTCGGGTTTTGGAGCATTTTGATTTTGGTCTTCATCTCCGTTGGAGCTCATCTTTTGAGGTAGGGATATCCTACTCCTCTTTATGGATTTTGTCTTTGAATTTTAGCATTTTGATATGTTGGGGGTTGTTGTGAAATTTTGAGAAAGTTTGGGTCTTTTGTGTAATTTTACAAAAGTTGGGGTTTTGTTCTTAATAAACCTAGATGCAAGTTTGGCATAGAAAGATGAGTTAGATGGTGGATTATGGATGAAAATGGAGCCTTAGGGTTGTTTTGTTAATTATGGGAATTTGCCCTAATTGTTTTAATTAATTAATGCATATAATTAATTAAAGAAAATGAGGAATTGAATTGGAAATGTTGAGATTGGAAGTGTATGGGGTTAAAGGGTGTAGTCGAATTACTTATCACTCACCGAATTGAAATGTTGATTAAATATCCATTTGTGCATTTATTTTCTGTTTAGAAATAACTGCTTGGGCTATCGGTGGAGGATAGTCGTGATTGTTGTAGACAATGCATGATGATTAGGCAAACGAAAACTAATCAATGGAATGTGTCATGGGACTTGACGGTTGATAGAATACATTAACTTTATGTTGATTGAATGTATGTAGAACCTATGTGTTTATATGCATTATGTGTAGAGGAGGAGATGGGAGATGAACTCCGTAGACACAGCTCATATGCTTGTCTAGAGAAGGGGAGATACAGCTCATATGCTTATCTTTGAGAAGTATAGATACAGCTCATATGCTTGTCTAGAAAAGAGTAGATATAGCTCTTACGCTTATCTTCGGTTGTGTGATATAGCTCTTATACTTATCTGCTGAGGTGTTGATATAGCTCATATGCTTATCGGTTAATGTGATAACATAGCTAGTATGCTTATTTATCGAAAATGGAAAATGAGAAGTAACATAGACTTGTAAGTCATGTAATTGAAATGTGATATATGTGGATGTATCAGTGTTGACCATCTATCAACTGCTAATCTTTTAGTCATTGTTCATAGTTGGTTTAGGATATTTCTACTGGGCTGTGGCTCACCCTATATGGGAACATCATTTTCAGGTACAGGTAGCATGCCACCTCCAAGGACATAGCTTGGGAGGCTAGAGGCGGACAGACTTTTTGTGTCTATGTTCTTTTGATGTATTACGTGTATATTCAAGCCAAGGGCTTAATGTGTAAATGAGTTAGCACTTCTTTTTGTAACCAAGTGTTAACTTGGAAAGCTGTAAGCCCTTAGGACATTTGCTTTTGTTGTTAACATGTAATACTTTTGTAATGAAACTATGATGAATAGATGAATGTTGGTCTTTTGTATATCAATGCATGGTTATATTGATGGATCTAATGTCGTTATTTTGAGGGCGTTACAACTTGGTATCAGAGCGTACCGGGTTCGAATACTTTGGGTACGTGGGAAGTGATTAGGATCACAATGGGTTTGTCTTGCTTGATAGAGACTTAAGTGTAGTGTCATATGCCATGTGCTTAATTGATAACATGCTTATGTGATTATTTGGGTATGGGATTTAATTTCTAGGATGTTGATTGGATCTTTGGGTTTCTGGGAGTCTCATTGGAAAAGCACTTGATCAATGCTGTTTCTAACCGGAACTCTAGTAACGCCATGGGACTATCATTATCCGGAAATGAAATTCGTAAGTGCTTATGTGTTTATGTGCTTACGTGGAATGAATTAATGTTGTCCATGCATTAGGACGCGAGTGTTTAGTTTCGGCACATTTTTAAATGTGCTAATGTTCTTCGTTTCCTTTATTAGGATGTCAGGACGAGGAAGAGGTGGTAGGCGTGGTAGGCCTAGGCAACAGGAAGTGCCTATACCGGATGAGCTTCCGGCAGTACAGGAGGGAGTTGGTCAGGCCAATGTGGCCGAGCCAGCGGGTCAGCAGGCTATGAGTGCTTTGGCCCGAGAGATAGCGGGAGCTTTGGGTATTCTCAGGGCTGGAAATCAGGCAGTTGAGGCAGGGCCTTCCTTCTTGAAGAGGGAGTTCTTCCGGTCTAACCCGGAGGAGTTTGTTGGGGATCCTAAGGAGCCACTGAAAGTAGACGAGTGGCTGGAACAAATGAGTAAGACGTTCGAGATGCTTGGCATCGAGGACGGAGCACTGAAAGTGACCTTGGCATCCTTCCAGCTGAAGGGAGATGCGGGTCAATGGTGGAAGTATGAGAAAGCCCGTGTTGGTGGTACTTGGGAGGCGTTTGTAAATGCTTTCCAGGAGAGGTTCTTATCTGCAGTTGCTAGGGAGAAGCTGAGAGATCAGTTTAGCCGGCTTAATCAGTAGGGTTTGTCTGTGGCCAAGTTTGAGGCTACGTTTACTAGCTTGTCCAGGTTTGCACCTGAACTCGTGGCGTCCGAGGAGTGCCATTGTTACGAGTTTGAGCGGAAGTTGAGGCGTGGCCTCAAGTTGAGGGTTGGTGGTTCTTACATTCGAGAGTATAGACATTTGGTGGATGCTGCAGCTCATATGGAGCTCTTGATGCAGGAGGAGGATGAGGAAAAGAATAGAGGCTCCAAGAGGAGCCAAGATGGCCAGGGAGATGGCAGGAGACAGAGGGGTTATAACCCTCAGCAGTCTCAAGGTGGTGTGGCTAGGTCGACTTTCCCAGTACCGAGTGCAGGCTCCGGGAGGGGTAATCAGGGGGAGTTCACCTGTTACAAGTGTGGCTAGCTGGGTCACAAGGTTTCGGTTTGCCCGCAGAAGGGCGGAGGTCAGAGAGCTGCATCTTCTTCAGCTAGGCCGCAGAGTCAGAGTTCAGGCAGGGGTCAACCCTTGTCTTGTTATCAGTGTGGACAGCCTGGGCACCTGAAGAGGTTCTGCCCACAGTTGAGTGCCACTTCAGGGGCGTCTGGTTCTAGACAGACACAGGGATTTCAGCCAGCTCAGTCTGTGCAGGCCTCGAGGGCCAATCCGGGGGCTTCGTCGTCCCAGTCAGTACAGCAGTCTTATGCTCCTAGAGGTGAGCAGGTGGAACAGGGGCCTACAGGGCGCGTGTATGCTGTTACCGCGCAGGACCTAGTACCGGCTCCATCAGTAGTGAGAGGTACCTTTCTGTTTTGCAACTCGGTTGCTAGAGTGTTGATTGATACGGGTGCATCTCATTCTTTTGTATCTGCTGCATTTGCATCTGTGTTGGAGTTGGAGTTAGCACTATTAGCATTTTCTATTTGTGTAGTGTCACCTATTGGGGGTGAGTTGATCTTGAAACATGGATGTAGAGGTTGTGATATAGAGGTCGCCGACCATAGGCTTCCGTTTCCGTTTGTAGTTATGCCCATGAAGGGCTTTGATGTTATTTTGGGTATGGATTGGTTATCGTCATACCGGGCAGTTATTGATTGCTACCGCCAGAGGGTTACTTGTTGTACCGTGAGCGGGAAGTGTTTCCATTTCTTGGGGGACCGGGTTGGTAGTGTTGTGCCACTGGGGTATGATCCGCGAGGGCGGAGTGAGCTTAGTGGTTTACTTGCTAGCTTTGAGAGTGGTGAGTGTGATGAGACCCAAGTTGTGTTGCCGAGGGTAGTTTGTGAGTACTCGGACGTCTTTCCCGAGGACCTCGTTAATTTGCCACCTCACCGGGAGATTGAGTTCTCTATTGATTTAGTGCCGGGCACGGCGCCGATCTCTATGGCACCTTACCGTTTTGCTCCAGCAGAGTTGGTTGAGTTGAAGGTTCAGCTCCAAGAATTACTAGATAAGGGCTTTATTCGCCCTAGTGTTTCGCCGTGGGGAGCATCGGCCCTCTTTGCTAAAAAGAAAGATGGTGCCTTGAGATTGTGTATCGATTACCGGAAGTTGAATCGGGCTACGGTTAAGAATAAATACCCTATGCCCCGTATAGATGATTTGTTTGACCAGTTGAAGGGTTCCCGTTGTTTCTCTAAGATAGACTTGAGATCGGGTTACCACCAGTTGAGGGTCAGGGAGGAGGATATTCCGAAGACGGCATTCCGTACGCGGTATGGCCATTATGAGTTTCTGGTAATGCCGTTTGGGCTTACCAACGCACCGGCAGTCTTTATGGACTTGATGAACCGGATTTTCCGGGAATTCTTGGATCGTTTTGTAGTCGTCTTCGTGGACGACATTCTTATCTATTCACCATCAGAGGAGGAGCACGAGGAACACTTGAGAGTGGTGCTTGAGTTGCTTAGAGCCCATAGGCTATATGCCAAGTTTGGGAAGTGTGATTTTTGGCTAGAAGAAATCAAGTTCTTAGGCCATGTGGTTTCCGGGGAAGGGGTGTCTGTTGATACATCCAAGACTGAGGCAGTGCAAGATTGGGCACAGCCTAAGAGTGTGTTCGAGATCCGCAGTTTTCTGGGATTAGCTGGGTATTACCGTCGGTTTGTGAAAGATTTCTCCAGGTTAGCTTCACCGTTGACTAGACTGACTCGGAAGGGAGTCAAATTTGTATGGAGTGAGACTTGTGAAAAGTCGTTTCAGGAGTTGAAAGTTAGATTGACCACCGCTCCAATCTTGATTATTCCGGAGAGAGGGTTGGGTTATGCAGTCTATTGTGATGCCTCACGAGAGGGTTTGGGTTGTGTGTTGATGCAGGAGGGGAAAGTGGTAGCTTATGGCTCACGTCAGTTGAAAATTCATGAGAAGAATTACCCTACACACGACCTAGAGTTAGCAGCTGTGATCTTTGCCTTGAAAATCCGGAGGCACTACCTTTATGGTGAGAGATTCGAGGTGTTCTCGGATCATAAGAGTCTGAAATATCTGTTTTCACAGAAAGACTTGAACTTGAGGCAGAGGAGATGGATGGAGTTTATTGAGGATTATGACTTCGAGTTGCACTATCACCCAGGGAAGGCCAATGTTGTGGCCGATGCCCTTAGCAAGAAATCCGTTAGTGATGTAGCTTGTATAGCCATCCGGGAGTGGGAGATGTTGGGGGCAATTGGCGAGTTTGATTTGCTTCTGGGCGAATCCGTTGAGGCTGCGGCCTTGTTTTCTGTTGTTGCGCAGCCTACACTTGTGACTCGAGTGTTAGAGGCACAGAGAGGTGACCTTGAGGTAGAATCCCTCCGAGAGAAGATCTCCAGTGGGAAGGTTGAGAAGGGTCTGACGGTGTATCCCGACCAGAGTGTGAGATACCGAGACCGTTTGTTTGTGCCGGAGTCTTGCCGAGAGGAGGTACTCCGAGAGTTTCATCATTCGTGCCTTGCGGTGCATCCGGGAGGTACTAAGATGTATCAGGATTTAGGTCGCCAGTTTTGGTGGCGGGGTATGAAGAGAGATGTGGCTATCTTCGTGTCTAAGTGCTTTACTTGTCAGCAAGTGAAGGCCGAGCATCAGAGGCCAGCGGGTTTGTTGCAACCCTTGCCTATTGCCGAGTGGAAGTGGGAGCATGTCAATATGGACTTCGTTGTAGGCCTTCCGAGGACTCAGCGGGATAGTGATGCTATTTGGGTGGTTGTAGACCGGTTAACTAAGTCGGCGCACTTCATTCTTATGCGCATGAGAGATTCGGTAGATCATCTTGCCGACTTGTATATTCGGGACATAGTGAGATTGCACGGGGTCCCAGTGACGATTGTCTCAGATAGAGACCCTCGTTTTACTGCTAGGTTGTGGCAGAGTTTGCAGAGTGCCTTGGGTACTAAGTTGACCTTTAGTACAGCGTATCATCCTCAGACTGACGGGCAGTCCGAGCGTACTATTCAGATCCTTGAGGATATGCTTCGAGGTTGTGTCCTGGATTTCAGTGGGACGTGGGAGAGGCACTTGCCCTTGGTGGAGTTTGCCTACAACAATAGTTTTCAGTCTAGCATCGGTATGGCACCGTTTGAGGCCTTGTATGGCCGACCGTGTAGGTCTCCAGTTTGTTGGGCCGAGGTGGGTGATGCACCTTTGTTGGGTCCGGAGTTGGTTAGGGAGACGATGGAGAAAGTTGAGCTTATCCGTAGGAGGCTTGTTACAGCCCAGAGTCGTCAGAAATCTTATGCTGACCGTAGGAGGAGGCCGTTAGCGTTTGAGATGGGTGATCATGTCTTTCTGAAGATATCACCCAGGCGAGGTTTGATGAGATTTGGGAAGAGTGGGAAGCTATCCCCTCGGTTTATTGGTCCTTTTGAGATCCTTGAGAGGATTGGCGAGGTTGCTTATCGTTTAGCTTTGCCGCCACAGTTATCCGGAGTTCATGACGTGTTTCATGTGAGTATGCTTCGGAAGTATGAGCCGGATCCATCACATGTATTGGATTGGACCGACTTAGAGGTAGATGAGGATGCCTCGTATGAGGAGAGACCGGTTCGGGTCTTGGATAGGCGGGATCAAGTCCTGCGTGGCAAGACCATTCCTTTGGTAAAGGTTTTGTGGAAACATCACGAGGTGGAGGAGGCCACTTGGGAACGTGAGTTGGAGGTCCGAGAGAAATATCCGGACCTATTTGTGGATGTTTGAACATATATTACATATATTGTTGTATTGTTGAACTTTAAGACCGTTAAATATGTCTTAAGTTGTAAAACATGGCGCATGTTTTGGTTAATGATAGTAGTTGGAAACTTGCCTCAAATGGAAGTTTGTATAACATTGCATATGTTGAATATATAGTAGAACTGGAAATGTATCATGATTATTTCTTATGATATGAATTGTGAACCATGTGTGTTGGAAATGGTTGAAATGGAAAGAAAATGCATGTTGAAACATATGTATTGTGAAATGTCTCTTGATAAGGGATGGGATGACCGGTAATGGGTCAAGTTGTTTAATGTTGAAACGTAACATTGTTTAAAATGGAGAAAAACCTATTTTCGAAAACTTGTTCTCAATTTCGGGGACGAAATTCTTTAAGGGGGGGAGGTTATAGCGATCCCGGGTTTACCCTTGTTGTACAGTGATCCGGACTTGTGTCCGTGGATGTTAGTAGTTGATTATAACCTTGTTTACATCCTCTCATGCTTTGTATTTGAGTTATAGGATGTGTTGGGCAGGTTTGTTACAGGTTGGTTGAGCTTAGGAACCAAAACTAGTTGCCCAGATTTTGGCCTGTC
This sequence comes from Camellia granthamiana, assembly GCA_036172215.1. Taxonomy (NCBI): domain Eukaryota; kingdom Viridiplantae; phylum Streptophyta; class Magnoliopsida; order Ericales; family Theaceae; genus Camellia; species Camellia granthamiana. The sequence goes on along the minus strand of JAXFYN010000388.1, from coordinate 33,371 downwards.
CGCTCGAGCGGAGATTTCGACGCTCGAGCGGGGACCTTGTTGTTACTTGTCCGCTCGAGCGGGCGTTTTGGCGCTCGAGCGGGGAATACACCCATCCAATATTTCCTGTGTAGTGTTGGGCGCTCAAGCGGGGGATTGGCCGCTCGAGCGGGAGGTTGTGAGTGACGCTCGAGCGAGGAGTTGGGCGCTCGAGCGGGGACCTGTCTGCAAAAACTTCTGGGAGTGTGCATCCGCCGCTCGAGCGGGAGTTTGGCCGCTCGAGCGGAAGTCTGTGAGTGACGCTCGAGTGGGGGTTTCCACGCTCGAGCGGGCGACTGGGTTTAAGTTCCGAGTTTTAGCTTTTTAAATCACTTTTTCTTGTTCTTTCTCTCTCTTACTTTCCCAAACACAACTTTGAGAGCCTCTCTCTCTAAAATCTTAACTTCTCTCTTAGATTTGATCTAGTAGGAGTTGTTTACTCACTTTTGGCCTTTACAAAAGTTGTGTTGATCGTCGAGGGCTACATTTTAATCTGAAAATTTCGGGTTTTGGAGGATTTTGATTTTGGTCTTCATCTCCGTTGGAGCTCATCTTTTGAGGTAGGGATATCCTACTCCTCTTTATGGATTTTGTCTTTGAATTTTAGCATTTTGATATGTTGGGGGTTGTTGTGAAATTTTGAGAAAGTTTGGGTCTTTTGTGTAATTTTACAAAAGTTGGGATTTTGTTCTTAATAAACCTAGATGCAAGTTTGGCATAGAAAGATGAGTTAGATGGTGGATTATGGATGAAAATGGAGCCTTAGGGTTGTTTTGTTAATTATGGGAATTTGCCCTAATTGTTTTAATTAATTAATGCATATAATTAATTAAAGAAAATGAGGAATTGAATTGGAAATGTTGAGATTGGAAGTGTATGGGGTTAAAGGGCGTAGTCGAATTACTTATCACTCACCGAATTGAAATGTTGATTAAATATCCATTTGTGCATTTATTTTCTGTTTAGAAATAACTGCTTGGGCTATCGGTGGAGGATAGTCGTGATTGTTGTAGACAATGCATGATGATTAGGCAAACGAAAACTAATCAATGGAATGTGTCATGGGACTTGACGGTTGATAGAATACATTAACTTTATGTATTGATTGAATGTATGTAGAACCCATGTGTTTATATGCATTATGTGTAGAGGAGGAGATGGGGGATGTACTCCGCGGTTTAGGGGAAGATGGGGGATGTACCTCTAAACCGGATAGTGTTGGGAGGAGATGGGGGATGAACTCTGTAGACACAGCTCATATGCTTGTCTAGAGAAGTGGAGATACAGCTCATATGCTTATCTTTGAGAAGTATAGATACAACTCATATGCTTGTCTAGAGAAGAGTAGATATAGCTCTTACGCTTATCTTCGGTTGTGTGATATAGTTCTTATACTTATCTGCTGAGGTGTTGATATAGCTCATATGCTTATCGGTTAATGTGATAACATAGCTAGTATGCTTATTTATCGAAAATGGAAAATGAGAAGTAACATAGACTTGTAAGTCATGTAATTGAAATGTGATATATGTGGATGTATCAGTGTTGACCATCTATCAGCTGCTAATCTTTTAGTCATTGTTCATAGTTGGTTTAGTATATTTCTACTGGGCTGTGGCTCACCCTATATGGGAACATCATTTTCAGGTACAGGTAGCATGCCACCTCCAAGGACATAGCTTGGGAGGCTAGAGGCGGGCAGACTTTTTGTGTCTATGTTCTTTTGATGTATTACGTGTATATTCAAGCCAAGGGCTTAATGTGTAAATGAGTTAGCATTTCTTTTTGTAACCAAGTGTTAACTTGGAAAGCTGTAAGCCCTTAGGGCATTTGCTTTTGTTGTTAACATGTAATACTTTTGTAATGAAACTATGATGAATAGATGAATGTTGGTCTTTTGTATATCAATGCATGGTTATATTGATGGATCTAATGTCGTTATTTTGAGGGCATTACAGGATTATACGAGAAGGTTTATTTCTTTTCCGTACAGGTCTAATTTCAATGCCACATCATTAGAGGTGATAAATTAGGAAATGTGGCATTGTTGAATAAATAAATAAATAAATAAAAGAAAAATACTTGAGATACCTAATTTATCATATTTAAAAATCATCCCTAATAATGTATCTGGCAAATATCAAATTTTACTTTATCAAATATTCTATTATGTGAAATGTAACTTTAATTTCACATTATTAACGATGATTTAAGAGTAATAAATTAAGAAGGTAGCATTGTTGTAAATAAAATGTGATTATTTAGCATGAAACCCGGATAACTTTCATAGCAACGGGAAAGGATATTGTATGACCTTTTAGTAGGGGTGCAACTCGGGCAGATTCGCTCGGGTTGGAGGGTTACCCGAGCCCAGCCCGAATTGTGTTTGGCAGTGCCCAAGCCTGACCATCAACCTGAGCTTGGCTACCCAAGCCCGGACCGAGTTTCATAATCTGAACTCGGGTTAGCTCGAATTGACTAAATTTCACAAGAAATATGATGATATTATAACAAAAAGCCCTTTTTTTAATCCTTTCATATTGATAGGAAAGTTTAGGGAAAAAAAACTTAAGTTAAACATAATTTGTATATGTTAATCATGCTGTTTAATTTTGATGATGTCTAAAATATTATTTGAAAATTTTGAATTTTAATATACGTATTCTATATTATTTGACTGTCACGCCCTACTTTTCATTACTCGAAGTCATTACCAAATTTATTAACTTAATTTAAGTTCAGAGATAACATGCGGAAATAAACTCTTTAGTCCAATGAGTAGAAATAAATAACAATTCTCTCATCCGAATGCAAATTAAATACAACATGAGCATACTGAATAAAATGCCCGAAGGCTTACATCAATAAAGAATCAAGGAGAAGGGTGTAACCCTTTTACATATACGGCATTCCGCCAACACAAAAGAGGCCCCATGGCTAACAAATAAGAAGATCCAAATCTTGCAGCACATCCTGCTTAACACCTGAAAATGATTCAACAACGTGGGATGAGTAGGGATCTCAACATGGTCCCCAACAATAACAACTTATAGATAACTATGATCATGAATGCTTGTTCTCATACTAGAATAGTAATGTGACAGTTTATACAAAATATACATATGTATGAATTTTTCTCAATTTCAACCATCTTATTCATCACCGTAAACGATTTACACTTTCTTTTCCATTCATAACCCCTCTTTCCCCATAACCTTCGTAACAATAACAATTCTTAGAGAATAATTTCAGCAAGCCCATTACTCTTCTCCCAATTTCCATACTTACAACAGATTTCCCCTTTCAAAAAAACATACTTTCAAATACCCAATTTTCCTTCACATTTTCCAACATCTCAAAAATGTTATTTTGGTTTGTTCCCAATACGTTCATAACTATACATGCATGCCTTTAACAAAAGGGAGATAACAAATCATCAACATGTATATAATCAACAAATGATGCAACTCGGCCCTCCAAAACTGTAACCATCGCAATCCATGATATACTCAGATACATTGAGACAATAATATAATAAAGCTCTACTCTATCGGCTAAGTCAGTTCTCCAGGCGCTAGCTAGAAGGTGGTGGTACCTTTGATTATAAGCGCAGTCAGTTCTCCAGGCACTAACTGGAAGGTGGCGGTACCTTTGATTATAAGCGCAGTGTATAACACTAATAATTACAATACAGCAGAGCATAACCAACAAGTGTAATACATACACATGAACTATCAAGATACATAAGCAACGTGTTAAAGTATATGAACACATAAGTGTGTGGAGTACATCCCCTATCTCCTCACACACACTGGAGTACATCACATATCTCCTCCCTAGCAATTATACATACATAATGTATCTTAGCACTTCATCACATACAATGTTCAATCGACACAGATATAATGCATACACAACAATTCAATACAACAATGTCATCCTCCACCGATGACCAAGGACAAAACCTCTAGATGCATGTATTCAGTACACCTATTAAAAGAGCCTCAACTCTCAAGCAATCTTAAACCCAACAACGACACTAGTACGATAAGTAAAGGTAAAACCCCCAAATGTGTGTATTCAACACTCATGATATAATAATTCAATTCTCATATTCATTCTTTCAAGACTCCTATAGAGTTAACATTTCGCTATCCATTTTAAGATCAACTTTCCTAATTTTCCCAAACCAACATATTTGACAACTTATTCCAAACCACTTTTCCCATTTTACAATTAAACAATTCCATTCCTTCCATTTTACAAAACCAATTCCATAGGTAATAAAGCCATGACTCATCTCAGTCCAATACATTCATTTCAAAACAACCTCGATGCCATAGTTAATCCCTTAGGTATTAACACCTTCACCCAACTCATTTTAACAATAGAGACTTACAAACATTGATCAACTACCCTCCATTTTAATTTATCAAATCAAAACATTATTTAGGGCTTTTTCCTCTTTCCACAATAACATGCTAATTTACATTCCAATTAGCCCAAAGAACTATCAATGATAAAATCATCATTCTCAAACAACCAACCCTAGGTTCCCTCACATGGTTTTCAAAGAAATTCAACATGATATGATTTTCAATGCAATACAAAACTACCACATGTCTATCTATAGACGGAGTATTGAAAAAGAACAAGGAGAATCCCTACCTCAAATGGAGAACCCAAGGGGAAGAAGAGCCAAACTCGGAAGTGCTCCAATCCCAAAGTTTTTAGGATCAAAACGAAGCCCACACAACCCTCTATCTTTCTTACAAAGGGATTAGGGTAGGAACACCCAAGAACTAGATCAATCCCTAGAGAGAAGGTGAGTGTAGAGAGAGAGAGTCGAATCTAGGGTTTTGAGACAAAAGAGAAATAAAAAAGTGAAGAAGAAGCCGCTGCTGCGAACTGATATATACATTCCTCGCTTGAGTGAAGAAGTGGTCGCTCGAGCGACCATATACAGAGAAACCTCGCTCGAGCGCACAAAGGCCTCGCTCGAGCGAACAACACGAAACTTCAAGTCTGCAACCTAGAAGCACGCTCGAGCGAAGAAAATCTCGCTCGAGCGAAGAAGCCCAAAACATACAGCTCGCTCGCTCGAGCGAAGAAAAGCTCGCTCGAGCCAAGGCTACGTCTGAACAAAAACCTGAAGACACACAAAGCTCGCTCGAGCGTACAAACCCTCGTTGGAGCGAAGAAGCAACAACACAAGGCTCGCTCGAGCGACAAAGTCCTGGCTCGAGCGAAAAGGCTAAAAACTGGACAGCAACCGTATGCTTCCAATCACAACCAACCTGAAATGAACCTGCCCAAAACATCCTATAACTCAAATACAAAGTATTGAAGGACGAAAACAAGCTAAATACAACAACCCGTATCTACGGAACCAAGTCCGGAATACAATACTCAATGGAGGGAAAATCAGGATCGCTATATTGACACAAAATATTATCTATTTAAAATATAAGTTGTATGATATATTTGTTATAAATTTTATTTAGATGGAAATATTTTGAAAATATTACTATTCATGATTTTGAAAAAAAATTCGACTGATCACTATTCACTTTTTGACAAATTTAAAATTGATTAGTTGTATTATTTTGACACAATCGATTAATTGGTTGGCTGGTCACTATTCACTTTTTGACAAAATTAAAATTAATTAGTTGTATCTTTTTGACAAATGTGATTTTAGTAAGTTGTCATCTTTTGACAAATTAATATACTCACATGAGATGATTAGTTATTTTTATTTGAGTGTATTTATAATCTCTTCAACAATTATAAAATTTTTAGAAGGGATATATATATTTGATATAGTATAAAAAGAAATGGTTGCAAAATTGCAGCATATTCATATGTTGAAATTTGAAATTGAGATGTTGTAGCTACATCTTTATATAAATTAATGTAGACTTTGCATGAATTTTTTTTTACCTCATTTCTTTATATATATTAGTCAAAACCCACATATTTGTGAGTTTTTGTTCAACTTTCAACCACAATGTTTGACAAAAGGAAAGGGTGCCTCATGATGAAAAGTTGAAAACAAATAGATGCCTCATGATTTGTCAGAGGAGCGTCTGTCTCTCCAACGGGTATATTTTTGGGCATAAATAGAAGTGTTTTGTGTAAAGAAAAATCAAGAACTTGAAGAGAAAAAATTTATGTGTGCTCCAAAATTTTGAGTATATTGTATTTTGCGCTTTCAATTTCAGATCTAAGTGTAATTTTTGTTCTTACACTTTCATATCCACTCTTTGTGAGAGAATTATTGTAAAAGAGGGTTTAAGTACCGCTAATTATTATTCATTATTTTTGTGAGAGATTTTTGTAAGAGTGAGACATTTATTGTTGAGTGAGGTTCAATAGATAAGAATAAGTCCTGTACAAAATCTACAAGCTTGGTGAAGACTTGGTGGTGTATTAATTTATTTTGATAGTAAAGAAATTCTCAAGGAGGTTTCTTAGGAAGTGAAAGTAGGCCTGGTGTGCCGAACCACTATAAATCTCAGTGTTTGATTTTCTCTCCCTGTCTCTCATAATTTTTTATTTTGATAATTATTATTCTGTTTTTTATTTGTTAAAATTCTAAATATTGTGTTTATAAATTTTAATATTGTAATTTTTTTTAAAATAACCCAATTCACCCCCCGTCTTGGGTTGCTTAACTGGGATAACAATTGGTATCAGAGTCTAGGCTCTAGTTTGTGTGACTTAACCGTCTTGGAGTAGCTCATGGCAACCCCTACTTATTCCTTACCTGAGGGACAAGCATCCAATAGGCCACCACTGTTTAGCGGCACAAATTTTAGCTATTGAAAACTAGAATGATCATACATGTTCAATCTAATGATTATGAATGTTGGAAAACTATTTGCAATGGTCCAAAAATTCCTACCAAAACCGTAGATGGCCTTAAGGTACCAAAACCTGAAGATGAATGAAATGAATCAGATACTAGAATGGCCCAAATTAATGTCAGAGCCACAAACATGTTGTATTGCGCCCTAGATGCCAACGAATTCAATAGAATTTCCACATGTAAAACCGCAAAAGAAATTTGGGATAAGCTTATGGTGACTTATGAGGGAATCGAACAAGTTAAAGAATTTAGAGTCAGTTTGCTAGTCCATAATTATGAACTCTTTAAAATGAAGTCTGATAAAACTATTCCTCAAATGTTTATTCACTTTACTGATATTATTAATGGTTTAACTTCTCTTGATAAAATATATACTAATACTGAAATTGTAAGAAAAGTGCTTAGGTCATTGCCAAAAAGTTGGAAGACAAAAGTCATTGCCATTACCGAAGCCAAGGATTTATCAAAGCTAAGTCTAAATGAGTTAATGGGATCTCTCTTAACTCATGAGCTCATAATACAAGAAGGAAAAGAAGAGGAGGACAACATCAAGAAGAAAGGAATAGCCTTCAAATCCACCTCAAAATATCAAGAGGATAATGAAGATGATTTGGATGATAAGGAGGAAGTGGCATTCATCACTAGAAAGTTCAAAAAGTTTGTGAAAAAGAAACAAGGTGTGCGAAAATTTTTCAGAAAAGATTTCAACAATAGGGATTTTCAAAGGGGAGAAAAGCACAAAAAATCTGAAGTTACTTGCTATGAATGCAACAAACCTGGACACTACAAATCAGAATGTCCGGAACTTAAGAAACAATTCAAGAAAGACAAGAAGAAAGCCATGATTACAGCATGGGGAGAAGATAGTGATGAAAGTGATTCAGAAACCGAAGTTTGCAAAAATGAGGTTGCTAGCCTATGCTTAATGACTTTTGATTAATTACAATCAGCTTTTGATGAATTATATGCTGAATTTATGAAACTTAGTTTGAAAATTATCTGTCAAAAGAAAGTGATTTCAAGTTTATCAAAAGAAAGTGAATCCTTAACTTCCAAGATAAATACTTTAAAAAATGAAGCCATGAAAATGAAAAAGGAAAATGAGATTTTAACTCGAAAAGAGTTTTCAAAGTCTTTAAAAAAAGAGCAAATTGTTTGGAAAGAAAATATTGAAGACTTGAAAAATACTCTTTCAAAATTCACTCGAGGTAGAGTGACTTTAGATAAAATTCTTAAAAATCAAAATCGTACTTTTGATAGAGCCGGAATTGGATATAAACCTTTTTCAAAAGTAAAAACTACCAAAAATGGTTTTGTGCATGCATCTTCTAGTCACTCTCATCTCACATTTCATTTTTGTGGTACAAAATGTCATATTTCACCTTCATGTCCTGTTAAAAGAAATCTTTTTGCTAAAATAAAAAAGATATGGGTCCCTAAAGACATTTCAAGAGTGTCAAATTCTAACTTTTATGGACCTAAGAAAATATGGGTACCAATCGAAAAATCAAATTTTTGTAGGTATGTTTCAAGACAAAATCCAGTAATGATAGATGGTATCTCGACAGTGCATGTTCGAGGCATATGGCTGGAAATAAAGTTATGTTCGCCACACTCCAATCAAAGGATGGCGGATATGTAACTTTCGTCCACAATAACAAGGGTAAAATCATTGGTGTAGGAAGTATTGGTAAAAATCATTCTCTTATTATTGAAAATGTTTTACTTGTTGAAAGTTTAAAACATAACTTGGTTAGCATTAGTCAATTATCGGATAAAGGGTATAGAGTTATTTTTGAGAAAATACATTGCACTATTGAGAACACCCTAGAAAACAAAACTTTATTTGTAAGTTATAGACATGAGAATATATATGTGTTTGATTTACATAATTTGTCTTTTCATTTTAATATTAAATGCTTATCTGCTATAAATGATAATAGTTGGCTTTGGCATTGAAGATTAGGACATGCTCATTTTGATTTAATTTCCAAGTTTTCAAAAAATGAATTAGTCATTGGTTTACCAAAAATTATTTTTGAAAAAGACAAACTTTGCGATGCATGTTAATTTGGAAAACAAACTAGAATTTCTTTTAAATCCAAAAATATCATTTCAGTTACTAAACCGCTTCAACTCTTGCATATTGATTTATTTGGACCATCTAGAACATTAAGTTTAGGAGAAAAATCATATGCTCTTGTTTGTGTTGATGATTATACTAGATATATATGGGTATTATTTTTAACACACAAAAATGAAGCTTTTTTATAATTTCTCAAGACTTTGTAAAAGAATTCAAAATGAAAAAAATCTTAATATTTGTAATATTAGAAGTGATAATGGTAAAGAATTTGAAAATGATGATTTTATTATGTTTTGTGATGAGTTTGGAATTAATCATAATTTTTCTGCCCCTAGAACTCCTCAACAAAATAGTGTAGTTGAAAGAAAAAATAGAACTCTTGAAGAAATGGCCCGTACTATGCTGTGTGAAAATAATTTGCCTAAATATTTTTGGGCGGAAGCTGTTAACATTGCATGCTATGTTGTAAACCAAGCTATGATTAGACCTATTCTTAAGAAAACACCTTATGAAATTTGAAAAAGTAGAAAACCTAATATTAGTCACTTGCGTGCATTTGGTTGTAAATGCTTTGTATTGAATAACAATAAAAAATAACTTAGGAAAATTTGATGCTAAATCGGATGAAACGATATTTCTTGGTTATTCAATTTCTAGTAAAGCTTATAGAGTATTCAATAAAAGAACTCTACTTGTTGAAGAATCTGTGCATGTTGTTTTTGATGAATCTAACAACATTATTTTCAAGAATCTTGTAAATAACGATATTGTAGAAAATCAACCAAGCATGGAGAGCATTTACATAAAAGAAAATGAAGAAAATCCATTACGCAAACATGAAGAAGAAATGACAATGGAGAAACTTCAAGAAATATATGATCTTCTAGAAAACAACTCAAATCTACCAAAAGAATGGAAGTATGCTCATGGTCACCTCAAAGATCTCATCATAGGTGATGCGGCGAAAGGTACAAAAACTCGTTTCTCTGTTAAAAATGTTTGTGGTAACTTAGTGTTTGTTTCACAAATTGAACCAAAATCGTTTTTAGAAGTTGAAAATGATGAAAACTAGATTTTAGCAATGCAAGAAGAATTAAATCAATTTGAAATGAATGAAGTTTGGTTTTTAACTTCTCGACTTAAGGATCATCTCGTTATTGGTACAAAATGGGTTTTTCGAAATAAAATGGATGAATCCGGAGTTGTTGCTAAAAATAAAACTAGATTAGTAGCTTAAGGTTATAATCAATAAGAGGGTATTGATTATGATGAAACTTTTGCACCAGTTGCCAGACTTGAAGCTATTAGAATGTTACTTGCTTTTGCATGTTTTAAAAATTTTAAATTATATCAAATGGATATTAAAAGTGCTTTTTTTAATGAGTATATTTAGGAGGAAGTTTATGTTAAACAATCTTCCGGTTTTGAAAATTATAAATATCCGGATCATATTTTCAAACTTTCAAAAATCTTATACGGCTTAAAACAAGCTCCTAGAGCTTGGTATGAAAGATTGAGTAATTTTCTACTTAGCAAAGGTTTTTTTAGAGAAAAAATTAATACAACACTTTTTATAAAAATAAAAAAGGAAGATATGCTAATTGTTCAAATTTATGTTAATGATATCATTTTTGGTGCTAGTAATGAAAATTTGTGCAAAGAGTTTGCTAAAGATATGTAGGGTGAATTTGAAATGAGTATGATGGGAGAGTTAAATTACTTCCTTGGTCTACAAATTAAACAAACTAATGATGTGATCCATTTAAATCAAACGAAATATATTAAGGATCCACTCAAAAGGTTTGAAATTGAATCATCAAAGCTTGCAGCAATTCCAATGAGCACATCAATAAAAATCGACAAAGATGAGCAAGGTAAACTTGTAGATGAAAAGAAATATCGAGGTATGATTGGTTCCCTATTCTATCTTACTACAAGTAGACTCGATATAATGTTTAGTGTTTGTATGTGTGCACGTTTTCAATCCACACCGAAAGAGTCACACATCACCGCAATCAAACGTATTTTCAGATATCTTGTTGGCACTCCAAATTTGGGATTATAGTATCCTAAGGGAACCACCTTTGAATTTTTTGGTTACTTAGATGTTGACTTTGCGGGATGTAAACTTGACCGAAAAAGCACTAGTGGCACTTGTCATTTTCTTGGACACTCACTCACTTCTTGGTTTTGCAAAAAATAAAACCTAGTGGCTTTGTCAACTGCTGAAGCAGAATATATTGTCGCCGCTGGGTGTTGTGCACAATTGCTTTGGATGAAACAACAACTTTAAGATTTTGGACTTTACTATGATCATATTCCTATAAAATGTGACAACACAAGTGCCATTAACTTTTCAAAAAATCCTATTCAGCACTCACGCACTAAACACATTAAAATATGGTATCATTTTCTAAGAGATCATGTACTCAAAGGTGATATTGAACTCAAATTTGTGCCTACAAATCGTCAATTAGCTTGCATATTTACCAAGCCTCTAAATGAAGAACAATTTTGTTATATTAGAACTGAACTTGGTATGATGAATACTCCAATATAATATTTATATTAAAAATAATTTTTTATAAATAAATAATAAATAATAAATAATTAAATAAAACAATTCTAATAATAATTATTATTATTATAAAATAATAATAATAATGATAAAAATAAAAATAAATTATATACATATATATTCTCTCTCTCTCTCACCCACACTATTTCTATCTCTCACCCGCTCTCTCCATCAATCTCTGTTTTCTCTTTCTCTTGCTCTCCCTTTCTTCCACTCATCCTTAGCAAACACCATCTTTATCACTACCATTATCCACTCAAATTCCTCACCGACTTACCAAGATCCCTCACGGCTCTACTTCCATCTCCGATCTTCAACATCATTTCCGATTCATCATAATCAATTACCGATCCGACAAGACCAGTTACTGATCCACCAAGATCCATTACTGATCTACAGAAATTCGTCACTGATCTACACGATCTTCTCCATTCCTTCCGATCCTCAAGGTTATCACCGATCAACATGTTAAAATTCTTTTTGCACCGTGTTATATTTTTTTTTCTTGTTGTATGTGCACCAAACTCTCTTAGATTTAATAATGATTGCTTCTACCTTATCTGAATTTTTTTATTTTATTTTTTTTTCTCTTTTTATGCTAGTACACTTGGTGTAGTTGTTTATAGTCTAATCTTGATGGCTCTTGGTATTATAGATTGGTAATTTATTTTTTCCAATTTTCATAATTTTTAGTGCATTAATTTAGGGGGAGACTCATGTTATGTAATATTTTGAGATTAATTATTAAAAAAAATAAAAATAAAAATAAATTAATTAAAAAAACAAAAAAACAAAAATTGAAGGCGTTTGTCTATTCTGTACATAATTTTATGGGGAGTATATATCATTTTTTTTACTCCACCCATTTTTTTTTTCAAAGATAGAATTAAAACAAAAAAGAAAAAAAAATGGAGAGATGCTTGAAATTTTATTTCAGAATGAGAAAATATTACTCGATTACATGTAAGTTTTCAGAAGGCTTCATAGATTTTTTTCGTTTCAATTCTCTCAACAACTTTTCATGAGCCTCCTTTATATGCTTCTCTCTATTTTTGACTTATGTGAGTCTTGGCATTATAACCGTTGCATAATATTGCAACGCATTCTCCAATTGTGCATTTTTCCTTTCTAGCTCTCTCTTCTCTTTACGAATATTAGCTAGTTGTTGTTTTACCAAGCACACCTTATTTCTCCATTGCTGATTTTCTTGTATTCTTTCTTGTAATCGTCGAGACATATTGGAAACTGAAGTCATTGCCTGTGTACTCAGAGCTAAAGTGTTATTAATAGCATCGATATCATTTTGATTACCAATAACATTAGAACTTTTATTTACAAGACTAGCGTATGCCTGCACCACTGGTAACCTCTCATGCGCCTACATTACAGGCATCTCATGCATGTCCGAACTATTGATGGCTAAGGTAAGGAATGACATGCTTACATAAGAAGGTAACACAAATTTTTCTCTCCAACACTTGGTAACTTCGTATCTTTGCCTATCATCCTTGTCATTTTTTATAGACTCCATCGATCTAATACTCGATGTATATTTGCTCAAATATTTTGTTTGTCAACATTTTGTGCGCTAGAGATGCTCTAAAATCCCCACAATGATCTCGACAAGACCTAAGGACCATTATTATATTTTTGGCATCTCAAATTATTTTATCAAATGTGCCTATCTCCATATTTTATTTTGATGATGTCAAAGGGGGAGAAAAAAATATGATTTTAAAAATTATATGTTTCAGAGTTATCAAATATTTTGTTGATTTTATTTTGTTTCAAATCAATATAAATATTGACATCATAAAAAAGGGGGAGATTGTTAATCATACTGTTTAATTTTGATGATGTCTAAAATATTATTTGAAAATTTTGAATTTTAATATACGTATTCTATATTATTTGATACAAAATATTATCTATTTAAAATATAAGTTGTATGATATATTTGTTATAAATTTTATTTAAATGGAAATATTTTGAAAATATTACTATTCATGATTTTGAAAAAAAATTCGTCTGATCACTATTCACTTTTTGACAAATTTAAAATTGATTAGTTGTCTTATTTTGACACAATTGATTAATTGGTTGGCTGGTCACTATTCACTTTTTGACAAAATTAAAATTGATTAGTTGTTTCTTTTTGACAAATGCGATTTTAGTGAGTTGTCATCTTTTGACAAATTTAATATACTCACATGAGATGATTAGTTATTTTTATTTGAGTGTATTTATAATCTCTTTAACAATTACAAAACTTTTAGAAGGGATATATCTATATATATATATGATATAAAAAGAAATGGTTGCAAAATTGCAACATATTCACATGTTGAAATTTGAAATTGAAATGTTGTAACTACACCTTTATATAAATTAATGTGAACTTTGCAGGAATTTTTTTTTTGTAACCTCATTTCTTTATATATTAGAGTCAAAGCCCACACGTTTGTGAGTTTTTGTTTAACTTTCAGCCACAATGTTTGACAAAAGGAAAGGGTGCCTCATGATGAAAAGTTGAAAACAAATAGATGCCTCATGATTTGTCAGAGAAGCGTCTGCCTCTCCAACGGGTATATTTTTTGGTATAAATAGAAGTGTTTTGTGTGAAGAAAAATCAAGAACTTGAAGATAAAAAATTTATGTGTGCTCCAAAATTTTGAGTATATTGTATTCTGCTATTTCACTTTCAGATCTAAGCGTAGTTTGTGTTCTTACACTTTCATATCTACTCTTCGTGAGAGAATTATTGTAAAAGAGGGTTTAAGTACCACTGATTATTATTCATTATTTTTGTGAGAAATTTTTGTAAGGGTGAGACATTTATTGTTGAATGAGGCTCAATAGATAAGAATAAGTCCTGTGCAAAATCCACAAACTTGATGAAGACTTAGTGGTGTATTAATTCATTTTGATAGTAAAGAAATTCTCAAGGAGGTTCCTTGGGGAGTGGACGTAGGTCTGGTGTGCCGAACCACTATAAATCCCAATGTTTGATTTTCTCTTCCTATCTCTCTTAATTTTTTATTTTGATAATTATTATTTTGTTTTTTATTTGTTAAAATTCTGAATATTGTGTTTATAAATTTTAATTTTGTAAATTTTTTTTAAATAACCCAATTCACCCCCCTCTTGGGTTGCCTACCTGGGATAACAGTATAAATGCATACTCTGATTAAGTATTGACTACCACAATCCAATAAGTAGTTAATTTCATCATTATTCGAACTTCTGCAAATGTAGCAGCAGAATGCATCCAAATTTGAAATAGAGGATTGGCAATGGTGCATTTCAGTGGATCTGAACCATAACCCAAAATGATCAACATCTTCATAATTAAATTATTGCAATTCATGGATGAAGGCTAGGATTGTAACGCCCCAACTTCCGAACCGTTAATGAATCAATTCAGTCTCAAATTTAAACTTCTAACTAATTAATAACATCAAAAGAATACAAATTTATCTCTAAAATAATTACACAAATGTATCCAAAATATATCTTATACAAATCTCCAAAATAATAATAATAATAACATATAGTGGTTACCCCAAAATATCTAACTCTAATAATCTCTTTAGAACTTCAAATCCAATCTCTACTAAATTGCTCTGCACCTGAAAAATAAATTAATTTGGGAAGTATACAATACGATAGAAATAACAAAGCTCAGACAAATAATAAATTCATAGGGATTCAATAATTACACAAATGATTCAATTTGAGATACCAAGCCATTTACCAAATTGCACAAACAAGTCAACTCGACATATGATAATTTATCCAAGACTAAATACCCAGTCCTACTTAGTACATAATCAGTGACCGGCCTCACCCCCCTCACCCAAGTACAACTGTTTATCCAGGCTATTGGTACAGAGCATATTGGCAAAGTTCACTCGATCCATGTACGGAGCATTTCCACGTCATTTAGCCAAACAAATCAACATTTCCAACACAGAATAACACACAAAGTTCATCAAATGACTAGAGTAATCAAACGAATCAACAACGAATAATTCCACAAAATTTATCAAATTATGAAAATCATCAAGATGAGTACAAATTGAAGGTGATCAAAATAACACTTTTGCAAAGAGATTTAAAGGAAGCATATTGTATGCCACCCGAATTACCTCAAATCAATTTCTTCTATCACCAACACTCTAATTTCGATATTTCTCCATGGATCTCCAAAAATAACTTTGATCTTACTTTGATAAAATTTACAACTCTCATCTGCTATATCACTAAAGCGAAACAGAATTTCCAGATTCAGAGCCACTTCAAGATTGAAATAAAAAGGACCATTTCAGATTTTTGCCGAGCTCGGCCTTCCTATGGTTCGTAAAGAATTTTAGCTAGTTTTGAGAACATTTTTCGGAAATGGAATAGCTTTCCTAAATGTTTGGTTATTACAGAAATACTCCAGCTCTGTTCAGATTTGTCGACTGTTACAAAAATCGTATTTTCTCACAAACCGCTCACTCTTTTCTAATGAAACCATTTTTCCTTGAAATCTAACTCTTAAGGAAGATTTTGATGTAAAACTGAGGTCCAGAAGATTTTTCTACATTTTTCTAGAATTTTTGAAAGTTGGCTGTAAAACAGATTTTTCTGGTATAGTTCTTGAAATAAGAAAGTTGGTAAGGAAAGAGGTCAACTAAGGGAAATTTTTCACTTCTCTTGTGATGAAAACATGCTAAATAATATATATTAAACTCAGAAATTTAAGATGATGGTGTGCCTTTGGAATTGCGTAAGGATCCTCTAGAGTAAATCCCTGCAGTGATCTCCTAAAGTGTTTAATCCAACGGCTGAAAATAAAACTCACCAAAACGACGTCGTTTTGGTGAGTAGTTTGAAAAAAAAAAAAAAAAATTCAGTCAATTCAAAATTCCCTCCATATGGCTCAACTATACCAGACGGCGGGAAGAAGAAAACACAGAACGAGAGAGCGAAGAAGAGATAGAGAGGCTGCTACTTCCTACATCCCGTCGCCCCGCCATAGCCGTCGCCCTGCTGTCGCCACTGTCCTGCCGCCGCCGACCCCCTGCTCCAACCGATTGAAGAAAATATAGGTATTTAGAACATACAATCCCTGTGATTATATATATATACATTATACAGTGAGAATTTGATTATTACATGGAGAATTTGATTATAGAACAATCCCTGTGATAATATATATATACATTATACATTATATATACACAGTAGTTTAGATATATATATAGATTTAGAACAATCCCTGGAGAATTTGATTAGTTAGAACAAGTATTCATTGTGATTATATATATATATATTATATAGATTTATAGATAGTTTAGGTATTTCCTGGATGAAATGAAAATAATCCTTTTTTTTTTTTTGTATGGGTCTATTAAGTAGTTAAATTCAAAATTTCAATCAACATATGTTTAGAACAGGTTTAGAACAACCTGTGGTATGTACATAGAGAATTTGATTATTACACAAGTTCTGAACAGGTTTTTTTTTGTTTAGAACAGGTATTCATTGTGATTATATATATATATTATATAGATTTATAGATAGTTTAGGTGTTTCCTGGATGAAATGAAAAATAATCCTTTTTTTTTTTTTTTGGTATGGGTCTATTAAGTAGTTAAATTCAAAATTTTAGTCAACATATGTTTAGAACAGGTTTTCAAAATTTCAGTCTACATATGTTTAGAACATGTTTTTTTATTATTGCACTTAGCATGCCTTGATTATCTTATTTTTTTATTATTACATATGTTTAGAACAGGTTTTTTTATTATTGCACTTAGCATGCCTTGATTATCTTATTTTTTTATTATTACATATGTTTAGAACAGGTTTTTTTATTATTGCACTTAGCATGCCTTGATTATTTATTTTATTTTATTTTATTACATACGTTTAGAACAAGTTTTTTTTTATTATTGCACTTGGCATTTGGTTCTTGTTTTATTATTGCACTTGGCATTTGGTTCTTGTTAATTTCTATTTTTTTTGTTTGCCTTGATTATCTAATTTCTGTTATTCCTTGATTATCTTATTCAGTTTGTATTATTTTGCAAATATAATTTATAGTTTTTATGCTAATATCGAGCACTTATTTATTTTTTAGTGACTTGGCACATTGATATGGAACCTAACAATGTTGAGAATGACGGGGGTGATTGTGATTGAAAGCCTAGAGTTCGCATGACATTTGATACAGAACAAGAAGCATATGATTTCTATAATGCTTATGGAGGAAGGTTGGGCTTTAGTATTAGAAGGGGTTATGTAAACAAGAGCAAAGAATGGCAAATCACTTCAAGGCAATTTGTTTGTAATAAGGAGGGATTTCGGGTTGTCGACAAGCGAGATCTATTAACAAAAAATCCTAGGTAGAAAGTGAGGACTGGTTGTCAAGCCCGACTTGTCATTAAGTGGGATAGGAATATTCAGAAATTTTTTGTTAGTGATTTTGTTGAACAACATAATCATATCTTTGTATCAGCAGAATGTATGCATATGTTACCATCCCAAAGGAAGATATCTGCATCATAGGCAACCGAAATAGATTTAGCCGAAAAATCTGGAATCCATCTTAATGCTGTATTTGAGCTCATGGGTAATGAAGTTGGTGGAAGGGAGTTGTTTGGGTTCACAAAACTGGATCAAAAAAATTATTTGAGAACGAAGAGGAAAAGCAGTTTAGCATATGGGGAAGCAAGTAGCATTTTGCAATATTTTCGTGACAAATCATTGGAGAATCAATCTTTATTTTACTCTGTCCAATTAGATAACGAGGAGTAGATTACAAACATATTTTGGGCTGATGCTCAGATGATCATGGATTATGGGCAGATTACAAACAAATCATTGATGTAATATTATTATTATTATTTTTTAGGTACTATATGGTCGTGGTTATGGTCGTGGACGTGGTCGTGGGCATGGGCATGTGGATCACAGGTCAATATCTTAGCGTTGATTTGTTTTATTGGATATGTAATATTGAAAACCTTTCATGAGATGTTGAAATTTTTCTGAATTTTTTGTTCAAATGTTGCTCAAAATTTGTTGAAACTTTGCTTGAAATGTTGCTGAAATTTGGGTTCAAATGTTATTGAAATAATGCTGAAATGTTGCTGAAAATGTGATGAAATGTTGCTCAATTTTTGCGGAAATTTTTGTTCAAATGTTGCTGAAACTGTTGCTCAAAATTTGCTGAAACTTTGCTTGAAATGTTGCTGAAATAATGCTGAAAATTTGATGAAATGTTGCTGAAAATTTGATGAAATTTTTGTTAAAATGTTGCTGAAACTGTTGCTCAAAATTTGCTAAAACTTTGCTTGAAATATTGCTGAAATTTGGGTTCAACTGTTGTTGAAATAATATTGATAATGTTGCTGAATGTTGCTGGAATTTTGCAATTTTTTTTTCATGAAATTTTGGTTCAAATGTTGCTGGAAATTTTGTTGACATGTTGCTTTGAAATGTTGCTCAAATGGTGCTGATTGGCAAACAAAGCAACCAAAGCAACCATTCTTTCAAACAAAGCAACCATTCTTTGTTGACAAACAAAGCAAAGGCATGACCTATTGACAAACAAAGCAAAGGGTTGATACAAAGGCATGACCTGTTGACAAACAAAGCAAAGGCATGACTTGTGCATTTCAATCAACATTACAACAATCAACATTAATACTTAATATTTAGTCCACAATCAACATTACACTTAATATTTACACAATCAACATTACAACAACATTACACAATCTTATACTTCAAGTCAACATTATACTTAACATTACAACAATATTACAATAATCAACATTACACTTAACATTACAACAACATTACACAGCCAACATTACCACATTGTGCATTTCAAGTCCACAATTTTACACTTAATATTTAGTTGACGAAAGAAGTCTAAATCCAAACTTAATTTACACTTAATATTTAAACAAGAAAAGAAGAAGTCCAAATCCTATTAATACTATTACAATGGCGTAGTGCAATTTTTCCCGAAGTTGTCTAATCTCTACAACCATTTGTTTCCTTTCCTTCCTAAGCTCTGTAACCATCTCTTTCAGCTCATCATTGGATACAATTAGTTCGTTGACTAAAGGCTTGATATTACAATTTTCGTCGCTTTCCTCCCTTACCATCTTCAACCATTCATGTTGCTTTTGTAAAGGCATCCACCACTCAAAGAAGCCGCATCCATTGGTGTTGTTGGAAGGGCAAGCAAAGTATATCATCCTTGGATTTTCCTTTGACTCTGAAATCCAGAATGCCACTCTTACACCGCAACGACATTTTCGATTTCTAAACTGAATTTCACTAGTGTCACTCATAGATGCATTTGATGTTGACATTTTTTAACTTGAAATAATAACATATTATAAAAGTGAGATCAAATTAGCCTTCTTCACCAATGTTAATATCTAGACAAGAACAATGGAACAACAATGAAACACCAATATCTACATTTAGTTCATCCCAAATCTTATACTTCATTTTCTTTAAAAACTAACTCATAATTTATGAGAAAATTACCCCAATATTTCCTAGAAATTAGGTGTAATAATTCCAACACATTTTATTTTTTCTCTCATTTTTTCCCTCTTATTTTTTCATTTCAGTCCATTTGTTTCTGTTTTGTTGCAGAGATTGTTTTGGGTTTTTTAAATCTCTTCTTTAAATGGTAATCCAATCAATCTACATTTTTCAATAGGATCTCATTTCTTCTATTATGCTATTAATTGTATGATGTATTCTGTTTCAAGGCCTCATTCGTGCATATTGGACCCAAACTAAGAACATAAATTAAATTGTATAATAAAGAGTTTCTATATGTACAGATATATAAATTCAAGAAGGGGGCTGTAATCACCACTTATTTTATTTTAACTGTTTAATATCACAGGTACATAATTTGATTTTCTTAAAAAATTATTTCTAAACAAGGAACAATGGTTGAATATTAACATAACGGGGTGATACAAAAAGGTGCAAAAATATATAGCATTTCTCATTCAAGATTCAAGAATCTATTGCACTAAACAAAGATCAACAACCACAAAATCATTGAATTTACCATTTTCTAATAGTTCAACAATAGACATTAATCAATGCCAAAGAAAACAACTTAATTACATATATCATTCTCTTACATTCCTCTGTATTCCAAACTGAAAATGCCCATTTTATGCAAACAAGATAATCAAGATTACCATTTGCATACATAATTTTTTTTTTTTTAAAAAAAAAAAAAGTGTAAACATCTGCACACCTTCCATATTTGCACAAATGAAGCTCAGAGGATGAACCACTATGATCAACCACAGAAAACTTGATTTCAACACCATCTCTCTCTCCATCACTATCTTATATACCTAAATACAAATAACTAGTTACACACAAATAAACATATATATATATATATTTATATAAGTGGAATAATATGCACACAAAATACAATTTCAAATAATTTAAACACAAAATACCATTTAATAATTTAAACTTACAATTGTTTACTGGAAGTAACTGCAAGGAGTTGCTTCAAAATACATAATTCTATCAGAGAAAGGAATTGGTTCTCACTCAGAGGTTCTGCCCAAATCTAACTCTGATTTACAATTGACTTGAATGACTAATTTATAAGCAATACAAATAGCTGTGAAGCTTGTGATTGGAAAGGAGCATGATGAGGCACATGGGTGCTGTCTGATGCTTTCGGCTGATTGACTAAAGCTGAATGCTGCTTTTGACTGTTGTTGAATTGTTTGATTGATGAATAGTGAACAGTAAATTTGACTTTTACTATTCATTGCTTTCGGTGGAGCATGTGACTGATGAAAATCTATATATATATACAAAATAGCAGCTTTTCTCAAAACTGAGTAGAGAGTGAAGCTATAATGCATATATATCGAATCCAATGCTGACTGATTAAGCATATGGGTCCTGTGCATCCTGGAACTGGGACCCATAGGGATCATAACTGGTTAATTCTTCAGTTGAATTGGATGAGCTGGATGAACTGGACTTTTTGGCCAGTGCATGAGGCTTATCATCAGAGGGTTCATCTTTTAATTAGGCCTGGGCCTGATCCATCAAGAGACGGGCCATCTAGAGCAATTGATCACTGGATGATTCAAGTTTAACTTTGGGCTTTGACTGGGCTGACTTAGCTTTATCTAACTTGGATGAAGCAGGCTTTAACTTAGCTGATTTGGGCTTGGAAGAACTACATGGTGGATCATTAGGGCTTCCAAGATTGACTGGAGGAAGTTGGCTTCCTTGAGTGACTGAAGCAGTTGGGTTCTGCTAAGCTTTAACCATGGCAGGAGTTAGAGCATGAATATTGACTGGGAACTCAAGTTGAACTTGTTCAATAATTCAGGGAACTTTGAAGTTGTCCCACCATTTAACAAAATATTACTGGATGACTATGTTTTTATCAATTCCATATTGCCATTTAAATATCCAAGAAACTTTGTATTTGGACATAAAAATGAGCAACCATGGAACCTGTTGTTGATGTTGATTGAGTTTGTAAACAGTAGAAAAATAGTTGACTTGTTCCATGAGGTCTGGTGGAATGATTGCAGGTGTTGCATCATGAAGAGACCACCATCTAAGGAACCATGTAGGAATAATTGATTTGAATTGGTGATCAAACTGGAAGAACCAGGAGTGACTGTATGACTCATTTTGATACAAAAGAACTTTAAACCAGGCATCCATATAATTATAATAACTATATTGGATAAAGTGACCAGGTAAATATAGCGATCCCGGTTTTTCCTTTATGTATTTGTTGTTTTCCGGACTTTGGTTCCGTAGAGTTGGTGGTTGTATACCTTGTTGTCATCCTTAAATTCCTTATGTTTGAGTTTTAGGATGTGTTGGGCTTGTTTTGGGCAGGTGGGTTGAGCCTTGGTCTAAAATCTTGTCGCCTGGTTTTTGGTCGTTCCGCTCGAGCGGGCCTTATTGCGCTCGAGCAGAGATTGCACACTCCCAGTATTTTGGATGCTCTGCAAAACTTCTGCAGGCATGTTTTTCGCGCTCGAGCAAATTTCCTACGCTCGAGCGGGTCGCGCTCGAGCGGTCTTTTTGGCGCTCGAGCGTGTAGTACATTTCAGGTGTAAGTTCTGGGAGTGGGAGATCTACGCTCGAGCGGACTGGTTCTTGCGCTCGAGCGGACTGGTTCTTGCGCTCGAGCGGATGTGCTTTATCTCTGTGTCTTGGCGCTCGAGCGGTCCTTATTGCGCTCGAGCGGACCATACTTTTGTTCTTGACGCTCGAGCGTTGTGTTTTCCGCTCGAGCGGACCTGTCGTATATCAGGTAGCAGTTAGGCGTTTTTTAATCACTTTTTACATTCATACTCTCTCTCTTACTTTCTAAAAAGATATTTTGAGAGCTCCTCTCTCTAGAAACTCCCTTCTCTCTAGGGTTTGATCTAGTTAGAGTGCTTTCCTTCCCTTCGGCCTTTGTAAAGGTTGTGTTGATCGTCGAGGGCTTCGTTTTGATCCGAAAAGTTTGGAGTTTGGAGCACTTTGGTTTAGGTCTCTTCTCCGTTTGACTTCTAACTTCGAGGTAGGGATAACCTACTCTATCTTATGAGTTTTGTCTTGGAATTTTAGCATTTTGATATGTTGGGGGTTGTTGGGTAATTTTGAGAAAGTTTGGGTCTTTTGTGTAATTTTACAAAAGTTGGGGGTTTTATTTATAATAAATCTATATGCAAGTTAGGCATAGAGAAATGAGATTAATGTTGGAACATTGATAGAAATGGAACCTTAGGGTTGTTTGTGAATTATGGTAATTTGCCCTAATTGGTTTAATTAATTAATGTATATAATTAATTAAAGAAATTGAGGAATTGAGTTGAGAATGTTGAAGTTGGGAATGTAGGGGACTAAAGGGTGTAGTTGAATCATTCATTGTTCACCTAGTTGAAATGTTGATATATTATCCTTTTGTGCATTTATTTCCTGTTTAGAGATAATTGCTTTGGACTACCGGTGGAGGGTAGTATTGATTGTTGTAGACAATGCATGATGATTAGGCAAACTAAAACTAATCAATTGGATGTGTCATAGAGTATGACGGTCGGTAGAATACATTAACTTTATGTATTGATTGATCATGCATACGACCACTGTGTTTATATGCATTATGTGTGGACGGTTGTTGGAATACATTGACCTTGTGTATTGATTGATTGCATGTATGATTCTGTGCTTATATGCATTGCTTGTGTATGGGAGGAGATGGGGGATGTACTCCACGGTTTAGGGGAAGATGGGGGATGTACCTCTAAGCCGGTTAATGGTTATGGGAAGATGGGGGATGGACCCGGGGATGCAGCTCATATGCTCTCCCATTGTAGTTATGATACAGCTCTTATGCTTATCTATTGAAGTGTTGACACAGCTCATATGCTTATCAATTGAAGTGTTGTTTGTCTGATTTGATATAGCACTAACATGTATATCATCATCATTTTGTGAAGTACGGAAGTGTTTGGATTGATTAGATATAGCACAAAAATGTATATCGTTTTCAATTGTGAAGTATAGAAATGTTTCTATGTTAAGTTGATACAGCACCAACATGTGTATCATAAGTAAAGTATGGAAGTGGTTTATGTGTTATTGATACAACACCAAAATGTGTATCCACCTTGAATTTCGAAAGTGTTCTAGTGGTGAACTAAAATCTCATCAAATGTTTTGGCCAGAGTATTGAGCCTCGTTTTCAAACTCAAAGTTGAATAAGAAGTGGAAAGTGAAGTGTAGCATAGACTTGATCGTCATGAAATTGTAGTAAGATGTAAATGAATGTATCAGTGTTGACCATCTATCAGTTGCCAATCTTTTAGTCATTGTTCATAGTTGGTTTAGTGTATTTCTACTGGGCTGTGGCTCACCCTATATGGGAACATCATTTTCAGGTACAGGTAGCATGCCACCTCTAAGGACATCGCTTGGGAGGCTAGAGGCAGGCAGACGTTTGTGGTTTTGTTATCTTTTGTTGTATTACATGTAATTTCAAGCCAAGGGCTTAATGTGTATTTGAGATAGTACTCTCCTCTTTGTAACCAAGTGTTAGCTTGGAAAGCTGTAAGCCCATAGGGCATTTGCTTCTGTTGCTAATATGTAATGCCTCTTGTAAAGAATTACTCTGTTGAATAGAATGATGTTTGTCTCGTGTGTCAATGCATGTTTAAATTGATGGGTTTAATGTTATTATTTTGAGGGCGTGACAACTTGGTATCAGAGCGTACCGGGTTCGAATACTTTGGGTACGTGGGAAGTGATTAGGATCACAATGGGTTTGTCTCGCTTGATAGAGACTTAGGTGTAGTGTCTTATGCCATGTGTTTAATTGATAACATGCTTATGTGATTATTTGGGTATGGGATTTAATTTATAGGATGTTGATTGGATCCTTGGGTTTCTGGGAGTCTTGTTGGAAAAGCACTTGATCAATGCTATTTCTAATCGGAACTCTAGTAACGCCACGGGACTATCATTATCCGGAAATGAAATTCGTAAGTGCTTATGTGTTTATGTGCTTACGTGGAGTGAATTACAGTTGTCCATGCATTAGGACGCGAGTGCTTAGTTTCAGCGCATTTATGAATGTGCTAATATCCTTTGTTACTTTTACAAATGTGATTCAAGAAAAATGTGAGGGTTTGGGCTCAATTAAAATATCTATTTCAAGTGTAGAGTTAATAAATTAGTGTTAGAAAAAATAATTCGGTTTGTATTATTTTGCTTTGAATTTAAAGGTGAATAACTGAACGAAAACTGTAAAAACCGGAAGGTAAGGTTTAGAGAGATTAATCTAAAATTTGAGAGTTAACTAATTAATATTAGAGTGTTAAAAATGATTTCTAAGCTTCTAGGGTCGATTAAGATTTGTATAGGTTCGTTCGTGATGCGTTTCAATTCTAGGGTTTAATTTGCAAATAATCAACGAACTAAAGGCTTTATTATAATAATTTAAAATTTAGGGACCTAATAGGATTCACTAAAGTTAGGGTTCTCACAAGGATAAACATTCTGCTATCAGTATACAAGCTAAACTAGTAAAATATTAATCAAGATACAAAAGTATAACTGGATTGCTTAGTTGGAATCCTTAAGAGTAGGAATATCTACACAGATGGAATCTTTCCCTAATTAAACTTCGTGGTCTTTGTTCCTCTCTCCGCCGTTCTTCAACTCTTTGAGAAAGAAATGAGA
Source organism: Camellia granthamiana (assembly GCA_036172215.1). Classification (NCBI taxonomy): domain Eukaryota; kingdom Viridiplantae; phylum Streptophyta; class Magnoliopsida; order Ericales; family Theaceae; genus Camellia; species Camellia granthamiana. The sequence goes on along the minus strand of JAXFYN010000388.1, from coordinate 7,556 downwards.
GTTTGAGACATAGAGAGGGAAGAAAAGAATATGTAGGGTTTAGTCTTTACTTTTAATTTAATGGTCCAAATACAAGATTCTAATCTAAGGGCCAAAGTGCAGCCAACAAATAAAATAAAATAAAATCTAAGGGCCACCTATTTATACATATATTATATAATGTTTATAATATATAAAATGCAACTCGAGTTCGGGTTACTTGAGTTACACACAGCCTCTGCCTAGGCCCGGCCCAAATTGCAATTCGGGCATCAAACATTTGCCCAAGCTCGCCCAGACTACAATAGCAGTGTTTGGGAAGGAAGTTTTTTGGTTTTTTATTTTTTATTTTTTTTCACTAAAAGACAAATTGCTTACAAAACCAAAAAAAAAAAAAATCCAAACAAAATATCACATTAAACCCCATAATCATTTCACTTTTTCTCTCACAAACATCACATCCAACCACAAAAAAATCCAACTATCTTCCTAAATACAAAATTTTTTTTCTCTAATAATATCCTATAACTAAAAAATCCTACAAAAAAACCCACTTCCCAACACTCACAATATATTGTTGTCCAAGCCTTAAAAAAAGTCGAGTTGGACATGAGTAGCTTGGGTTGAGTCCGTCCGAAATGCACCCCTACCTTTTAGTTACATTATTTTTTTTTATAATTATAATTAATTTTCTTAATTATGATATTATTTTAAAATATTTAGTTACAATTTTTAGTTACGTTATTTTTTTATTATGATTAATTTATTTTTTTAATAGTGATATTATTTTGAGATATTTATATCTTTTTATGTTTAATTATGATTTTTTTTAATTATAACTTAAAAAATATAAAATTATCTATTCTCTAATTATAAGTTATCTATTCTCTAATTATAAGTTCCATACACACCTTTCCACAAGGGAAAACACAAATAAAAACCATGAGAAACCCTAATTTACAAATCCAAGTTTCTTTCGATTCTCCTCTTAAGCCCTACCTCGGGAGCGCATCACTCGTTCTTTCAAATTCTCAATTCCATCTAACGTGGTTAGGCCTAGAAATGCCATAACCCACTATGAACAACCCAAGCCTACCACTTAGGGCCCAAGACATAACCCAACTGATAAGGCCCAGCACAGTCGGAAATCAACATGGCATGAAGGACTAATGATATTCAGACACGTGGCAAGTAAAGGGCAAGCCACATCAGCAGACAAAGATCTGCAAAGTTATTGCCACTACACATCGCCATTAATGCAGCCTCTCACAGCATTTATTACGACAACACCTCTTCGTCGGGACGGCATGCCCTCACCCTGAACAAGGTGAGCTACAGCATAGACCTGGGGTCAAGGTGATAGATAGGACGGGACAACGAAATGATTACCAAATGATATAAACAGACGTTGGAGACAAGAAGAAGGGTAAGCTCTCTCTACACTCTACTTCTCTCTCTAACTTGTTCGTCGGAGGGTTCGCTGGGGGACTCCCCGTTTCCCGTAGAACTCTTGTGCAGGTTCTCTGGTGGGCTTGGTCATACGAACGTTAGGTTTGAGGAGCGTGGATCAGTCCAACCCGTTCTACCATCAAAACTGCATCATCAGTTGGCGCCGTCTGTGGGAACGCTTTGCTCCGCGTGCTAATTGTGCTCATTGCCGCCAGAGACCCTATTCCAATAACCCTTTCCTGCTACCCATCAAAGTGTATGGTCACGACTAGATCCATGGCTTCTCACCAAAATGCTGTCGACCACCAAGCTGACCCCCCCAATCCAAACAACCCACCACAGTATTTCATCGAGCTTACCAACAGCATTAACCGCATGGCCGAGCAAAACCAAGCCCTGATAAATGCTCTACTCCAAAGAAACCTTCCTATGCCTCCGCCACTACCTCCCGATATTCCGCCCAACCAAGAGCAAGCCCCAAGCCATACTATCCCGCAGCCCTATCCACCCAACTTGGAAAGCTTGCAACCTCCTCCTCCTAATATAAATACACCACCTCGACCCCCGCATCTGTCGGTCCTGGCACCAACCCCTGAAGGGGAAGCCAGTAGCGTCCAACCCCCACCGCCTTCCGGTGGTGATAACATCTCTCTCTGGGACGCCGAACTCCGAGGAAGCTTCAACTCCAAGGGGTCATGCAGAACATCCAGCATAAACCCTCTACCACAGCAAATTCACCATTTGTTGCTTCCATCCGGGACAAACCTCTACCCCCCAAGTTCAAAATGCCCACCATCGACTCTTTTGACGGTACGACGGACCCAGTCAACCATCTGGAGACCTACAGAACCCTCATGATCCTCCATGCATTCCCTGACGAGATCATGTGTCAAGCTTTCCCCATGACACTGAAGGGGTCAGCTCAGCTATGGTTTAGCCAGTTACCAGCAGACTCAGTCTCTACTTTCCAGCATCTCAGTGACTCCTTCCTCAATCATTTTATTGGAGCACAGCGTCAACGCCGTCCGGCAACCCAACTCCTCAACATCCACAAGACCGAGGGGGAGTCCCTGCGCAGTTTCGTTACCCGCTTCAACACCGAAGCCTTGCAGGTGGCGAAAAATAATGATAAGGTCATTCTTACAGCTTTCATGGCCGGACTACGGTCGTTTGATTTCCTCTTCTCCCTCTCTAAAAACCCCCCCGCCTCCATGGCAGCCCTATTATCCAAAGCTCAAAAATACATGAACGCAGAAGATTCCCTAGCCGCTTGCCAAGACCCTACCGCAAAAAACCCGAGCCCCCGAGAAAAGCGAAAAGACCCAGAAGCCAGAAATACCCAGTACAATAACCAAACACCGTATTACACAGACCAACCCCCCCGAGCCGACCGGTCGGCACCAGCCCGACTGCCCGGTCGATTCGAGCGGTACACACCCCTCAACTCCCCATGAAGCAAGTCCTCAACTAGATCCAGTGGGATTACCCCCTCAAATGGCCCCAATCGTCACGAACCCCCTTCGGTCGGAAAGACCAGTCCAAATATTGTCGTTTCCACCAAGACCACGGCCATAACACCGATGAGCGCGTCAACCTCAAAGATCAGGTTGAGACCTTCATACGTCAGGGACGTCTTAGCCGGTTCACGGACACCCGCCCCCAGCAGAGACAAAGGACTGAGCCCACCAGAAACACCCGCCGGCGCACCCCTCCCCGGTAGCCAGCCCAACCAAATCAAGGCCATGATCGCCCTCTACAGCAACCTCGGGCGCAAGGTAATCCCGCCCCACCTGTTGGAGAAATCAGAGTTATTTCCGGCGGGCTTGCTTGTGGAACACCATCCCGCTCGGCTCAGCGGGCGGAACTTAGGAAAATAAGGCAAGGCTCAGACAAAAAGGTTGCCACATTGGACTAGGGATGGCAATCTGAAACCGGCCCGATGGTGACCCGACCCCCTGACCCCGAATTAAGCGGTGAATAACCGAAAAATATCCCCTACGGGCCGGGGACGGTATTCAAATTTTCATCCCCGATTATATCCGGGCCGGGGACGGGGATATGTTTTTCAGAACCGGACCCGGCCCGGCCCCGGCCCCGCCCCCCGGCCCCGTCCCCGCCCCGCGTGGTCCCCGATGTGAAATGACGATTTGGTCCCTGATATATATATACACATATGTTGGTCTTATTAGGGTTTCACTCACAGACCCTCTCACACACTCACACAACAAACACGCCTCTCCTCTCGTCTCACTCAGTCTGTCCCTCTCGTCTGTCCCTCTCTCGTCACCGCCGCGCCTGCTCCGTTACCGGCGATCCTCCCACCGTCACCGACGATCCTTCCTCCGTCACCACCGCGCCTCCCATCTCTGTTTAGGTATCTTTCTCTCTCTCTCTCTCTCTCGGGATTTCGACCTAGGTTTCATATGATATATGTATATTATATATATATATCTCAGTGTTTAGATTAGATCTAAGATCTGAGTATAGATCTGTAAAAATAGTCTCTCTCTCTCTCTCTCTCTCTCTCTCTCTCTCTCGGCATTTCGTTTACATATATGTATATTAGATATATATATATATATCAGTGTTTAGATCTGAGTATAGATCTGTAAAAAATATAGTATAGTTCTGTTTTTTTTTTTTTTTTTTTTTTTTTTTTTTTTTTTTTTCTGTCTCTAAATTTATTTATTTTATATATCAGTGTTTAGATCATCTGATTATTAATCAGTTGTATGTTTTATGCAGATCTACCTCCACTCCAGACCCTGATAATCGGTGCTTGTACATCAGGTTTGATCTGTTGATAATCTGTCTATATTATTGAGTTGTTGATAATCTGTTGATAATCTGTTGATAATCTGATAAACAATGATTGCATAAAATAGACAGATTAATAAACAATGGTTGATCTGTTGATAATCTGTCTATTAAGATGATGATCTTATAATCTGTCTATTAAAATATACCTCAAAATTTGTCTATATTATTGAGTTGTTGTCTATTAAGATGATGATCTTATAATCTATCTATTAATCTGTCTATAATCTTGTTAATTTGTTGCCTTGTGACAGACTTTAGAACTTGTTAAATTTAACTTGATGAGCATGAAAATATACCTCATAATCTGTCTATTAAAATATATCTCATAATCTGTCTAATTGTTCTTTGTTTGAATAAATTTGAAATTTATATAAAGATGAGCATTGTGGGATAGTTGGGTGTTCTACAGTATAACTTGATGAGCATGAAATACATAGTGATCATTTCTTATATTTTGGGTCAATTATTCATAAAGGTATAGGAACTTAGTTCAACATGCTTCTCCAGTAGCTTTATGTCTTTGTGAATATATACCTCACCTTGTTTTCTGAGCTTGTTCCTGCAAGACACCCTTCCATGTCACAAGCAATTTTTGCAATAGTGATTCACTAATTGTTTTTTCATGCTCAAAATAATTTGCTAGGACACTCACAGCATCATGTATTATTTTTTCATTCATCTTCTAATTGTTTCAATCATGTCATAGTTTGTTTAAAAGATGATGAGTACTTAATTTATTTATATTAATTCAATCCATATTATTTTTATAAAGGTTAAAAATGTCAGATGTTAACTCTGAAGCACAAGTTAACTCTGAAGCACCCGTTAACTCCGAAGCACCCGTTAACTCTCAAGTACCATTTGAGAGTGACGCATCACAACATTCATCGCCAGCTACGAACACACCACCGAACTCACCGTCTCCCCTCTCTAATCAACATGTTATTGATTTAGAAGAGTCTAATACTACTTGTGGAGGAAGTAAAAGAAAACCTAGTGTTGTGTGGGAACATTTTAAAAAACAACAAGTCAATGGGGTGTGGAAGGCAATATGTAATTATTGTAATAAGCATCTTGGAGGTGATTCAAAAAATGGAACAAGGCATTTGCATGATCACCATAAGAGTTGTACTAGGAAAAAAGTGATGGACATGAGGCAAAAAGTGTTAACTAACAACTTTAATAGAGAGATTCCAAAAATGAATTCTTATATCTTTGATCAAGATTTTGCTAGGAAAGAGTTGTCACATGCCATAATCTTGCATGAGTATCCCCTCTCTATCGTAGACCATGTTGGTTTTAAACGATATTCAGCAGCACTTCAACCATTGTTTAAAGTGCCTTCTCGAAATACGATAAAGAGTGATATTTTAAAGATTTATGATTATGAGAGGGTGAAGACGTTGAGTTTGGTGGAGCATAATAAAAGTAGGGTGGCAATCACAACTGATATGTGGACTGCTAGCAATCAAAAGAAAGGATTCATGGCTGTCACCGCACACTTCATTGATGATTCATGGATATTGCAAAGTCGCATTTTGAGGTATATTTTTGTAAATTTGCAAATCATTTTAAAAATTCTATCTTATTCAATTTGCATGTTATTAATACTTGTTTATGAATATCATATTTTAGGTTTATTTATGTGCCATGTCCACACACAAAAGAAGTTCTTTGTGATACTTTGCTTGAGTGTATGATGGATTGGAATATTGATAGAAAAATCTCGACTGTTACTGTTGATAATTGCTCCACAAATGATGCCATGATTACCATGTTGATGGATAAGTTAAGTAATTCATCGCTTTTGTTAGGTGGTACTTTGTTTCATATGCGTTGTTGTGCGCATATTTTGAATTTGATAGTGAAAGATGGATTAGATGTCATACGAGTTGGTGTGGAGAAAATTCGAGAGAGTGTAGCTTATTGGACAGCAACACCAAAAAGAGTAGAAAAATTTGAAGAAACAGTCAACCAATTGCGTATTCCACATACTAAGAAATTAGGACTTGATTGTGCAACTAGGTGGAATTCGACCTACTTGATGCTTCAGACAGCCTTATTGTATAAGGATGTCTTTTCTAGGTTGAAAATTAGAGAGCCCCAATATAAGACTGTGCCAACTGAGCAAGAATGGGAGTTTGCTAGAGAGATTAGTGGGAGGTTTAAGATTTTTTTTTCTATCACTGAGTTGTTTTCTGGTACAAAGTATCCCACAGCCAATGTTTGTTTTCCAGCTTTATGTGAGATTAGGATGACACTGTCTCAATGGCTCAGGTGTGAAATTGAAGTGATCAAAACAATGGCATCAAAAATGGTTGAAAAATTTGATAAATATTGGTTAGTGATACATGGTGTTATTGGGGTTGCAGTTGTACTTGATCCTAGGTTTAAGATGAGTGTATTGGAGTTTTATTTTGAAAAACTTTATGGAGACAAAGCTGAAGAAGAAGTTGATAGGGTTCGTGATATTTGTTATGATTTGTTGCAAGAGTATCAGCACCGAGTTGGTATGGAGACCGATGTTGTTGGTGACTCTTTTGCCCGTGCAGAAATTGTTCCGGAAACCCTTTCAGAATTTGATTTGTTTGTTAGTAGAAAGAGAAGTAAAAAAATGAAGAATGTAAGATCAGAGTTGGACCATTATCTAGAAGATGATGTTTTGCCAAGAACTTCAGGTTTTGATGTTTTGAATTGGTGGAAAGATAGTGGGCCAAAATATCCGACTTTACAGGCAATAGCTAGGGACATTTTAGCTATTCCTGTATCCACTGTTGCTTCAGAGTCAGCATTTAGTACTAGTGGAAGGTTGGTGAGTCCACATCGTAGTAGACTTCATCCAAACACATTAGAAGCATTAATGTGTGCACAAAGTTGGTTGTGGGGTGAAGAGATGAAAGGTATTATTTTATCCAATTTAAATATTATTATTTCACTTTTTATTATTTATATTAGCATGGAATAATTTCACTATTGAATTTATATTCTTAGGAAATTCAACATTGGAATCGGTGGGCTATGCAACTATATATGATGATGATGAGATCGAGTCGGATCAATCATGTGCCACTTTTGTGTTAGTTGTCATCTTTTTTGTTGTAATTAACATTTTTTACATTTTAGTATTAGTATTAATTATTTGTTTTTTTCCTTTTGTTATTTAACAGGAGTTCAAGTTGAAGGAGATGATGGAAGTTGTGTGGTTTGATGGAAGTTGCTTTTTTATGTTGCAATGGATATTTTTTTTTTAATTTTTAATTTCAATTTTTGGGTAACCTATCCCTTGCGGGTTGTGCTTGGGATTAATT
>JAXFYN010000387.1:0-280818 GCA_036172215.1 Camellia granthamiana | reverse complement strand
CATTAACTGAGAAGCTGCAACCCAGCACATCTGCACAGGGTCGGATCTGCACCTAGCTCTTCCATTGCACATCGTTTTGGAGCACATTACACTTGCCGGTCACATATGTTGATAGTAGTTCATAATGTTAGCACAAGTAGATGTTGATAGTGTTGGTGGATGAGTATATGTGGAGACAAAATATTATTATTATTTTTGTGATTATGTAACAACCCTCACTTTGTTTTTAGTCATGCTTACGTGCATTTGCATGATCTTTATCTTGATTAAACTTGCACTTTGCGGACCTTGATTTTGTTTTATCTAAGTGTTATTTGCATGCTTTGTTTCTTGATTAGTGTGTGTTAAACCGAGGTCATCTTAAGCCTAGGTCACACTCTTGAACCTCTTATACCTAGGACCATCTTAGAGCCACTTTGGTTGACCTCACACCTTCACCTTGGCATATTGGCCGAGATGTCATCATCTAGGCCGAGGTGTGCATCACTTGGGCTGAGATGTGTATCATCTAGGCCGAGATGTTATCATCTAGACATCCTAGATCTTTGATCCCTGTACCTAGTGATCTTGTTCCTGGACTGGTATGACCTAGACCGAGGTGTGGCACATCTAGGCCAAGTGTTTATCCTTCCTAGCCGAGATCACCCGAAACCTTCTTGTCGAAGCCTATGTCTTGACCCGAGGTCATTGCCTTGTTAGAATGCCCTTGTCACCTTACTTGTTGTAACATCCTTGTTATGCTCTTGTCTTGTCAGTTAGTCACTTTTTTGAGGAGAGCCAACCAGTAGTTGCCACGTGCTCCAGCAGAGGGTTAAGTCAGCTGGTAGAGAGAGAAAACATATCATTTGTTATATCTTTCTCCTAGAAGAGAGAGAAGCTCTAGGAAGAGAGGAGGAAGAGTTCTTAGAGTGAGAATAGATTTCCAAGCTTGATCTTCACACCTTGAACCGTTAGATCCGTGTTTTGAGGTTAGATTCGTGATCTACTCTTGTTGTTCTTTATGTTAATCCGGTCACATTGCATGATCTAGCATGATTCATGAGCCATGCATTGATTTAAAGTTTATTTTAGAAAGAGAAAATGATGTTCTTGTATTTTTGAAATAAAACCATGTTTTGATCCGAAAGTGTGTATCAAGATCCATGTTTTTGTGTTTGTTTTTATAAAATCTTCAAGTATGGGTACCCAGGTGTAACAACCCTCACCATTGTTTACTGATAACACCACTGATTAGTGCTAATCTATGATTAAGCATGTTAATTGACTGACTGACTGAATTACTAAACTGATTGATTGATTGTGCTAGTTTGAATGCAATTCTATCTGTTGACTGTTAAATTATCTGTTCATGTTTTATGCTTTAAACTGCAAATTGAAGGCCTTATCGGCGGCCGAATCTGAAATTGATTGACGTTTTGTACTAATTAAGATTTATAATGATTTTATGGTATATTCAATTGAAATGTGATTTGGTATGATTAAATTAGATTAAATAATGCTAAATTGCAAGAGTTGGCCTTATTTACAACTTTGCCACTTAGTGGCCCACTTCATACCATATTTTGAGGCTTGAATTATGCATTAGATACATCATTTCCTCAGCCATTCCTTGAGACCAAAACCGACTAGAGTGAGAGACTGAGAGAAATTGAGTTCAACTTGGAGATTTGCTTGGAAATTATAGGAATTGAAGGATAATTTGCATAATTGAGCTCTCATATCTTGCATTCAAGACCTAAGGTAGGACATTTACCTTCTTGTTTGTGAATTCAAGTTAATTGTCGCATGGTTCATAGTAAAAAGGAGCTTAAGATCATCAATTGGTTGTAGATGGTTGAATAGAGGCTTAAATCATGCATGCATGTGCATATCTTGAAGTTTTGAGGTTGTTTTCATGGAAATTCTTGCATGCATGTTTACATTTTGGTTCTAGTCCATGAATTCATCTTGTTTTTGAAAGAATTGGCCCTTTGGGGCAAGTATTTGAAGCTTTGAAGTTGTTTAAATCCATGCATGTTACATTTGGGTCTTGTTCATAAAAGCTTCTTTGAAAATGTGTTTAATGGAACTACCTTTGGGCTTTGATTTCTCAAATTGAGCTTTGAATCATGTAATATTATGAGTTTACAAGTGTTTTTCAGAAAATTAGCCCAAGAGGATCAAATTTGATGTTGTAAAACTTGGTTTTGAGCTTGAGGTTCGAATCTGGAAATTCCAGATTTTGAACTCACGCTCGAGCAGGGAACTCCATGCTCGAGCATACACGCTGAGTTCATGCAGTCCGCTTCGAGCGGGGAAAGTGACGCTCGAGCGGGAAAATGCGTGTTCCTAGCACTTTGCATTGTTTTACAGTCCGCTCGAGTGAGATAGTTCACGCTCGAGCGAGGACTTGTGTCTCACGCTCGAGCGGGGGGTCGAGCGCTCCGTCGAGCATAAATTTTGAGTATCCAGTATTTTTACTGTAGCTTGCAGTCTGCTCGAGCGACGGAAGTCACGCTCGAGCGGAGCTCCTTTGTCTGCATGTTCGCTCGAGTGTAGGAAGCCACGCTCGAGCGTGACCCCTGTTTTCTGAAAATTTTGTAAAGTGTTTAAAAGTGTATCTTTGCATCCTCTTTCCATCCTAGGCATTCCTAGGGCATGTTTAAGGCATCTTAAGGAGGATATTGATGTAGAACCACACCGAGGCAAATTAGGGATTAAGTTATTATTTTTCCCCAACTGTGTGGCTTAGTGTGTGTTCACTCTGTAACTGTGTAGGGTTGGCATCCGGAGACGCTCTAGCTTATCTGTAGCCCAGAACTCTGTGAGTAACAATGTTGTAAAGATATGTTCTATAATGAGTATTTTCTGAACAATTGAACTGTACTGTTTTCTGAAATGATACTGTTACTGAATGAATGATGTCCTATTTGTGAACTGTATTTGTGGCATCCATAGCAACTTACTATTACTGTACTGTACTGTTACTGTCACAGAGATCTCTGTCGGTTTCCATGTTAGAACCACTACTGTTTACTGATATGATGGCCATCAACTGACTGTTCGGTCTGTTAAGACCTACTGTACTGCTTTGCTAATCGGAGGTACCACATATAACTGCTATGACTGAATAACCGTTATACTGATATAAATGACTGTTTTGAATACTGAAAGGACATTCATTCTTAACCTCTTTACGCATATGTTATTCACTGGGCTTTAGCTCACTGCTCATATATATATGTAGGTGTACAGGCACCGGACCGTTGCTAGAGGCGTTAGGATAGACTCCTGTTTTGTCAAGCCAACCTTTGTGTCTCACTTTGAGGTTCCAGAACTGTTCAAGCTGAGGCTGCTTGGGTGTTTTAGTTTTTTCCCTTTTTGTATATGTCCTGTATAGACTGAATGAGGTTATACTGCACTGTTCTAATAAAGATTAAGTCCTTATCCTGAATGATTGTAAATATTGTGCATACTGTTTGGAACTGATTGTATATATGTTATGAAAAGTCTTTTTGCATACAGACTGTCACAGCTTATTGGACATCTTTTATTTATTGTTTTGGCTTCTGCCAACCCTTGTACTCTGTATTACTGTTTTACTGTTAAGCAGGCCTTCGATAATCTTGGATTACTGGCCGGTTACGGTACTAAACCCATAGGGACGGGTTTGGGTCATGACACCAGGTCCATGTTTTCGAACTCATCTCATGAAATCTCAGATTTTGAATAAAGAAGTTATGATTTTAGCATTCATGTTCTTCAAAAAGAAACCCAGAATTTCCAGACTCCATTTCCCTGAACGTGGTCATCGGGACCATACCTCGGCCAAGAGGTGTGGGACCTCGGCCAAGACCTGGTTGGTGCCCAACATGTTTTCCCTAGATGAAAAACAGTGATTTAACTCCCAGCATGTTCTACCTTGTCTTGACTTGGTTTTGGAAAGAAATGCCGGGATCATTTGCACTCATGAAAAGCTTGTTTTAGGAATGCATTTCATGTCCATCTTTGAGCATCTCTTCTTGTCTTCTTGAAATGCATTTAATGGTTTTGTTATGTACTTGTAGGCCTTGGATCTTTGCTTGTAATCCCCACACCCGAAGAGCATGTGAGTGGTATTTTTAATAAAGCTATGTTCTAACGTTTGATAAAAGCTTTGCTTGTTTTGTTTTGGAAAAGTGTTTGTTCAAGCATGAATGATTATCCCAAATTTTTGTATCAAGTATTATGTTCGTTTTGATGACATTCTTGGAAAGTCCTTAGTGCTAGGGGACTATAACGCAACTTGCGCGTTTGTCTTGGAAAGTCCTTAGTGCTAGGGGACTATAATGCAACTAGCACCCTTGTTTGAGATATCTCCTTTGTCTTGCCACCGACGGTTCACCGCGTGGGTTTGTCCGGAATGTCATCCCTTGTATTATATTGATGCTAGTAAGCATCCCTTGAAGATTTGAAAGATTTGATAGACGAACTTGATTCATCCCATGTTTGTACAAGTTATGCTATGTATCGTTTTAATAAAAGATCTTGGATATCATGCATTCAAACATTTATTACTAATATCATTCACTGAGTATCCAAGCTCACCCTCTCTTTATATATATGTAGGTGACGAGCATGAAGGCGGTGATGCCTAGATGATTATTTGCAAGATGTTTTTGGGTTCATATTTTGTAGCATCTTGAAGATTATGCTTCTTGGCTTAGTAGTTTATTTCTTTTGTATATGTCGGCTTGAGAAGCCTCTTGATCAAGATGTAATATGTGCTCCATTTTATTTTGTATTCCAGTTGTAAAACCATGTTAAGATGTATGTCATTCCATTTGATCTATGCACAACTCTTATGGACTACTTAGATTTAAATTTATTGCTTCCGCACATGTGAGCCCCATATGTATACTTTGATTGTGTGTGAATCTTTTCAAGTTGGCCTTGGTAATCTCGAATTACTGGCCATCACGGCACTATTCTACTAGGGGCGGAATGGGGTCGTGACAGATTATGTGCAAGGAGACAGGTATGTTGTGATTATGTGGATGGATTGAAATACTAGTTAACAGTATTATTTCTTTTTAGATACTTGTTTAATATTATTACTTTTTAACAGTAGTTGCACTTGGTTAATATTATTTTCATTACATTTTGTGTTCAGACAATGTAAAAATATCCAATTGCATCCATTCCATAAATAAGAGAACTATAAATCATATGATATTCTATTTAAAAAAATGACCATTACAAAATCCAATGGCAAAATGAAATCCATCTTGTTACCTTATGCTATTAAATCATAAAACTAATGTCTTAAACCTCTCATGACTGCTGTCTAATACATCAATCTATGTCAACTACATCAAATGTCTCTCGAGTAGCTACATTAGGTCCTATGTTCTCTTTGAATTTTTGAATGCGGCTAACATATGCATTCTCCCATTCTGATGCACAACGGTGATAGTGAACTCGCCAAAGCACAGCAATGGGAAGAACTAGATGACCGGCCTCCAAAAATACCTGCACGGACATCCAAAACATTACATATCTTTACCAAATCCATCAAATTTGCAATTACATAAATATTAAACAACAATGTTCGGTTATTTCATAATCTATACAGCTGCACAAAATGATTTCCATTGACAAATCCAATGGCAATTTCGCGACGATCAGCTAGAGTTACTGGCGGTGATCTCAAAGGTAAGAATGAGAGACACTGTTGCAATGACAAGTGGTATAAGACTACATTATAAAATGATGCAATAAGATGTCCCATGTTAGGCATAGTCATCCAACAATCAAAGCTTGGGCTATTTTCAAAATATGAAAGAATGTGTGTCAGCTCTTCAACCCTCTCATGCGACCCGTATAGTGCGACGTATTCATCTATGTAATTATTTAATTCAAGTAGCAGATCACGCCTAACTTGCACCCAGTCATTCTCTCCAAGACCAAGTAAACCCGCAATAGCTCTAAAACCACAATTCCCATTACCATCTACATCCTTCATGAACTTTATAAGTGGTATTAACATAGGCGGGAAGTCACCAACATATGCATTCGGTAAACTTGTTCTTGTACAATATGTCTTTGTCTTCACATTCCGCTTCTTCTCATGCACTTTCGAAGCTCTCTTTTTCTTTAACTGACTGGAAGCTAATGTGCTCTGGCTATCATGGCCATTGTCAACCAACTCAAATGCACACGGGTCATGACGACAAGATATATCAATTTGCTTATGTCCTCGACGCGGATTAGGTTTCACATCAGGCTCAATAAGAAAAGTGCTCGCTGGATTTGCAATTTCCCTCAACTTCTTCAACATATCCAATTGTGTGGCAATATCAGACTCATTGAACCACTTCAAAATCATCCCAAGTTCTGGGATACAAGTCAATTCCAATTTCTTAACCTTCGGATTATGCACACATATAGTAAGTCGCGTCCAATGTACATATATGCTACTAAGTGGAATATGATGGCATTGTCTCATGTAATTTGCAATCTCATGAGCACAAGGTAAACCATGCGTGTGCCTAAGAACACACCACATGCTGTAACATCAATTCCGATTGAATTTGCTCTCTTACTCTCTATCAACACGTACTCCAATGCACAAATAGACACATAACCCCGGAGCTCTCTGAATTGAGAAGGTTTGAATTGATGTTGCACAGTTGTCAAACTCTTCTCGAATGATGCTTTAACTTGAACGTGCTGCAACTCAAGTAGACAATGCATTTTTTCAAATGAAATCTCAAATGTCGCTTGACTTGAACCTAATTGCCTCTTCAATCTAGCATAAGCACTCTCAACCCTGTTCATATGGATGTAAACAAAAATAGTCAAGCATAATAATTAAAAATAACAATATGATTTATAATAAATTAAGAAAAAAAGAAAACAAATCTTGCCGATTGGTTGTAACATTGCCAAAATGCATACACATGTCTGTATGTACCGTAATGAATTTTTCTTTATATGGATTCAACCAACTCATAGTAACATACTTGATTTCCTCTAATTAGTTACTGAAATCCTTGTACAGTATTGCAAGGTGATCATTGTATTCCTCTTTAGTCGATGACAATACCAATTAGTTCCATGCGGTGTCAAACTTGTCCCATTTTTCTTTTGTCACAAACATTTTCTTGCATTTCGTCAATATATTCTTATTAATATGTCAACGACATAACAAATGTCGAGCATTCGGCAAGGTGTTGGCAATGACATCCATCAAAGCAAGCTCTCTGTTTGTGACAATGACTTCAGGTAAAACACTATCATCTATAAGATCACGCAATGTTTGTAACGCCCATGCATAATTATTAACCCGCTCAGTTTGCAAGTATGCGATAGTCACGGAGAATGTCATATGAGTTGATGTTACTCCCACAATTTCAAAAAGAGGAAGCCGATAGCTATTCGTCTTATATGTGCAATCTATAATCAACACACGATAGAATGTACGAAGCAAATCCAAACTCACTGGATGTGCCCAAAGCAAGTCCGTAACAGTCATAGAGCCTTCCTCACATAGATGACGCTCAATGTACTTATGTTTCACTAATTCACCTAGCAGTTGTTGTATTTGGGATCTACCAGCTTTCTGTAGAACCCTATATCGATGTCGTACATTGTAAACTATCTTCTCTTTGACATATCTACTAACAGTGACTTTTCATTAGCTGACAATCTCCCTGCATATGAATGTCTTTGGAGATGCTCCGTAGCTGGATGATTATGCAGCCTGCAAACTACATTCAATGTCCAGTCATCGTTTGTTTTCGACTTGTATGCCCTCAAGTCAAATGGACATTCGCACTTTTTCGTACCAGTTCATCTCAATAAGTCTTTTGAGTCATCTTTCAGCTTTTTACGCGCTCTATACTTCCCACTCCGCTCATAAACAAGATAAATTCTTGGTCTCTTACGACTGCCACCATAGTCCGACGTCCTTATAATAATAACAAAGCCATTTATCCTTCCAATGTCATATACCCAAGTGAGCAATTCATCTTTGTTGTCGAAAACCTAAGTATAATGTCACACAACTTCCATAAGAACAAACTAAACAAACTAACTAATAAAAATTATAAACTTATGAATTTCATGTTAAAAGTTACTTGTTTAGCTATAAAATGACTAGTACAATCCTCCATAATATCCGATCGAACCTCAGTTTCTTCAGTGCATGCCATTTGAAAAGGGGGAGGAAAAAATTTCATTCGATTTTACAGCGCTGAAAAAAATAAAAAAAATTTGGCACTATAAAGCCGAAAATAAAAAAAACAATTTGGCACTAAAAAAACGAAAATAATAAACAAAATTGGCACTATATTGCCGAAAAAATTAATAATATTCGGTACTTGAGTACTGAAATAAATATAAAACTGACAATTTAAGTGTCAAAATATATAAAAAAAATTCAGAACTTTTGTATCGAAATATAAATGTTATTTCGAAAGTTGATTCCGAATATATTAATAAAATTCAGCACTGAATCTCCAAAAAAAAAAAAAAAATTACTACACGATTTTACGTTTTCATCACTGATTTTGCTGTCACCATTGCTTGAGTTTGGACTTTCATAAGTTTGCAACTCTTCCATATCAAAATCAAGTAAAAATTGTGGAACTAATAATTAAACGATGTAAATAATCGAGTATAAACCTAAAGATTAAAACAATATGAGAGATGTTTTCAGAGTATTGCTCTTTGCAAGCAATACAAGAGTAGAGTGTGTGACAAGTAAAGTGACCACAATAGAAAAATTAGGGTTTAATTGTTTTCATTCAAAAGGTGTTTATTGAGATATTTTTATTCCTAAAAGATGTGCATAGAGAATTTTTCTATATCATATTATGGGTGTTGATAGATGTCTATTATAGTAATTTCTATTTAGGATATAATTGTCATTAAATTAATTTTTCATCAAGTGTGTGCCCTGAGGTAATCAGATGTGTGGAAATATAATTTCCTCTAACTCTCACTTGTTTTCTATTTTTTCATATTTCCAAAATGCCCTTCTCAACACTTTGCCCCTGAAAATGCACCACATAGCAACAGTCACAAGCACCATATAACAACAGGCATTGAGACTTCTAAATTTTTATGAATGGTCTTTATGGTTTTCATCCGACAGAGAACTTCATATGTTGTAATAATAATAATAATTTGAAACTCTTAAAAAAAATCTAATTTAGGGGTGATTATTTAGTATTCCCAGAGTATGGACACGTGGTGCTCCATAAGGTTTTGATTGATAAAGAAGGGTAGGGGCCCACTATTTATGTTGGGGATGGGGGAACAAAATGAGGACTAAGTAATTGGTGATTGGCTTGGAGTATGGCCACGTGTTGTTCTGGAATTATTAAATAATTTCTCCTTATTTAATTTACAATAATATGGCATAATTGATGCTAATATATATTAATTTTTAATTTGCCACACACTTAATTATATATAGTGTCCAATTGTCTTGCCACATTAATGTAATTGAATTTATAGATATAAAATTATGGATCTCCAGCATTTTCATATAATAATACATAATTTTATGGTTGAGTTTTTTGAGAATTCAAATCTAAATTCAAATATAAACTTGATAGAATCTCACGAGTTCACAAGGCTCACCACAATTTGTTTTAATGATTCAAATTATTCATTTTGCATGACCCTCCTTGTAATATTATTGTGTTTGTCTAAAAAAAAAGTTTATTTTTAAAAATATATTTGTTGCCTATTTTTTCAGAGACATGCGATAAAATAAAAATTTTATGCTTATCAGATCAATATAATTTTTCTATGAATCATATATACAGAGAGATCTACAAAATGAACGATTCGAATTATCCAAATAGAATTGTAACACTTCGTATTCCTTAGACCAGTGGGATTGCTCTTGATACTCTTATTATTGCACTTCAAGCCTCTTTGATTCATTTTAGAATATTGATTGAGGTGGTATCATAATGGTAAAGTAGGATTGAACCAAAAACATTGATTCGGATAATTATTCTATGAGCAGTCTTCACTCTTTTACCTTTTTCTCTTCCCACACTTTGAATTTTGATGTAAGCCTAGCACCATTGGAAAGCTTGTTTCTGGAGCTTCGATTTAAACACAAGAATGACCCAAAATGAAGTCCGGACAAGGGAGTTATGCTTGTTTACATTTCCAATATCCGTGTTAGAAACAAGTCCGCTCCAGCTAACTTTTGACCACTCGAGCGGTCTATGCGAGTTACAGAGATTCTGAGAGTTTTCTTTCACCGCTCAAGCCAAGTTTTGACCTCAATAATTAAACATCTAGAATACAATTGAGCACATAAGGTAAGAATTCAAGCCTTTATTTTTGTAATCAAGTTGGTTAATGCATGAATTCAAGAGAGTTAAGCTAAGAAATTCAAGAATTAAGCTAA
Organism: Camellia granthamiana; assembly: GCA_036172215.1. NCBI lineage: Eukaryota > Viridiplantae > Streptophyta > Magnoliopsida > Ericales > Theaceae > Camellia > Camellia granthamiana. The sequence goes on along the minus strand of JAXFYN010000387.1, from coordinate 270,422 downwards.
TGAAGTAGGAAAAAAGATCATAACATACATGCATGCATAATTCATGGATTTTGAGTTTTGATTTCAACAAATTCTAACATGCAAGAGCTTATTTTTGTTATATTATGAGAGCTCATGATGGTTTTGTACTTAAACATTCCATTTGTGCATGTTTTGGAAGCTTTGATTTCAAGCCATTGCTTGCATGTTATATTTTCAAAATGTCAAGTTTGCTTTTGAATAATTCACTTGCTTTTGGGCTTGATTTTGGCAAAATGGCTTTCAATTCATGAAGTCCTATGAGTTTACAAATGTTTTCTCAAGCTTTGGCCCAAAAGGATATGTTTGATGCTTTGAAATCAAGTTTTGAAGCTGGGAGTGCAATTTGGAAAATCTAGAATCTGCAGGCTTCCCTCGAGCAGTAGAGTTCACATTCGAGCGAAGAATACGAGCTCTCAGTAGTTTTGCAGAGTTTGAGGGTTGGCTTGAGCAGAATAAGTTGTGCTTGAACGACCACCCTTATTTTTTGAATCTTAGCTCGAGTGTAGGAAGTTGAGCTCGAGCGTCAAATTCGAGCTCCTAGAAGTTTTGCAGACAATTACATGGTGGCTCGAACGACAAAGTGTATGCTCGAGCGAACCTATGTTTACTCAATCTTTGGCTTGAGTGACTATTGAGCGTAAAAATCAAGCAACCAGTACTTTTGCAGAGTTTTGCATATCGCTCAAGCGACCAAAGTTACGCTCGAGCGGGGACCCTATTTTCAACAAATTTGACTAAGTGTTTCAAATTACATTTTGGCATCCTCATTGCATCATAGGTATTCCTAAGACTTAATTAAAATATAATAATGAGGATAAGGACTGTATCCATTATGTGTTTGTGTAGGTCACGTGTTGTTGCCCTCCTGATCAATCTGCTCTGTTCATGTGACTTGTTCAGCTACTGGAGCTATTTGTGAGTAACAACTCTGTAAAGCTATGTTAACAATAAGTATTTTCTGACTGATATGATATGATCTATTTTTTGAAATGCTATTTTGTAAATCATGAATGAATGTCTAGTTTTCTGAAATGTATTTATGGTATCCTTAGTTCACGTGGCCCTCGCCCGGGGGTAACAATACCGTGGCCAATGTGCACGTGGCCCTTACCTGGGGGTAACAATACCGTGGTCTATGTTCATGTGGCCCTTGCCTGGGGGTAACAATACCGAGGCCTATGTTCATGTGGTCCTCGTCTGGAGGTAACAATACCATGGCTATATGTACACATAGATGCTGACATTTAAGGTCGTTGGTACCGACTATGCATGTAGGTCTTATGACCAATCTAATCTGGTAGCTAATGTATGTACCACATATAATTGTTTACGAATTCTGTATAAGTATGTAAATCTGGATCTATTTCTGATATGAACTCTGATTTATGAATCTGTGATAGACATCATTCATAAACCCTTTACCGTGTTGTTATTCATTGGGCTTCAGCTCACTGTATTATTTATGTATGTAGGTGATTAGGCACAGGACTAGGCTTAGTGTGGATTGTCTGGAGATTTGTTTGAGTCAGCCAACCAGTGTGCCTCCCGAGGAGGTTCCGAAATGTTATATGGTTGTAGCTTGCTTTTCGTGCTCCTTTCAAATACGATTAGCCCTACAGTTCAAACTCCCGTGGCTCTAAATCTGATTTCACAAGTGTAATGTGAAATAGATAAACACAAATGAGTCTAAATCCGACAAATCTTTTGAAAAATCGATATTTGAATCAAATGCAAAAAATGGACTGCTTTGTCAGATTACAGAGTCATCACCTAAACATTTTTGGAAAATTTAGGAAACTCATGACTCGTGCCAAAGGCCGTTAGTCTGTCATCACCAAAGTATCTCAGCTCAGGAACTTAGGTATGAGAGGGGAAGGTCATGAATTGAGCACCCCTCTCACCAGATCAAAGATCGGCCTCTACTAATCATGATGTGATTTTTATTTACATAATATGCTCTTGTTCCGATTATTAGCTATTTTGACTATGTAAGAACAAACAAGTATAGATTGATTTGCAAAAGTTGGAACACGTTGATTTTATGTTTGTTTTTTAAGATGGTTTTGAACACGTGTCACTTGAAAAAGTGAGCTCGTATGCGCATGTCATCGAAACATTCCAACTTAAGCAAAAAGCCTCCATCCACAGGCGTTCAAACAAGTATATCACTTAAGCACTTAGCCTCATGGAAAATATGCTTGACATGGCAACAATTACGCATGTAATATGCTAAAGCAATAAATGCTCACCTAGTACTCAACCGAGGCAAGCCAAAAGAGAGAGAAAATAGTTAGAAAAAATGCATGATCCTAACTAATGCAACATGACTAGTGCAACACATACAAAATGCAACCACGAGGTTCGGTTTTAATACATCATGTGAGACAATTCAAGGCATGCGATAAATCACATATTCGAGTAAGGAAAGAAATTGACATTTGATTAGTACGACTAGCCGAACCTTTATGCATGCAAAAATGGATATGTTAAGCTGGGTAATGGTATGGAAAGTGTAAAACATGATGCTACCATTATAAGCGGATAAATAAAAGGGAGAAAGAAATGAGGGTTGGAAGATATACACACATTATTACATATTTGCCCTCACGCAGGAAGGTTTGAATGTCTAAATGTCCGAATTAAACTAATTATTATAAATTCAAATGAATAATAAATAAACCTACTTATTACAAATTTGAATGAAAAATAAGAAATGAATAACTAGCTATCTAACTTATTACAACAAGGATATTATTATTATGACAATAATAATTACAACAAATGACAATAATTACACTAATAATAATTACAACAATTACAATAATCACATTAAGATAAACAACAACAAGAATGCACAAAGATCGTATGCGTGTTGATGAAGACAGTGTTCAGAAACTACTCTGTTTGCCCAGACTGCTCTGTTTCACCCTCAGTCACTGCCCTTTGTTTCTGCCAGAAGTAATCTATTTACCAAACGTTGGAGCCCGGCCGACACCCAATAAGGCCCAGCCGGGTCCAAAAAAGGCCGGTCGTACCCTATTTTCTTGTAAAAAATGTTTTTGTGCTATGAGGTGAAAACAGTGCAGATAGAGTAGTTGTAAACTATGTTTTCCCTTCTGTCTTTCTTTATTATGGGGAAACTCAAAAGAAGAATAGATTCGGTTCAAAACCATCAATGGTCGCAAATTGATAGTGTGAAGGTTCTGGACGCATTTGAACAAAAATGAATAAATGCAATGAAAGACGACCACCCCTCCCTCCTATCATGTAATTGGCTCAAAGAGGGAGGTAGACGCACCTCAAGATTCATCAAAACATTATGAATTGATATGTGATGACTCTTGACGCGATGGACTCGGCATAACGGCCGAACCCAACCAATTTTATGCATTTTCTTTATGTTGGTTGAGTTGATTTTAAACCAATTTTATTAGTCCTCTTTGACTTACCTTTCCATTACTTACTCATTTTGTCCAAAGTGATAGTTAAATCCACTAAATGAGAAGAAATGTCAAACGAGAAGTGATCCATAGCATGAAAGAGAGACTATGCCTTGACGATGAACGTCCGTAGAGATTAAGCCATCGAGCATAGGTCTCTTTCTCATGCCTTGAATGACAATCAATCACTTGAAATAACTCTCAAACAAAGAAAAACCAAGAAAGGAGGGAGAGTGCAGAAATGATTATGCGAGATTGATTATTAAAATGAAACTCTTTACATGAAAACTAGATAAAGAAAGCTATCAACTCGAATGACTCGGTGTTTAAGGCCTAAAAAATCGAAGCCATGAGGACTTACAACACAACAAGCAAAGTATAAAACTATTTAAATGAATTAAAACAGCCCCTAACATGCAAAAAATAGTAGCTAAAATGATGTTTAAATGAGCACAAAAGATAGCCAAAAATAAGGAGATACAAAACTAGTAAGCAAGACTAAGGAGGGTTGGCTAACCCCTCCAATTTTTGGACTTCTAAACCATTTTTTTTTATCCCTTTAAAACTCTGAAATTTAGTATATAAAGACAAGAAAAATAGAGGAAAAGAGTAGAAGAAGATTAAAGAAGAAGGTGCAAAATTATACCTTTTTAAGAGAGAGGTAAGCTCTTAGTTAACAAACTTGATTCCAACACCCTCGAGTTTCTAAAACTAGCTTTGAAATCTCAACAAAAAGCTCAAAGAACAAACTCTAATGGTGTATGTATTGTTCAAGAATGTTTGAAGATCAAAGGAAGCAAGAATGATGGTTTTAGCTCTCAATCTCCCTCAAAGCCCTTAGGAAAATCTTCTAACCTTTAATTTTGAATACAGGTGATTTATTTATAGAATTTGAGCCAATTTGGTCAAAAACATCTTCACAAAACAACAGTTGGCAAATTCTTACCAGCCGTCCTGTTTGGTGCTAATGGGACCCAATCGGGCCAAAAAATGAAAGGCCAGGTCTAAAAGGCACAAATGGAGTATTTTTCATTGAAACCTGGCTGGGTCTAAACAAGCCATGGCCGAGTCTAAACAAACCCGGCTGGGTCCAAAAATCTATATTTTAGGTCCGACTTCAAACGGGCATATCTCCCTCATCCGGACTTGGTTTTAGGTGATTCTTGAGCCTAAATTGAAGCCCTAGAAGTCTACTTTCCAATGGTGTGGCGTCACATATAAATTCTAAGTGGTCAGAGAGATATGCCTAATTTAGTGAAGGTTGTTCATTTCTATCTTAAAGGATTGATGTCCAACTTCTTCCTAAACTAGTTTTCTTCCATCCCCTCCTATTTCCTTCAACTCCAAAATATTTTTAAATATTTTTCAAAGAGTTCACCTCCCTTCCATTTATTTCCACTTTGTCGTTACTCGATTTATCAAAAAAGTGCAATATTTTAATCGAAATGCGAGCCTTGGAACATCGTAGAAACATTTGGAAATTTTTTTTGAAAAGAGGGTTTTAAGGTCTAAAATAGTTTGGCCAAAATAGGGTGCAGGGTTTGGGAGTAGAGCATGAATCCAAATTTCTTTGCTGAGAATTCAAAAGATTACACAGTCTAACTTTCATCATCAGGTGTTTGGAATAAAGTGCCCAAGTTTTAAGGGTGGTCAAAAATGAGGTGTCTATAGTGGTCGAGTTTTGTGGGCATAATGCAAGTTTAAGTTTTTTTTTGTTTGGACAAGCTTTTGGTTTATCTGTATCTATGATGACGTAAGGCTGACATTCTGATGACATCATATATATGTAAATATAAGTTTTTAAATTTTCAGTCCCATGTATGCCTGCATAGCTCTATGGACATTATATGTTCGTATTTGTTTCCGCTAGGCCCTGGATTTTGTTTAATTTGTTAAGAGGCCTTTGGGTAATCCCAGGATTACTAGCTAGTTCGGGTCGTGACAGAGTGGTATCAGAACACGTGTTATATCACACACACGAGTCCATACGAGCTATAGGATGTCTTAGAAAAGAATTAGGGACATTACATCTGCATGTGTGAGTGCGTGACATCATGTGAACATATCTGAATCAATATGAAATGACTCTAAAATGAAATGAACTGAAATTCAACACTATAAAAAGATTATTCCTATGTTTATTAGTGCTCTATTTTATATAACAAATGGAAAATACAAGAAATGATGATACAACCGAATCCTCTGATGCCCGAATGAGCCGAATGGAAAGAATGTTGGAGGCCTTAACATAATCAATGAGACAACAACAAAGCCAACAACCTTTGCCTCCTCCGCCTTCTCTAGTACAATTGGAACCAGCGAATAATGATATTATTGGTTTGACTCAGAAATTCAACAAGATGAAGCCATCGACTTTTTTGGATGGTATTGAGCCACTAAAGGCTGAGACTTGGATGCTCGAAATCGAAAAATTGTTTGAAGTCTTTCCATGTACCAAAATTTAGAAAGTTTTATTGGCTACTTACACTTTGAAAAAGGAAGCTCAGCATTGGTGGATGTTGATCTGGGATAGTAATGAGGCCATGACATAGAATCAGTTCAAAGAAATTTTCTACAAAAAGTACTTCCCTCAATGCTTCAGAGATCGAAAGGTATCTGAGTTTGAACAACTTAAGTAAGGCAATATGTCTGTAGCTGGATATGAAGCTAAGTTCACTGAATTAGCTCGATTTGCTCCTCACATGGTAGACACAGATTACAAGAAATCTTAGAAATTCAAAGAAGGGCTGAATCTAGATGTGTTTGACCGAGTGGGTGTTCTGAAACTGCCTAAATATGTAGATGTACTGGACAGAGCTCTAATGACAAAAGCCAACTTGGCAGTAATGAAACAAGCTAAGGCTCTAACAACTGAATGGAGAGGTAAAAGGTCTGGATTCAATTTTAGGAAAGGCCGGTCATTTTCAAAGAAGCAAAACATAGGATCCTCCAGTAGTTCAAGTCAAAGTAGTGCCCTTACTTGCCCAGAATGTGGAAGAAAACACAAGGGTGCCTACTACTGATCAATAGGTGCTTGCTTCCAGTGTGGCAAGACTGGCCACATGATATAAGATTGTTTACTCATATCCCAAAATTCCAACCATCCTGCGACAAGTTCAATCGGATCTATTTCTATACCAAGAACAAACGCGAGAACTAATGCTGACAAGGAAACCTTGAGGCAAGGCAAAGTGTTTGCACTTGTGCCAGGGGATGTTCAAAACATCAACCCTGTGGTGTCAGGTATATTTTCCATTTGTGCTCAAAACGCATATGTATTGATAGATTTTGGTTTTACACATTCCTTTGTGTCGTATGCTTTCTTCCGAAAATTGACTAGACTATTAGAGCAAATGAACTATGTGCTATCTATATCTACACCATCTGGGGGTTCTATGATGTGTACCTACGTGTACCCTACATGTGATGTTGTGATTGGTGATATGCTATTATATGTTAATTTGATACCATTGGATATATATCATTTTGATTGCATATTGGGTATGGATTGGTTGACTAAGTATCAAGCTATGATTGATTGTGTTGCTAAATCTGTTATGTTTCAACCATCGGGCTACCGAAATTTGTATTTTGTGGAAATGATGTTGTTCCCCCTCCGTATTTAATTTCTTCTATGAAAGCTAATAAATTATTGAGGAAAGGTTGTTGAGGTTACTTGTGTTGTGTCTTGCCTGTGACTCCAGATAGTACTAATGTGGAAAATATTCTAATAGTCAATGAATTCCCTGATGTTTTTCCTAATGAATTACCTGGAGACTTAATGGATAGAGAGATTGAATTCACTATTGAAGTAGTACCTGGAACCCAGCCAATTTCCAAGACCCCATTGTAGACACCCCATTTTTGACCACCCTCACGACTTGGACGTCATCGCTTGCACACCCAATGATGAGTGTATATGCTCGTTAAGTGCTCGAAGTCCTCAGCAGAATGTTACAGCTTTGAGTCTTTCAAATCTTGCACCCCTGTTACCTTGTTTTTTGGACCAAAACCTTGGATTTTCAAGCCTGCAACCTCTGGTGGCCTGCCGGCCACTGCTATGGGCTGCCGGCTATTTCTCTTGGTTGCCGGCCACCAATGTGTTTTGCAGATATTTTGTGACAGTTGTTCCAGTTGTTTGCACAGATGCTTGCATCTGCTCCCATGTGTATGGTTGGATGTTTCTGAGGGAGGTTCATGTTTCTCTATATATAGGGACCTCCCCTCTTGCTTTGGGGTTAAAAAAATTTTGGAACAAAATTTTTCTCACTGTACAATTCTCTTTCTCTCTCTCTCTCTCTCTCTCTCTCTCTCTCTCCATATTTCTTCACATTTGCCTATACACTCATCACCTTTGTCTATATACTCTTAACCAAACCTCTCCATCTTTGAGATGAGGTATCTTTGAGCCTTCTTTGAGTTCTTGAGGGTGTGTTTGCCTTGATTGGTTGCCTAGAATTGGTTCTCCTCTTCAAGAGGTATAAAGCTTTGCCTCTTTATTTGTTTTAATCATTCTTTTCTTACTATTTTCCAACTGTTTTGGGCTGTAAAAGCTCTGTATTTTTGGGCTGAAACTTAGATTTTAAGGCCAATAAAGGTTGAGGGGTGGTTCAACCTTTTTTACACTTTGTTCTCGAGGCCTTTACCCTTGTGTTTCCCACCTTTACACTATCTTTTTTTGATCTTTTAAACACTGATTTTCAGAGTTATTTTAGTGACTAAAATCATGTTTTGAAGTCCAAAATTGGAAGGGTTAGCCTCCCCTCCTTGTGTCTTGCTTACTAGCCTAGCATGATCCATGTTTTAGCTTATTGTCCTAGCTATTTTTGTTTTAATTCCAGCATGTTTTAGGACTTTTTTTAAGTGTTCATTGCATTTGAGCCTCATATTGCATGCTTATAGTGTAATTGTCCTCTTGAGTTTGGTATTTTAGGCCTTAGACACCACATTGTTTGAGTTGATTGCATTTATTTAGTGCTTTTCTTACTTGTTCTCACATTTAATCACCTCTGCAACCTCTCTCCTTTCTTGGCTTTTGATTTGCTTTGAAAGTGGATTCAAATTATTTGTGTGTTTAGGCATGAGATTGAGGTGTCATGCTTAATGGTTTAATTCCTTTGGGGGTTCATTACCAATGGTATGATGTCTCTTTCATGCCCAGAGCAACACTTGGTTTGAGCACTCTTTCCATTAGAGGACTTAAATTCACTTGTGGACTTATTTGATTAAAGAATTGAGAGGTAACTAAAATGGAGTAATAAAATGGGTGAATAAAAAAGGTGCAAGATAATAATTTGGTTGGGGTTCAATCGGACGTTAATTGAACCCTTGAGTCTCGAGTCGTTTCATACTCATTAGTGATGAAAATGGTTCAAGATTCATTGTCAACTACTTGCCTTGATCTTTCATGATAAGGAGGTGGTTTTAAGAGTCTTGTTTTGTTGCATTCATTGAACTTGCACACTTGATTCATAAGCCATCATGCAATGAAATTGCATCCATTGGTGGTTTGTGAATCAAACTTACTACTCCTTTGAGCAGTTCAAATGATAAGGAGGGGTAAATTCTGCAAACAAACCTTTGAGAATACACTGTCTCTGCTCTGTTGCTCTCTGTTGCAGTAGGACAATCCAGTCATTAGTGGTCGGCAGGCCATCATCAGTGGACGGCCAGCGCAAAATCCAGTAGTGTACTTTTGAAGCAGAACAGAGCTGGTCTGGAGGTGGAAATCAGTGCAAGTGTTCTACTGTGCAATAGAGGCATTTGGCAGCAGAAACAATGGCTTTTTAAGGAGGAAAGTCCGAGCATGCATGAGCATCCCTCACTTCCTGGGGTTAATTAGTTAATTTAGTTACTTATTCATGTTGTAATTAATTTGTTACCTAGTTAGAAATTTGTAATTAATTAATTAGTGTAGTTCATTAGTTAGTTCCAATTTGTAATAATTAGCTAGAATAGTTAATTATTTGTGATGTTGTAATAACTAGCTAAGCATAGTTAATTATTCATTCGTTTTGTAATAGTTAATTAATTAGCTTAGCTTAGCTTTAATTAGTTAGTTAGTTAGTTTATTCGGACTCTCCTTCGTGAGGGTGCAAATGTTGTAATAATGTGCATGTCTTCCAACCCCACGTTTTTCTCCCTTTTATTTACTAGCTTACGATCGTTAGTTTAGGACATCATGTTTTGTTTAGCATCTCCCATGCCTTGCATCCACTTGTATTGCATGTATCGAGGCTCGGTTCATCATTCTAACTTGCATTGTTAGTTAATACTCCTTTGAATACGTGCTTAGACCGCATGCTATCAAATTGATTTGTGACGCCCCAAATTTTTAGGACATCATAATATGATTTAGAACTTAAAATCAATGTTGCCACCAAACATCACTAATATCCATTAATTAACAACCCAAAATTTAAAGTTTTCAAATTACAATTCTAATAAAACTTAAAACTTAGTCTCGGTACACAAAAAGAAAGTAAAACAACTACGAACGAAAAACTAGAGAAAACTAGGAAATATAGGAAATGGTTCGTGGAATTTGGGGACTCTTCAAGCTAACCAAGGCTGAATGTCATCTTGCAAGGCCTCGGTGTTTCCTTCGTTTTCTTCGGTACCTGGCATAAAACGCCAGGGCAACGAGAATGCCAATGAGCGACGAGCTCAGTAATATACTACAACCCGAAAATACCTACCCCGATAATAATACTTACAATTAATGAATAATGTGTAGTAACAGAATAACATGTAGCATTTAATAAGCATGACAGGAATGCCAACAATTAAAATAATAACAATAGATAAATAAATAAATAAATAAATAAATAAAATGGTGAACGGAAATAGTGATTCATCATAAGGAAAATGCACGCTTTTCTTTTTAAATTCCCATAGATTTAGTTTATTAGATAAATTTAAGTAACTCCCTGCGGAGCACTATTTCCACTCAACTACTAAGCAATGGCCACGGACAATTCTGACTCCCCCTTGGTCAAATATTCAAATGTTACTTGCTGTAACTACCAATGATGCCCACGCACCAGGGTTATATACCCGAGTCGTGACATCACGGTCTGCCCCAAGGGAACGGTCTATGTTGTGACACCCGCACCACCAACCTTATATCGCCTACACTTATAAGAGCCGAAATACCTTCCTGTGCCATGTTAGGGTTCGCAACTCATTGCGCAAGATTCTAAACCGGGCTCGCCCCATCACTTTTAAATTTTTAATGTATCATTGGTTCAATTTCGTGTTTCTTTACTTCGTTGAATTCACATTTTTATGCACGTGTGAATTTTAGTTCGAGAATCATAGTGATATAATGTTTATATAGCACAACACAATCATATATGGCAACCAAAATAAATGTGATAGAGTGTCTTAGGAGTCATCACAAGATTTCTTAAGAATTCACATACTTCTCCTTTCAGCACTGTATGGTCAAAAAAAAAAAAAAAATGAAACCCATACCAAACGATGTTCAACCATTATAATATTTTAACTGGTGCTAGTTCATCGAGTTAGGAAAATATTTCGAGAGAATACTAGGGCTAAAAACGATTTTAAAATGGAGGAATAATTTTTGGAAGAAAACTGGTTTGCTGGGACAGTGAGTTACATTCACCTCCAGCACAGGTGATCCGGGTTTGAAAAATAAAAAGGGGCCTCAAACGGTGTTAAAAATAGGCATGGTTAGAATAGTTTGCTAAATTTTTGGGTTTAGAATATATTTCCAGAAGAGTGTGAAGGCTGAAACCCAGCCGAAGATGGTCAAATGATTTTTATAAGAAAACTGGACAGATTCTGTCACCCTTTGGAAAAATTGGTGTTTCTCTCTCAATACTTATAAAAAAATTATGAAACCTACGGCGTTTGAAAGGTAACTTAAAAATATAACTTTTCCAATTTGAATCACTTGAAAATTCATTTTGTGGAATAAACGGTGACCTGGTAAAGTCAGCGTTGCTGCTGCCTCCAAACAGCAATGAGGTTAAAAATACATTCAGGCCATGAAAACATTGTCAAATAAATTTTCTTCAATATTCTAGTGTCATGAAAACATGCTAAACCAACTCCAGTAGTTTCAAATTTTATGAAAGTGTTCTCATGAGTTTGTTTAGGGTTTATTCAAAACGGATTAAAATCTGTTTTTGCTGGAAGTTTATTAGTTTTGCGAAAAACACACTTTGTGTCCACCATGAATCACATGCAAGAAAAAAAAATGTTTCTTACTATTATTCCCATGTGAAACTCTAATCCTTCATATTTACTTTCATTAGTGATAACAAAAATTAATATTGATGAAGAGTAAACATAAATTCATAAACATGCGAGATTGATTCAATAATGGAGAATACTTGATCACATAAAGAGCAAGATCATTAGCTAAACCACTTAACCCATATTTGTAAAAAGGACAGAAATCACATAATCATAAGATTATCATTCTATCCAAATGTAACATGCATCGAGCATTTGTGTATTATCAATACACACTCTTGCATATTTCTAATGTGTAGGTTTAAGAAAACATCTAAGAAAGAGTAGGGTTGAGTATTTCTTTACCTCAATGAAGTAAAAAAATTCTCAAGTATTGAGCCCTTCTACTCCTCTCTTCTCTCCTTCCTCTCTTGCTTTCTTTCCCTCTCTCCCTCTTGTTTGCTTAGTTACGTATGTGTGTGCAAGGGACTGCTGAAGAATGCTCCTAAATGTAGGAGTTTGAGGCCACATTTATTATTATTATTATTATTATTATTATTATTATTATTATTATTATTATTATTATCACTTTAGTTTTACTATATTTCTCTTTTGGGCTTAGGAAATACCACCTAATAGGGTAGCTTACAGCTGCTGCATTTCGTGGCTACTTTGGCAAGGTCTTGCAATTGGCCATCTATGCATGTGAGCATAGAGTGGCAGCAAGCAAAGGCGTGCTTGGCATGCTTGGGCTGACTTTCTCTTCCCAAAATAAATTTTTGATTTGATTCGATTTGATTTGATTTGATTTGATTTTTTTTTTTTGAATAAATATATATAACTTAGTTACTAGATATTTTGCTCCCCACTATCATCTGATTAATTCAGTTACTATTTATTTAACTCATTTAGTTTCCACAACTGTATTTTGATACAGAAATTTAATCACAGCAAGACAAAAAATTTTATTTAAAAGAATTTAATATTGGTATTAATTATGGTGCTATTAATATTATAACATTATAATTTCATAGTTTAATAATCACTATTAATATTATTTTTAATAAACTAATTAGTTGTCTAAAAATTCAGGTTCTTACATGATTCATATGCAATATTAGTAGCTGAGCCTATTTAAATTGCATGTCGCATGTGTTGTATTAGTCATATTGCATAAGTTAGGATCATGCATTGTTCTAACTCTTTCATCTTTTTGGCTTGGAGTACTGGGTGAGCCTTTACTCACTTTAGCGTATCGCATGTTGATGTTACCATGTTTAACATGCTTGCCATGAGGCTAAATGCTTAAGTGACAAACTATTTGAATGCCTATGGATGAAGGCTATATGCTTGAAATTGGAATAATTTGAGTAATGTTTATATGCAATCACTTTTTCAAGTGGTACATATTCAAAACAATTTTCAAAACAAACATGAATTGAAATGTTCCAATTCTTGCAAATTAATCTATACTTGTGTGTGTGTGCATCACATAGTAATGCTAGCCTAATAAACCGAAACAAGAGCATATAATATACATAAGATTCATATCATAATTAGTAGAGGCCAATCTTTGATCGGGCAAGCAGGGGTGCTCAATTTATGATCTTCCCCTCTCGTACCTAAGTTCCCAAGCTGAGACAATCTTGGTGATGACGGACACGTGGCCTTTGGCACGAGTCATGGGTTTCCTAAATTTTTCCAAAAAATATTTAGGTGGCGACTCTGTATCTAGCAAAGCAGTCCATTTTTGGCATTTTGATTCAAAATCGATTTTCCAAAAGATTTGCCGGATTTGGACTCTTTGGTGTTTATCTATTTCACATTGCACTTGTGACATCAGATTCAGAACCGTGGGAGTCCAATACTGTAGGGCTTATTCGTCTTCTGAAAGGGGGCAAGAAAAGTCAAGCTACACCCATACAGAATGCCTATAGCTGAATTGAAAGAATTGAAAGTCTAACTTCAAGAATTATTAGGTAAGAAATTTATTCGCTTAAGCACTTCACCTTAGGGTGCTCCAGTGTTATTTGCTAAGAAGAATGATGGGTCTTTGAGATTATGTATTGATTACTGGGAATTGAATAAAGTAATGGTGTAAAACAAATACCCCTTGCCCCGATTAGATGATTTGTTTGATGAACTTCAGGGAGCTCAAGTGTTTTCTAAAATTGATCTTAGATCCGGGTACCACCAATTGAGAGTTAAGACAGAATACATTGGGAAAACAACCTTTCAAACAAGATATGGGCATTATGAGTTTTTGGTAATGCCTTTTAGGGTAACTAATGCATCTGCAGCATTCATGGACCTAATGAATAGGGTGTTCAAACAATTCCTTGATGAATTTGTTGTTGTGTTTATTGAAGATATTCTGATTTACTCCAAAAGTAGGAAAGATCATGAAGACCATTTAAGAACTGTGTTACAGATTCTGAGAGAATAGAAATTATATGCAAAACTTTCCAAATGTGAGTTTTGGCTTGACAGTGTGACCTTTCTAGGGCATGTAATCAACAAGGATGGCATATCGGTTGACTCGTAGAAAATTGAAGCTATTGTGAATTGGCCAAGACCAACAAATGTGTCAGAAGTTAGGTGTTTTCTGAGGCTTGATGGCTATTACCAAACATTTGTGAAAGACTTCTCCAAACTTGCCATGCCATTGACACAGTTGACACAGAAAAATGTATTGTTTGATTGGAATGATCAAAGAGAGTCCGTTTGCCAAGAATTGAAGACTAGACTGGTGACTGCACCAATTCTGACTCTACCTAATAGTACAGATGGGTTTTAGATTTACAGTGACATTGTCAGCACCAATGGGCCAATACGGTTCTTCAGCCCAAAGGATAATGGCGGCACGAGTGTCAATAAGTTCAATTCGGGATGAGCTTGAATTATTCAGTCGGCGCGACATGATTCTGTCGACATGCGGCCCATCATTAATCAACACTGGGCCAAATAATCAGCCTAGCGGCCCAGTCGACATAGGCCCATCAGTAAGTGAGGCCGGATCCAATAACTCCGAATCATCAAGACTCACTACGGATGAGGTCTCTAAATTAGTAGCAGAAGCTGTAAAGGCCGCAGTGGAATGATCCACATCAGCCCAGAAAGTAAATGTACAACGGAGGCCAATGTAAAATAATTTGTAATCAATAATTGTATTAATATAAATTTTTCAACTTGTAATTATTTTTTTAGTAACAGTATTTCAATCTGCAATTCAAATGAGCCCTTACAAACGATTTTGTGCGACATTCCCACACAAAATAACAAATAATTGCATTTTTTACTATATTATTATACGCGCCGTTCAGCTGACCAAAACTATCTCGGAATTCGGATACAACATTCTTTCCGATGTTGATAAATGTTTTAACGCCTTGACGGCTAACGACTGGATATTCATTCGATTGCGGCGGCATTAAAACAGGGACACGCCGCAATACAACAAAACGATCTATTTCCGTGCCCCTGACCATACAACCAGTTCGTGGGTCACCACTGGACCACTGGAAAACATCTTCAAACTTAGGCGTATACGCAGGATTAGGAAAACGGTCCAACACAACGACAAATTCACATTGGCCATTGTCAAGTATACCAGATGGATCAAACTCCACAGTCTGCGTAGGGGCGTCATGCATGTCGCTTTCAAGCCCAGGCGTATCAGCAGCAACTTTAGAGAGACCACCAGTTTGGCGTAAAACTACACCCTGGATGTAGAGTCCTAACAACTTCAATTTTTTCCCAAGTTGTTCATCCCTTTCAGTACCAACCTCCAGCAGATCGAAATGGAAAAAATGAGACTCATCATACGGGCAAAAATCGTCAATCCTCTAGATAGAATCACAAAACGATTTAGACGTGAATCGTTTTTTTTGTAATAACTATATTTTTGCTTAAAATAACTTCGACCGGAAACACCAGATCTACTGGATGTTGTCCAACGGCGACTAAAATTTAATTTTGTTCTGGGGGTATATGGACGTCGTTGCGAAAATCGGAACGTAGTCGCCATAATCGATGGTGAAACTCCGGCCATTAAATGCATCACATCGATTTTATTTTATAGGCGTAATATGTTGACCGTGACATGGGTCAACATTAACAGTTGTTAATTTGTAAAATAGGCGAAATACTAGACGTTAAAAACCACGTATGTGTATAACGTATGGCACGAAATTATTTTACGCCACATAATAACATATCGCAAACGATACAAAAAGAAGGGAAACCGTGGGCCATACGTATGAACCCACTATCTGAATTCAAAATTCTAGCTTGCACTTGCCTTTTTAGATCTTTTAATCCTGGCCGCAGATCTGGGAGCGGAACGGAGCCCCTATCCAACAACACGCCGCGAATTGTGGAAGTGAGCACCAATCAGGGGACGACACGTGGCACGGGGGGGGGGGGGAGCGTCCCAGGTAATATTAGTGGGACGCTCCTGGGATCATATATAAGTTACTCCCTCACTCTCTTATACCAGTAAAGTTTTTAGAGAGTGACTTGCGTCATCCGAGAGAGTGAGTGGCGTCATTATGGCCTCAATGCGACGTCGTTTTAAATTAATTATTCTCTTAACTCTATCAACTGGGATATATAAGAATATGCATTAGCCATTCATACCCCATATGAGAATTGTGTATCTGACAATTCTAACAGACCGCTGCGCTATCATAATGTCTGAAGAAATACAACAAGTCGATCTTACAGATAACCTTTACGAGAATGAAGAGGGCGATTTGGAAACCGAAATCATAGACGCGACATCAAACTTACCGGTATCCAATATACCAATAACAAATCCAAAGATAGGTGATGCGATGTGGCAGAAGCTGACATTCAAGTCTATGATAATTGACAAATGTAAGCTAAGCTACAGGCCACAGTGTCCATTTAACTGGGATATATAAGAATATGCATTAGCCATTCATACCCCATATGAGAATTGTGTATCTGACAATTCTAACAGACCACTGTGCTATCATAATGTCTGAAGAAATACAACAAGCCGACCTTACAGATAACCTTCACGAGAATGAAGAGGGCGATTTGGAAACCGAAATCATAGACGCGACATCAAACTTACCGGTATCCAATATACCAATAACAAATCCAAAGATAGGCGATGCGATTTTGCAGAAGCTGACATTCAAGTCTATGATAATTGACAAATGCAAGCTAAGCTATAGGCCACAGTGTCCATTTAATTCGACTGGTCGCGTCAAAGTCGAAATATGAGACACACGGTTACGAGCGGATGATCAACTACAGGCCCGCTTTACTTTTCCAGTTACATGCCCAGTAGACATCACATATTTTGGAAACGCGTATGCTGCTGCAGATAAGAAAGGATGCCCACGGACAGCGTCGTACAAATTGCTACAAACAAACATCAACGATGATGCGAAATATTGCAAAATGAAAGCCACATTGGCTTTCCAAACATCATCGTTCCCAGATGAAATTGCTTATCGGCCGCCATTAATAATTGTTTTGTCCAAAGTATTCAACAACAGCGGGCCTGTAATTGATCATCTGCTCGTAATCGTGTGTCTCGTATTTCGACTTCGACGCGACCAGTTGAATTAAATGGACACTATGGCCTGTAGCTTAGCTTGCATTTGTCAATTATCATAGACTTGAATGTCAGCTTCTGCCACATCGCATCGCCTATCTTTGGATTTGTTATTGGTATATTGGATACCGGTAAGTTTGATGTTGCGTCTATGATTTCGGTTTCCAAATCGCCCTTTTCATTCTCGTGAAGGTTGTCTGTAAGATCGACTTGTTGTATTTCTTCAGACATTATGATAGCGCAGCGGTCTGTTAGAATTGTCAGATACACAATTCTCATATGGGGTATGAATGGCTAATGCATATTCTTATATATCCCAGTTGATAGAGTTGGGAGAATAATTAATTTAAAACGACGTCGCATTAAGGCCATAACTCACTCTCAATGACGTCACTCACTCTCTCGGATGACGCAAGTCACTCTCTAAAAACTTTACTGGTATAAGAGAGTGAGGGAGTAACTTATATATGATCCCAGGAGCGTCCCACTAATATTACCTGGGACGCTCCCCCCACACCACGTGTTGTCCCCTGATTGGTGCTCCCTTCCGCAATTCGCGGCGTGTTGTCGGATAGAGGCTCCGCTTCGCTCCCAGATCTGCGGCTAAGATTAAAAGATCTAAAAAGGCAAGTGCAAGCGGGAAATTTGAATTCCCAAAAGTTTTGCAAACAATTACACGGTGGCTCAAGCGACAAAGTGTACGCTCGAGCGAACCCACGTTTACTCAGTCTTTGGCTTGAGCGACCGTCGAGCGTAAAAATCAAGCAACCGGTACTTTTGCAGAGTTTTGCGGACCGATCGAGCGACCAAAGTTGCGCTCGAGTGGAGACCATATTTTCAGCAAATTTGACTAAATGTTTCAAATTACATTTTGGCATCCTCATTGCATCTTATGCATTCTTAAGCCTTAATTAAAACATAATAATGAGGATAAGGATTAAAAACACACCAAGATGGAAAAGAAATGAGTTAAGTGTTTTCTAAGTGTGTGTTTTAATATGTATCTGTTACGTGTTTGTGTAGGTCATGTGTTGTTGCTCACCTGATCAATATGTTTTGTTCTGTTCATGTGACCTGTTCTGTTACTGGAGCTATTTGTGAGTAATAACTCTGTAAAACTATGTTGACTATAAGTATTTTTTGCCTGATATGATATGATCTATTTTTTGGAATGCTATTTTGTAAATCATGAATGAATGTTCAGTTTTCTGAAATGTATTTGTGGCATTCTTTGTTCACATGGCCCTCGCCCGGGGGTAACAATACCGTGGCTTATGTTCATGTGGCCTTCACCTGGGGGTAACAATATCGTGGCCAATATGCATGTGGACCTTACCTGGGGGTAACAATACCGTGGTCTATGTTCATGTGGCCCTTGCCCGGGGGTAACAATACCGAGGCCTATGTTCACGTGGCCCTCGCATGAGGGTAACAATACCATGGCTATATGTGCACATAGATGTTGACTTTTAAGGTTGTCGGTACTGACTATGCATGTGGGTCTTATGGCCAATCTGATTTGGTAGTTAATGTGTGTACCACATATAACTCCTTACGAATTCTATATAAGTATGTAAATCTGGATCTATTTCTGATATGAACTTTGATTTCTGAATCTGTGATGGACATCATTTATAAACCCTTTACTCTGTTGTTATTCACTGGGCTCCAGCTCACTGTATTATTTATATATGTAGGTGATCAGACGTGGGACCAGGCTTAGTGAGCATTGTCTGGAGATCTGTTTGAGTCAGCCAACCAATGTGCCTCCCGAGGAGGTTCCGAAATGTTATGTGGCGAGTTTTGTGGGCGTGATGCAAGTTTAATTATTTTCTTTTGTTTGTTTGGACAAGCTTTTTGTTTATCTGTATCTATGATGACGTAAGGCTGACATTTTGATGTCATCATATATATAAATATAAGTTTTTAAAACATATGTCTGAATAGCTCTATTGACATTATATGTTCGTATTTGCTTCTGCTAGCCTTTGTATTTTGTTTAATTTGTTCAGAGGCCTTTGGGTAATCATAGGATTACTGGTCGGTTACGACACTAAACCCATAGGGGCGGGTTTGGGTCGTGACATATACACTAATGGTGATAGCAAGTTTTGTTCTAAGATTTGTGGGAGATTTTGTTATTTCTTAGTTAAAAATAATGTGTGCATCAATAATCTTAAAAAACTAAGGTATGGAAAGAAAAGCCCTAAATTTCTTGTGAAATCTAAATTTGTTTTCAATTGGTGTTGGTGAGTAATGGGAAAGGAATTGATTGGTAAATTGGTTATTTGTTGAGATCCCTTGTGTTGAGATAAAATTTGATTTTTTAATTGTTGCTTGTTGTGTGATATGGTTTACCCGCGTGGGGAAATTGATGTGCCCACTTTCCCGGTTGTGTGAGGACGACAAATGTGGGAATGTTTGAGGTGTCTATGTGTCCGATCGTGTGAGGACAATAAATGTGGAAGGTTTGAGGCTCCACTGGCCATCTGTGTGAGGAGAAATGTGGAGTTAAGTGGAATGATGTGTATTGGGTTATAAGGTTGGGAAATTAATGTCCATAAGTAAAGGAACATGATTATACATAATTTAAATCAATGTATATATACATGGTTAAATATATTCTCTACTAGGCAATTGCTCATTCCTATCTAATAAATTTAAAGACTTGGTGTGTAAGGATCTAAAATTTTTCCCTCCGCTCGAGCGGGGGAGTTGACGCTCGAGCAGACTTGTGAGGCTTCCAGCATTTTTGCAGACGGCCCGAGATTCTGTGAGTTGTGAATTCCCGCTCGAGCGCGGGAGTGGTCGCTCGAGCGGATGGCTTTGTTGGTCTGCGCGTGCTCGAGCGTGGGAAGCGATGCTCGAGTGTGGAAAGCAAGATTACCCTTGACATTTTTATTAGTGTATTTGGAACTTTCTTGTTTTATTTTGGGGTATTGATTAGGATGGTAACATGATGGTAAAGTAAGATTGGACCAAAAACTTTAATTTGAATAATTTGCCTACGATCAGCCGTCACTCATTTGCCCTTTTCTTTTTCCACACTTTGAATTTGGGTGTGAGGCTAGAACCATTGGAAAGCTTGTTTCCGGGGCTTCAATTTGGACACAGGAACGACCTAGAACAGAGTCCAAATGAGAGAGTTATACCTGTTTGAAGTTTTCGAATCTGTATTGGAAGCAGGTACGCTCGAGCGGACCGCGCGAATTCAGCAAGTTCAAAGAGACTTTTCTAGATCATTCATCACACTTTCCTCTTCTCTCTTCATCTCTCTTACCCTAGGTCCGAAAACCTTAAAGATTTCAGCCCAAATACTTCCAATTTCTCAAGGATTTGGCCATGATCCCTTGCAAAAACGTGAAGAAGGTTTGAAGATCTCGCTTTTCAACCGATTGGAATTCGGATTGGTGAAGGATTCTTCTCAAAGCTTGCTCTTCTTGCTTGATTCTTGAGGTAGGGGTTCTAGTTCTCTTCAATACTTACATTAATAGATAGATTTGTGGTATTTTCATTATATAAGTGCAAAACCCACATTTTTGAGCATATAGAGTAAATCATGAGATTTGGGGGTTTAGGGTTTGAGATATTGGGGGTTCAATTGTTAGGTTAAGATGATGGATTATGAACCCTAGGTATGAAATCAATGGGAAAATTGGAATAAAAAGTGATGGCTTGAGAAGTTTGAAAATTTATTGAAATTCTTGATTTTTCTTGAAAACCCTAGGTTGATCCATGATGATAATCAATGATTTTGCCCAAATTGATAGTAGAATCATGAAATTGGTAGGTTGAATTATATATGTACAAGTTTAATTGGATTTTGGAAATGTTTGAAAATTATGTTAGAAATTAGCGATTGAACCTTTATTATGGACATTGTAAATCATGCTATAATATGAAAGGACTTTGGGGGAAAAGATGTGTTAATGATAGAGATGACATAAACCTAGTTATGTAATGTTGAAAGAGGATTTAAGAATGTATCTAGAATTATGTTGAATTGTAAATAGTATTGTTGAATTAAGTTGTGTTGGCTTATATTGACTAGTGTTGAGTATGTTGAATTCTGTTGATAATGTTGAGTTGTGTTGAATAATGTTGAACCGAATTGTGTTGGACTATGATGAATTGTGTTTGAATCATGTTGAATTGTGTTGAGTTGAGTTGTGTTGGGTCATGTTGAGTTTGGGTTGAGTTGTGTTGGGTGGTGTTGTGTTGGTACCCGCAGGAAGGTAGTTGAAAGATGATACGGAATTTGTGATAAGATGATGAAGTGAAGATTTAAGAATTTTATTGTATAATTAGAAAGTGAATTTATACCTCAAAACTAAAAGTCCAACTTTATATTTAACTCTAGTTATGAAGTTTTATTTTGGAAAATGAGGATACTTCAATCAACAATAAATTTATGAAATTAAGTCTATGTTGGATTAAGATGAGTGCGAATAATTGATAATGAAGAAGGTCGTGGAACATATTTGTACTTGTTATGTGAATGTAATTTTAATATATGGTGGATGTATATTGAATTAATGTGTTACGGAAATAATGGAAGATGTGTTGGCATTGTCCACTAATTGTGATGATGGATTGTGATGTTATCTTGGGGTCTGTTTCCCGCCGTATTTGAGCCAGCAAAGCGTGGCACTTGAGATTGGTTCCGCCTTCCTTTCGGAGTAGCGCCCGGTAAAGCGTGTGGTATGTTGAGGTTCCGCGTTCCTTCCGGCTTGTGACCGGTAAAGCGTGAGGTTCCGCATTCCTTCCGGCTTGTGACCAGTAAAGCGTGTGACTCATGGAGATGACTTGTTATTGGATCCGGTGTTTGGTATGAAATTATTTGTAAAGAATGGAAACCAAAAATGGGTAAGAGGATTTTGGATTGGTTATAGTGAACTTAATGAAGTAGTTATGGTTATAAAGGTAAATTATGAGAGTTGTTCTGTAAATAAATTAGAGAACTTGAACTTGAATTTATGGAGTTCTAAATAAATATAATGAGTAGAAAGGAAGAATGAAAAACAAAGAGGAACATTAAAAATGGAAATTGAATGAGAAATATTTTGGGAATTGGTTAATAATTTTTAAATGATGTTGTTTCTCAAATATGTTGTTTCACAAGGATTTATGGTTTTCTAAGATTAAAGATAATTTTTAATGACTAAAGGTTTTTCTTAAAGATGTTTAAATAGTCTTTGAGAAAATGGTACTCTACCATGATATTTTGAAATTATAAAATGTCACCCTACTATATGGTATCACCCTGTATGCATGATCATTTCTATCTGTGTGTTTGCTATTGATTGAGAACTATGAGATTCCTACTGGGCATTAGTGCTCACCTCGTTGTTGTTTTTATCTTTTTACAGGAAGAAAGTGTAGATTCTGTGATTGAAGAGTTAAGAAGTCCGTGTGTCTTTTTATATGTAATTTCACTATAGATGTGATGGATCTTGTATTTGTATTTTGTTTATTGGTAGCCTCACAGTAGGAGATTGACATGTATTGTTATCATTGTAATATTTATTGAGAGGGAGAGAGAACATGTGTCATTGTATTTCTATTACTCAAGGGTAATGGATGTTTGTAAATAAAAAATAAAAAAAAATTGGACCTAATTTAAAGGCTTTGGTAATGTTTCTGAGTAATTAAAAATTGGGGCTTGACATGGTGAACCACTACCAGCCTAATGAAGAAGAAGCTATCCAACTCTCTTCTTTAAAAAGTCAATGATATTTTGAATTTGTAATGTATTTATTGAACTTTTACTTAGTTTGGAGATCATAGGCCCTCGTTTATTCATTGAAGACCATGTATTTAATATTGTACACTATGGGGCATTTGTTAAACTTCCTCTATCTTTTTGAACTATGAATGCTTGAATATGTATTTTGTTACCTTGAAATTATAGTTCAATCAGAACGACATTTACTTAATGAAAGACAATATTTTTCTTAAAGCATTTTTTTTTTATGAGAAATGGATTTGTTTGATATAAACTGCTGAATATTTAATAAAATTAATTATATAAAAGTTTATAAATTTTGGGGCGTTACAAACCACTAAGCCATTAATACAATTGTTAACAATGTAATAAGTATATATATCATATACTCAATATTATCTTAATTATTTTTTACTAAAAATCAATGTATAAAAAATGTAAAGTAAATTCTGAGAAATATTTTTTTAATTGTTTATTATTTATTATTTTTCTAATTTTAATATCTATACTTCCTCCATACCATTTTTTTGTCCACCTTTCCATTTTGGTCCATCCCAAAATATTTGTCCACTTTCTATTTTGGGTATTGAATTTTTTTAAATTTCCAAACTTACCCATTATACACAAGTATAAACACATTTTAAAATTCAAAACAAAGGGTATTATGGTAAAAATATCTTAAATTTTGAATTGATGTGTGATGATTGTTGTAAGTTGGATTTTCCAAAATGGACAAATAAATTGAGGCGGAGGGAGTATTTTTTATATTTATAAATTTTAATATATTTATGACATAATTTTGACATCACAATTCAATTCTGGTTCACCCACAGTTGAACTAGTGACCCGTTTGCCTGGTCACTTTTTCGGTTTGCTCACCAGTCCAGTTTTCAAAACATTGATTCTACTCTTGTTTGTGGATTGGTAAGCATGTGTAGTTGATTTGTTGATTAATTGGATGGTTAGAGAGGGTGATCATTATTTTTCTCTCACTTTCTCTTGTTTTCTCTTTCATTTTCTTGGGAGCCAAACGAGTATCTCTTCTTCAAAAGAGTTGGAAAGCATTCTTCTCCCAATCCTTTAAGCATGGAAATGGATGTCTATATCCATCTTCCATGAAGAAGATTGATAATGCTTCTAATCATGATGAGTTGATTCCATTAGTTGTAGTAGTTACTTTGTGTTTTTCTAGCTTTTCCTTCTATTTTCTCATCACATTTTTTATTTATTTATTTATTTATTTTTCCATTTTCTCGGAAGCCAAACATGGCTTCCTCTTAGAAATGAATAGTAATCTATTCTCTCCATTTATTTTGATATGGGTTTGAGCATCATTTTGCCCTTTTCCATGAAGAAGATATGTAGATTCTACTTTGATTTCACTTCCATTACTTTGAGTTGCTTCTATGATCATCATGTGATAGTTCATATCGCTTGATGATCAAAGAAGCTAATCCACTTTTTTCATGATTGCTTCTATGATTGGAATGATGTGTTGTATTTTAGTTAATTGATTGTTTTTTTTTTTTTGTCTAGATGACATACTCTATATCGCGAGGCTAAAGGAAGTGCTGGTAGTTAATTGATTGTTTCTATCCTTTCTCCTATCTTTCGGTAGTTGAGAATGGAATTCTCTCTTGCAATCATTGGAAAGCTTCTTTGATTTATGTGATTCACATCCTCTCATCATCTATGGTGATTGGGGGTGAGTTCATTTTATCTATCTTCCCTAATGCTTGAAGACAATTAGTGCTTTTCTCTTACATTCTTGTGTTGAAGAAGCACTTTGGCTTGTTTCCTTCCCTTTGTTTTAGTTTCTTAGCTTCTTTTGATTAGTTGCTTCCATAATCTTTATTGAGTAGTTTCTTATAGCTTTAATGTATGTCTCCATTCTCTCTATTCCTTTTATTTTATGCTTTCCATATTATTTTGGCATCACGTTTTCTTTTACATCATTTTCCATGCTTTGCATCCATTCTTCATACATAAGGCTTGGCTCATTATACTTAGTGCTTTCATTATTTTCTATGTGATTTTGGGCACAATCACATGCCTTACGATGGTTCACATGTCATATGCTAGTAGCCAAGTCTTTAGTTGCATTCTTATGAGTGTATTGCATTAGCTTCTTGCATCTAGGATCATATATGTTTTCTAACCCTTTTCGTGCTTGGTTGGAGCTGATGAGTACTAGCTAAGCCTCTTTCATCTTTGCATCCCTATTGTGCATTCTTTCTTTACTATGTCTAGCATGCTACCATGAAGCTATATACTTGAGATATCTCTGTGATTGTCCACTGACTGGAGGCTATTTTGCCTAAGTTGGAATGGTTTTGATCTCTATGCATGTGAGCAATTCTTTTCTTCAAGTTGCACATTTTCAAACTCTTTTCTAATCACATAAGATCAAAGTATTCCAAAGTTGGTGATTTAGTCTATACTTGTTTGCCTCACTTAGTAAAGTTAGCATTAATAATTGAAACCTAAGCATATTTTGGTAATGAATCTCATATCAAGAATTAGTAGAGGCCGATATTTGATTAGGTGAGCGGGGGTGCTCAATTCATAACTTTCCCTCCTTATACCTAAGTTCCCGAGCTGAGACACTTTAGTTGTGATAGACATGGGTTTCCTAGTTTCCCCAAAAGATTAGGTAGAGACTCTGAGTCTAATGATGTGGTCTTTGTTTGGCATTTCTTGTGATTAGTGGATTTTCAATGAATTTTCCAGATTTGGACCAGCACTTGCTTTACATTACACATTTGCAAACCAGAAGAGAGTGAATTGTCGGGTGCACCGCATACCCTTCAGATCCCACAATGTGGCAAGAGATTGGCCATGTGGCAAGGGATTAATGACGTGATAGGCATGTGGCATGACAATGGCACTACAGGAATAATGGGACTAAGCGATGATGTGGCAGCCGTAATTCCATTTAATTAAATTAATTAAATGGATAATGGAAAATATTAGGTCAGCCCAACTGTTCCTAAAAAGTAGGAAGTGGTTGAAGCCTATGTCCTACAATGGTGCTGGAAGTTAGTCCATATTCCTAATTAGTTGTTAAGTCAAAACATATGTGGAGCTTAAATTGGAACTTAGTAAGCCACATGGCAACCATATGATGGAATATTATGCATATATAGTTGTTGGTGATCTCTAACGAGTTAGATAACGTTTAATTTGGAAATTTTCTTAGTATGCTTGCGGATTTGAGTATTATTTAGAGATGGATTGATAAGAATTTCTAAATTGTCTAATCACATTGTCATTATGATTATAGTTGTTATTTTCGATTTTGACTTCGTGAGGCCACTTGATAATTTTTGTGTTTTAATTATTCTTGGGTCTTGAGTATTACATCTGTATATAAATTTAGTTTTTACAATTATTTCGTACTCTGGTCTCACTTAGTGAATTATTTTAAATTATTAAATTTTATTCTTTTTTAATCTAATTGATTGAATCATGATTCGTTTGTAATTGCCAATTATTATTATTATTATTATTATTACCATGAGAGAGTTACCAATAGTTATCATGTGTACCATCAAACGAAATATATATTTTGTGGTGAGAAAAATTATATAATTTTATCATTTATATTACAAAATATTATAGCGTTGTTAAAATATATTTTTAATTGATATATATATATATATTTTATGAAAAAGAGAGGCATGCCCACGTGGGCTGCCCCCTCCCCCTTACTTCTATTCTCTAACTTTTATTTCTTCTTCTTTAACAGGGAGTCTGCTCTCTCTCTCTCTCTCTCTCTCTCTCAACCTTAGACAAAATCCTTCAATCTTGGACCATCATAGCTAAATCTCAGCATAGTTCTTAAATTCAAATAGTAGAGCGTATGAGAGCGTGATTTCAATTAAAAAAGATCATGAATTCGACAAAGTTGATTTTCAGTCCTTTTGCTTCCTTTAGCTACTGATTTGAGGTAGAGATTTTCTTACCATTATATATATATATATATATGTTTTAGCATGATTATGTGGTATCTTACTACTTATTATGATTTGAGAAATGAGTATTTTGATTATTTATGGTGTAATGCATAAATGGGGATTAACTCTAAATTTTTGAATGATTTTCAAATTGGTGTTGAATATATGACTGTGAAAAGAGAATTTAAATTGAGGAAACCCTAGGCTCTGTTTGGTGCAGCTTTCGAAAGTTGATTCCATCCCTTCACCTGAATCATCTGTTTGGATAGCATGTTAGAAAATTGATTCCACCACAGCTTTCAAAACACACTGCTGTTTCACGTTTGGCAGAATTGCTTGCAATCTAGAGCTCTCACATTTTTGTACATACCCTCTGATTCGTCTTCTCTATTCTGAAAAGGTTCACGTGTCAAAGAAGAGCAAAGCTGAAGATGCTTCACGAGTGAACTGTAGCTCTTCAATTACTTCCTCCTCTCTTTGAACATTTCTTTGACGTTGAAATTCAAACAATGCCTACGAACCGATTCCTTTCCACCCATAAATTGGCATCAACGAGGTCCCACAAATCAAGTGATTGTCAATTTGTATGTTGTGGTCGATTCACCCTCCGGACAACGAAGCAACGACAACAAAGAGGTACAGCGTTCATAAATTTCTATCCAAAAATATATATAGGTTTTGTATGTAATTGATTGATTTTGTGCTTAATTCTGAAATTTGTTTGTCGTAGGTCAAATTTGTGAAGCCTTCTCTCAAATCAGAGGGCATCTGAAGCAACGCAGATCGACCATCGTACACACTCTGTCACCGGTGACAATTATTCAACTCCTGCTCTTATGGTATGTATGTCCTTCAGTCGATTTGTTATGGAATAGCTGAGAGGTGTAATGGGTTCTCTCTGATCTGGGCAAAAGTGGCTGAGCCGATCATCCACCTAGACTTCCAGCTAGTCAACTGCCAACTGGGTTCGACTGTTTGGCTGCTTCTACTCTTTGTTTCTTGTTCTACTTTTTGTTTCTTCTTCTGCTTTCTTATAACAATGTTTAAATTTTGATTTCCCAGCACTCTTTTAGTTTTGTTGTGATTAATCTTCATTTATCATATTTGAAGTGACACAAAAATGATTCATACGATTTTTTTGCCTTTTTACTGGTGGATGAGGTTTGATGGAAACAAGTTTCTTAGGACTTATGCACAAGTTGTACAAGGTGTTCTTATTTTTCAATTTCCACATAAGCTTAGTTTACATATAAATTGTGTGTTAGATGGATACGAACAATTCAGATGATAATCAGGACACAAAAATATGGAGCTCTAGAATTGAATTAAGGCTAATTAACATGTTGAGGGACAAGGTGCAAAAAAACCAATCAAGAGACCATAGTACTGTCTGGACGCCTAGGCATTGGACCCATTTTGCAATGGAGTTGCAAAATGCATATGGGTTCCGATACACACGAAAACAGGTTAGACAAAAATGTCATCGACTTAAAGCTGATTACTTAACTTTCAAGTGGCTTCAGACACAGATTGGTCTTGGATGGGATCCAATTGTAGGAACGGCTATTGCACCAGATGACTTTTGGGATAAGGTATTATATTAACTTGTTCCCTTTTATTTAGATTTATTTGTAACATTTTGTCACGCGTACCATAAGCTTATGCCCATATTTTCCAATTGGAGGTAGGCATAAAAAATATAAAGAAATTCAGGACGAAAGGATTTGAGTATTTTCACGAAATGGTCGAAATTGTTGAACATTGTTGTGCCACAAGGGCCTTGTCTCGTGTATCCACACAAGGGGCCCATGACTCCGATGAAGAGGACGATATGCTTAACAAATTTTGGTCACCTAGAGCTAGAGGTAGCAATGCAGCTGATGTCATTCCTGTTGATTTGTGTGGAGATGAGTACATGGAAATAGGGAGGGGCAAAAGTCACATGAGGGGCCATAGCTAGAGTGACAGTGATCGTTCCAAAAAGTCACGGTCAAGTGGCTTTGATGATGTTTGCACAGCTTTCACTGCCTATGTGTCGGCAAAGACGGAACAATCCCGTGCACGATCAGTAGACACGGAGGTTGTAAGTGCAGGTGGTCATGACTATTCCCTTGACGCATGTCAAGATGCCGTGCTTCAGCTGGGAGACATCTAGTGCAGTATGTTAAGGCATTGACACTATCCAAAGATAAGGATTGATAGAGGTTTTTTATGCGCATTCTTGCGCATATGTGCCTATCAATGATCCTCCAATCTAAATTTCATAATTTTTTGATTTTTAATTATATAAGAAAATGGGATTTTTAACCTATAAATCTTGTGGGAGTTCCAAGTTTCCAATCTAAATTTGATAATTTTTTAATTTTTAAAAATTCAAAAAATCTTCTACTAGCTAACTCTTATTCGAGCAAAAATAAATAAATAAATAAATAATATCCCTTAATTTATGACTTTTAAACGAAAAGTATATCAAATTTAAAAAAAAAATGAAAAGTATATTAATTCATTTCAAAATTCAAATTTGAGGGTCACTAAATATGGAAAGCAATCTAGTAATTTAAATTTAAAATTGACACAATATAAATTTAAAATTATAATGATTTATACCATGATTTATAAGTTTAAAAAATGAATTTAAAATTATAATAATTAGCTCATAATTTTTTTATTTAGGAGTAATAAGAATGACGTTGAGATTATTTATATATTTTACAAAAGAATGCTTTTAAGAAGAGATATTATGATCTATCTCATGATTTATAATTTTTAAATACAAATTTAAAATTATCAAACAAGATGAACAAATATTAACTTGTATACATTGACTGTATATTTCAATTTAATTCAATACTCAAATGAGTAAGGCCAACTAATTAATTACAGAGGCTAATTTCATGTTCATCAATAATGACATTACTTATCCTCTTTGTAATATGTTAGAATAATTGTGCTTTTATTGTTATGTAGCCGAAACACTACGTCATTTGATACAGAAAACAAAACAATGGTAAGCTTATCAGAGGAAGATGAGGTTATGGAAGATTTTATGGGTGTCATCATGATTGCTTGTATCAATGAACATATGAGAGAGTCAACCACAAGAAGACTGCAGCGAACTTGTCCATTCAAAGGTGATGATTACTTCTTCAGTTTATTAAATGGCCACTTTGAAACAATGATGGACACCATGCGGATGGATGCCCCAACCTTCATTTTATTGAAAGACGCTTTACTTCAAAATGGCCTTGTGAATATTAAAAAGATGCATATCAGAGTCGAGGAATCGCTTGCCATTTTCTTATATACATGCTCACAAAATGACCGGCATAGGCTACTGGCCGATAGATTTCAACACTCCACTGAAACTATTTGTCGGCACGTTAAAATCATTATGCGGGCACTATACAAGCTTGCAGCAATAGTTATCAAATCACGAAACCAACTGGAAATATCGGGAAAAAATTTTAAATGATAGGAGGTTTTACCCTTGGTTCAAGGTATGAGTATATGTTCCACTTGCAAATTTCCAATAACGATAATGAAGAAATTTTTTTTGTTACGCGTTTGACATAAAACTTCTAATATGATGTAGGATTGTGTCGGTGCTATCGATGGCACATTGGTGGACGTGTGGGTCCCTGCCTCAAGACAGAACACATTCCGTGGTCACAAAGCCACGGTATCGCACAATGTACTTGCAGCTTGTGACTTCGGTATGTTGTTCACATTTATCAATTCTGGATGGGAAGGAAGCGCCCACAACAATGTAATTTTAGTTGACTTAATTACAAGAGTTGATGTACATTTCACACACCCACCCCATGGTCAGTGTTACAAAATAACATACTGTACTTTGTGAAATACGATACTTGTGTACATGTATTTGACGGAGCGTTACAAACATTATTTACATGTAGGCAAGTATTATTTAGTGGATGCTAGGTTCACAAACATGCCATGATTTCTTGTCCCATTTCATTCACAACGCTATCACTTGCAAGAGTTCCATGGTCATCATTATTCTGGCCCCAAGGAATTGTTTAACCACCGACATTCGTCATTACAGAATGTTATAAAAGTAACATTTGGAGTACTGAAGAAACGCTTTCCAATATTGCGGTCAATGCCTAATTACAAGTCAACACGACAAGGACCCCTTGTGATTACATGTTGTGTAGTGCACAATTGGATCTGTTTGCATGCAACTATGGACCCATTCTTCATGGAAGTTGATAATGACATGGCGGCTGAAACGGCACCAGAGAGGCTTGGTGGAGGCCAAGCTGAGTATATGTACCTGTCACAACATGGGTTGACATACCAATCAAACTTGAGGGACGCAATTGCTAATGCTATGTGGGAAAATCATGTTGGTCATGGGTAGATGTCTGATGTTAAGAAATCATATGAAGAAATATTTTTTTGTTAGTATTGTATGTACAATTCTTATTTCTTTTATTTGTAATTTGTGAGATGCAATTGTAATTTGTGGCATAATTTAAAAATTGTTTTTTTTTTTTTCATATATAGTTCTCTATTTTTTTAGTGTTCATGTTCAACAAATTGAACAAAGTCTGTTCTTCAACAAATTGTACAAGTCAATTCTTCAACAAATTGAAACAAATGTTAGTATTTTTATTTGGTTTTTTTTTTTTTTGATGGGTGAAGTGGTACAATGTAATTTTAAGTTCCAAAATAAGTTTAGTTTTTTAAATTTTGTTCAATTAAATTTTAAATTTAATCCAAATTCTCGTTTATCATTCTTATAGTTTAATTACACTAACGGTTGTAGACCAAATGATGACCATTATGTCACATAATAAACAAACAAAATTTGTTTAACATGCATACAAAAAAAAAAAAAAAAAAAAAATTTAATCAAGTTTTTTTTCAAAGCAATATATAACCTTATTCTATAATTTTACCGTTTTAAAAATAATATATGATGTTATGAAATTTACAAAATAATGTTATTTTTTTACAATATTGTTAACATTATCATATACATGGGGTGAAATAAAAAAAATTGTGGATCAGATTGTAAAATTAATTCCAAATTTGTAACAAGTTATTTTATATGTAAAATAATATAATAATTATGATGTTTGCTAACAAATTATTTAAATTGATACATATTTGATATAATACATCTTTTTATATTGATGACACAATTTGTTGTAGCGTATTTAGTAGTAATAATTATTAATAGCACATTTGATAGATTTGTCACTAATATTGATTTTGGATACAAATTACACTTATTTAGAGATTGTGATATTTTTTCAATATCAGTGGACATTTGAAAATTTAAAAAAAAAAAAAATACAGAATAGAAATACTGTAGTACACATTAAAATAAATACATTAATAATTTTAGTTTGACACACATCATAATTGAATTTAATTTACATATTTTAGATGCCTGCACTAAGTTTATAGATGTTTCTGTTAATTTCTATAAAGCAATTCACAAATCAATGAGAGAGAATTCGTCAGAATCATAAAGCAAACCACCATTATATAATACAATTTTAATATCAATGACAGACCATTAAATGATTTTCTTCATCCACTAACCCAAAAAAAAGAAAAAAAAAACAACAAATAGGTTGTAATTACAAAAAATAGTGCATACTACTAAAAACAAAACTAAAAACCAAAAACCAAAAACCAAAATTACAACCAAAAAAAATGTGCTTACATCCATGAACAAAAAAATTTAGTGAAGAGACAGTACTAGTACATCTATTAAAAAAAAAAAGGTAATTAGAAAAAGAAAAGAAAAGAAAAAAGTAGTATAACAAACACAACAATTGAAAAACAGCGAGTACACGTACATCTTTAAAACAACCAAAAACCACAGATTGAGGAATACATCTAATTGCTTATCCAAACACATCAACCGTCATTGTCAGGTGGTGGTGGAGGTGGAGGGAAGTAGTGATGGTAGAGCTGATTGACTCGATGGTCAATTTGATCAATGCAATTGCTTGTCACTTCATGACATCTTTCAGTGTCAACACGAAACTCACCAAATTGTTGAATTAGTGAGTTCTGAGCGGTGGCAAATACATCGAACTGATTACCCAATACATTGAACTGATTAGCCATTTGTTGTTTTCATTGAACACGCTGATTGTGTCGTTCTTGTTCCATAGCCAAATAATCATTCCAGTATTACGGTTGTTCATTTTGTGACATGGCATTGTCATGGCGGTCTTCGGGAGCATTATCTATTGGTGCATTTCCAACATTCAGAGATCCCAATAAATTTTCAACACCACCAGCTCGTGTAAGTGTGTACTCTGAAATCACTAAAGTGAATTTAGTCTCTACTTCACCTACAAGTCTGACATGAAAAGCTTTGAAAATTTTGGTTAGCAGAGCTCCAAAAACTAGTGACCAGACACTGATACTATCAAGATTTACAACCACTATTTCCTTCATTAGTATGTAGCATAAATCCAATTTATGTCCAACTTGAAAACAATATAACAAATAAGCATTAAAAATTGGAACATAAATCAAAATGTCTTTTTTTTGGAGTGACATTTTCTATTATAAATCGATGGAGAATACGAAGGTGGGGTTTCAAATGCCTTGCTTGTAAATTACTACCGGTAAATTGTCTCTCACAAATTGTAGTATAAACTTCACTTATATCACCAATAATGTCAAGCAGGTTAGACTCACTCTAAAAATGGATTTGCAAATCCTCTAGCTGAACGCCAATAATTTGTGCCAAAGTGTGGATGTTAAATGTGATTGTTTTACCTTTGACAAAAGATGTAAGACTATAGTCTCCATCTTCTCCCTCAGTAGGTCTCAAGTGAATATAAAATAAATACACAAGACGTAGGTATACCTTTTGTGGTAAATTGATTAAATTTAGCTACCCCATCGTCTCAAGTTTGGCAACCAACAGAGGATCATATTGAGGAGGAAGATTTTCCTTTCTCCCGGTGACAATTGGTCGGTTGCGAAAATGTTGAAAAGCTTGTTTATGATTGTAAGTGAGAAAATCAGTAGTTTGATAAGCCTGAATTTGAGGCTATTGTTGTTGTTGGCGTGGTGTAGGGTTAGAGGTTTCGCCATGTTCTGGTCTTGCTCTTTTGGTTTTAGGCATGACTTTTGAATATATAGTAAAGTCCAAGCTGATTATGCAATGTCAATGTGAATGGTGGATATTGGAAGTGGTAAATTTGACCGGCTGGAAGACCCCTCGGTTTACCTCCCGGTCGACCAGTTCTGTACAGCTTGTATGGAAGGTTTCAACTTCTGCTCTGTGGATCAGAAATTGATCAAAGCTCCTCCTCTCTTCTTGAAGAATACGGATATGATTTGTAAATATATAGAGTGAATTCTCTATGGAAGCTGATATTGATTTAGGTAGGTGGTGGAGGGAAGTAATGGAGGTGGCTGTGTGTAGATCAAAAGTTGGTGGTTGTATTGAAGTGAAAATGATAACGGTAAATGAAGATGGTGAAGATATGAATGAAGTTGTTGGTTGTTTTCAACTGATATAAAAGTTGTTGGTTGAATTCAGATGATAAAAATGATGAAGGTAAATGAAGGATGCCTAAGTTTCCCACTAAATTGATGAAAAATAACGAAATTTCAATAATATTGAATTATGTATGATAAACTGCGTGGATGCTAACAAAATGATATTCTAATTTTTGTTTGACTCCCCATATATATAATATCTGATAAATTTTGTGGCCATTTATTTGAAAATAACAATACAATAAATAGCAAATGATTTGTGACAGTAATTATTAAAAATATAAAAATATTTTAACTGAAAAATATTGAAAAAAAATAATTCGAACCAAATATACAATCAAAAGTTATTTGAAATCAGTAATTGAATATTTATTCTGACCTTCAAATTATTTTGTTTGTAATATTTTCAATTAAAAAAAAATTATGTTATTTTTTGTTAATAATTAATTTTTTGAATTGAATTTTAAAAAGGTTTGGTTATGAGTGTTGATCAGAAATTTCAATAGAGTTTTGAGTTGTGTGTTCGATTATAAATTATAACTTTTTGAATTAAATTTTGAAAACTCTTTTTAAAACTCATAACCAAACAAATTTTCTTATTTCACATGTTACATCAAACATTCAAATTTGAATTCAAAACTCTTTTCAAAACTCATAACCAAACAAATTTTCTACACTCAAATCATAATTCTAAAACTCACAAACTCAAAATACAACTCTATTCTCAAATCATATTTTTAAAACTCTACCAAACGCTACCCTAATTTTTCTAAAAACCCTATATTTGGGAAAATGTGAAACATTATTGAAAATGAGTGACTATTGTTGAAATTGTGAAATATTGATACATTGGAAATTTTAGAAATATTGAAATATTGGAAACATTGAGAAATATTGAAATGTTGATGATTTGGATATATTGAGTATATTGGATATAAAATTATGCTCTAATTTATATTGTTGTATTTAAAATATTTCGTTAAAGATAACTGTTTTTGGTTATTGGTGAATGATAGCATTGATTATTGTAGAATGATTATGAAATTAGGAAAAATTGAAACATTTCATAAATTCATGCATCCATTGCACTCTGATGGCTTACATTGCCATTATGCTATTATTTTGAAAATGTTAGAAATGTTGACATGAAGTAAATACCTTGGTAAATCCGGATAGGGGGTGTAGTTGTTTGAGAATTAAGTTGACTTGAAATTCATAGTGAAAGTCTTAAAACACACACGGAGTAGGTTCTAATTTTCCCCCAATTAAGAACCAGTAAAGTGGTATTTGGTAGTATTGTAAGAGACTACTAACAGGGTAATGCCTAATTAAGAACCAGTAAAGTGGTCTTTGGTAGTATTGTAAGAGACTATTAACAGGGTAATGCCCCCAAATTATTAATCATAAAACATTACTCATAACATAATCAATTCTAAACCATTCATTACCTACCAACAACACTTATCCAACACCCTCTTTCTCATTGAACTATAATCTCAAAAATACAAATTTCATATTCAACTTTTAGTTACATCAACATTTGCATAGTTCAAGAAGTTAGAGGAGATGATATAAAAATGTCCTCTTGGCTTACAAATATCAAGGCCATACCTTCTTACAACAAAATGGATTCACGATCCCAAAACACGTATGCTTGAAGCTTCCATAAAATACATCCATAAGCTTTCGTGCTCCAACCAACACAAAATTTCAACCTCTCTCTCACTGGGGTGGTGGCACATCACCAACTCCTGAAATGTTAGACAGGAATGAGCCCAGTAGAAATTTTTTTAACAAAGTATCTAGTTATTCAAAGATTCAAATGGTATCATCACAACCCAAAACCATATTTAATTCAACTCATAATATTATTTTAAAAAAGAAAGCAAGAATCCAGAGTTTCCACAAAGTTGATAAATTCAACATCGAGGGTAAATACGCCATGAAGTCCCTAAGGAGAGTCCCAATACATACATATACATAGGTTTACATCCAAAAATATTCTTACATTTGTCGGCTATTAATACGGTAGGAAATGGGCACCCAAAATTATCTATTTTTTCACTTTTACGGACTACAATACGGTAGGACCAGTGGACACTCAAAAACATTTTTTCACATTTGTTTGGCGATAAGCTTAAGATAGGGCAATTGAGCGTCTAGACTTTCTCGCGCGGGTACCAACCATACACAACACTTTTCCAAAACTGACTCTTTACCCAGACTCACATGCTATTTTCCTCCCCCTTAATAATATTTCCAATGTTTTCTAGTATTCATACCTTCATTAGAATAAAAGTAATTTTTCACCATCCAAGCAATTTTGACAAATATAACCCTTTTTGATTGTAGCCAAGGCAAGAATGCCATGAATGGTGGTCATTTTAGCAACCCGGGGCAAATGTTTCCCCTATCTCTACAATATCCAACATCTTAAGAACATTCCAAATTCACAATTCTCCATTCAATACTTGTCAAGTATCAATGTTTCAATCACAAATTTTAAGAATTAAGGATCAATTTCATTTCATACATTATTTCTAAAATTTCAAAATTAGGGTTTTTATAAAATTTGGCGCTTTTCCCCCTCTAACATATATAATATTAATTTCCATCAAAAACTTTCATAATCCATGGCTAAAAGTATAAGCCTTAAGAAAATTGTATTTTTGTAAGAAAACTTCAATTTATAGCTCAAACATTCATCAACTCATCAATGTCATGGCAACAGGGTTAAAGAGATACAAGGTTAAAAGTAGTCCCATCTCAAGATTCAAGACCAAAAAGCTGGATTATCAATGAACTCTTTGTGAAATTCCAATCTAATCGGTAGAAAGCTATTCCTTACCCAAACTCCAACTTTTACAAGCAATGGGTTGTAAATCTAAGTAGAAATGGAGAATTCCTATAAAGAGGTGGCTAGGGTTTTCTAAGCTAGAGAGAGAAAAGAAAAAGTGAAGAAAATGATCTAAAAGTCACTTTTTAAGTGATTGATATCGCGTAGACCGCTCAAGCGGTGAATAAAACCTCTCAGTATCTTTGCCTACAAAATAAGACACTGGGAACCCCCTCATCTTCGCTCGAGCGACCACTTGTTCGCTCGAGCGGTCCCTCAACCTACAAAATGAACTACTAGGAGCACCTCATCTACGCTCGAGCGGTTTTTTCACTGCTCGAGCGGTTTTTTCACTGCTCGAGCAGACACGTACCTAAGTGTCATACCCCATCCTGCCCCAAACAGAATGGTGTGGTGATCGGCCAGCAGTCGTGGACTACCAAAGGCCTAACCTATAAAACAAATTGGACTCATATGATAATTGGGGCAAAATTTTCATTTACAAGTGTGAAAGCCATTATTTCTTATATTGAGTCCATTTGAAAACATCCATTCAGAGCAGTGCATAACTATATGAAATGAAAGAATACATTCCTCTTGTATTGCTATCTTTGAATTATTACATGATCTATACAACAAAAGTAAAATACAACACATATAACAAGGCTTTAAAAATCTAGCACAAGCATACAAGACCGGCTTCTATTCAAACTTCTCTTCGTAATCGAACTCTTCATCACCTACATATATATAAGGGAGAGGGTGAGCCATTGTCCAGTGAATAGCAATATAGTAGAGCGGTAAATGAATGAAAACTGACAAGCTTTATAATCATATCATCAAATCATAATTTGAACATAGGTTAACTCGAGTAAGATGATGCAAAACTTGACTTGCAAACAGATGAACATTCTAAGGAACAAGGTGTTTAACCAGCCTGGGTACCGCTTAAATGACCCACCCGAAGGTAGCAAGGTCATCTCAGCCATCAAGACATTATTGGCGTAAGTCCCCCAATAACTAGGACTACCAAGGTGTCTTTTAAATACATGTTAAAATAATATAGGATGTCTATGCATATCAAACAATAACACAACTTTCATAAACATGAATAAGTTTTGCATTTGAAACATAGTTTATCAAATATAGCGTTACTAAACTACTACTCACAAATGGCTCGTGAACAAGGGTTTCTCCTCCAACTTGCTTGACCTACATAAAGCATAAACAATACATTGAAAATACATAAACTTGCAAGTTTCTAAATTCATTTCAAGTGTTGTAACTTTTCTTAGTGTTTCCTAATCTTTTCTTAGATTATCCAAGGTTTTTTAAGCTCATTTCAAGTCTAAATCAAGTATCAACAAGTGTCAAATGGATGCCTAGAAGCATCCTAGGTGATCAAGACTTGATGAATATTGAAGTGTGCCAAAGACGTATGTTGAAGAGCCTTAAGTATTCCACAACAATTTCATATACTTTGCATTGAAAAATATCAGGTTTATATGTTTAAGGTTTAAGGAAATAAAAAGAAATGAAAGAGAACTAAGCTAGGAAAGGAATTAGCCTAAAACGGTTGGGAAGAAAGTGAGCAGCCTTCAGGAAAATGGAGAGTACGTAACCAAAAACTTGCATATGACCAGCAATCACAGTGATAGGGAACTCCAACTTCAACTAGCGGCCAATGAAGGTGAACCTACGAGTGCAATCCAAACACGTTTCACGCAATGGAGAAAGATATGTAACCAAGAACTTGCACATGACCAGCAATCATAGTGATAGGGAACTCCAACTTCAACCAGCGGCCAATGAAGGTGAACCTACGAGTGCAATCCAAACACATTTCACGCAATGGAGAAAGATATGTAACCAAGAACTTGCACATGACCAGCAATCACAGCAATAAACAACTTCAACTTTGGCCGACAGCCAACGAAGGTAAACACATGGGTGCAATCCAAACACGTTTCACGCGAGTGGAGAAAGTTCAAAAGTGATCAAAAACCTAAACTCGTTTCAGTGAGAAAGTGAATGCAACAAAGTATTAGAAAGCCTAACCACATTTCACATGAAAAGGTGAATGCAATAAAATGACTGGATATGTGATAGATGCAAAAAAATGATGTGATAGATACACCTCACAATTGGGAAGTAGTGCTATGGGTAGCACCTCATAGTTTTGGAATCCAACGTATGGGGCCACCTTATTCTAGGAAGCAATATATTTCAAACATCTCAGGAAGTAGTGCTACAGGTAAGCACTTCATGGGTTTAAGAATATTGGCGTATGGGGCTACCTTTCTCCTTATTTTGAAAAGTGACTTTCTTTGAACATCTTATTTTGAAGAGCGATGCTAAGGATGGCATCTCATAGTTTTTGGAATTGACGTACAAAGCAGTCTTTCTCTAAGAAGTAATATTTTTCAAACATCTTAGTAAGTGATGTTCTGGGGAGCATCTCATAATTTTGGAAATGGCGTATAAGATCGCCTTATTCTTATGAAAAAGCAATGTTTTCCAAACATCTCATTTTGAAAAAAATTGGAATTTGGCATACGGAGCCACCCTATTTCAGGAAGCAATGTTTTTTAGAAAACATCCCAGGAAGCTTTTGGAACTCGACGTATGAAGCCGCCTCATTCTAGGAAGAAATACTTTTTAAAAACATCTCAGGAAGTGGTGCTATGGGGAGCACCATGTAGGTTTTGGAACTCAACGTATGGAGCCGCCTTATTCCAAGAAGCGATGTTTTAAGAAAACATCTTAGGAAGCGGTGCTTATGGGGAAACACCTCATGAGTTTTGTATAGGAGAGCCTACCAACTTTCGAGTTCTTGTTTTGACAAATTTGAGTTTGAAAGTGAAGATGGCCTCGTCCTGGTGAAGTGAAGACCTATGGTAATGCACCTGATGTGACGTTTCTAAGCTTCTAAGGTTGAAAATGGCTTGGCCATGCCTTTTTCTCTCTGGTCGGACATTTTTCTGAGCTTCTTGTTGTAGACACCCCATTTTGGACCGACCTTAAGACTCAGACGTCATCGATTGAGCGCTCGGTGATGGTGCATGTTGTGCTCGTTTTGAGTTTCTGGAGTTTTGGCTTGAGAGCCTTGCCTCCGGGCCTCAGAACTTTTTGTGCTTTGACTCGGTTTGCAGACCAGGTCTTGTTTTCTCTTCCCGAAGGGAGGGAGAGGTCTTGTAGACCATCTCTCAGTGGTCGTAGACTACTTTTCGTGGTCGTAGGCCACTGTTCTCGTTTGGAGACTAGTTTTCGGTTTTCGGGGCCGTCGGTCGTGCGCTTCGGCTCGGGACCGCTTAACATTCTCCGTTTGCCCCGGTTTTTGGAACACACCTTGTTTCCTCTGTCTAGAGGGACACTGTGGCCCGGGAGACCATTTTTGTGGTCGCATACCACTTTTTGAGCTCAACAGCCAGTTTTCGGGGCTCCCGGCTACGCGTTTTGCCTCCCGGACTCTCGTTTTGCATCCGTGTTGGTTATTTTTTGGCACAACCCTTGTTTTCCATATTTGGAAGGTGATACAAGGGTGGGAGACCAGCATTTCTCTTGGAGACCACTTCTCTCTCCACCAGCCGGTTTTTTTGTTAGGAAACTGGTCTCCTTGGTCTTTGAGCCACATTTACTGGTCTCCCATACCACCACTAGCTTGCTTTCAGTGTGGAGACCACCAAATGGAGCTGTCGACCACTTTTTACTGTGGGAGACCACTTACCTTGGTCGGCCGACCACCTTTTCTGGTCGGCAAGTTCCTGCTGGTTTTGTCTGATTGAGTGCATGCCAGCTGTGCCACCTGGAAGGCACAGACTGTATCCTCCATACACGTGTATGGAGGATATGCACCCTTGTTTAGCTTCTCCAAGAAGCTTAAACCCTTTGATTTCTCTATAAGAGAGGGTCTTCCTCTCCTTATACCAGGTTCAGATTTTGGCTTAAGGCAAAATACATACCTCCCTTCTATATCTCTCTATATTTTGGTTCAAAGTGTATTGTTCTTGACCTATTGCACCACACCTCATAGCCACACACCTCCACCATTGATCTGAGGCTCTTGGAGGGTATTTTCAAAGGTTAAGGAGCTGGGTTTTTGGTCTAGAAGTTGCTGTCTTTGTTGAGCTTCAAGGGTAACTCATTTTCTCCATTTTTAAGTATTATTTTGATCCTTCTCTTAGCCTCATTTGCATGCTTATTTGAGGTTTGTTGTCAACTAAAAAAAGCTTTATTTTTAAGCATTATTCATGTTTGTTTAAGGCCATTTTCCTGTTGGAGGTCATCTACCCCCCCTTGCATGCTCTATTTTGCCTTGTTTTGAGCCATGCCTTAGGGCCTTTGTGTTGACATTTGCTTGGCCCTTTAGCCATTGAAATCTAGTGGATTTTCAGTGGTTGGTATGTGGTTTTGAGGGCCAAAATCAGAGAGGGGTGACCCTCTCTCTCCTTGTCTTGTCTACTAGCATACATGGCCTTTCCGAGGAGCCTATATTTTCATACTTCCTAGCCTTGGTTCAGGTCATTTTTAGTGACTTTTAGGACCTGCCTAGACACTGTCTAGGGCTGGTTTGGTCACCTTATGTCTGCCTCTTGCATGTGTAGAATAATCCTCTTCATAGCTTATCAAAGGAGCATGTCATTCATGCATGTATTGGTCATGTTTCAGTAGG
Organism: Camellia granthamiana; assembly: GCA_036172215.1. Classification (NCBI taxonomy): domain Eukaryota; kingdom Viridiplantae; phylum Streptophyta; class Magnoliopsida; order Ericales; family Theaceae; genus Camellia; species Camellia granthamiana. The sequence goes on along the minus strand of JAXFYN010000387.1, from coordinate 228,471 downwards.
TTTTTGGTCATTCTTTGGCATATCATAGCTCTGTCTTTGACTGGTTTAGTGGCCTCTTGAATGCTTCACATGCTTGTAGTGTAAACCATGCTCACTAGCTTACGTTGCATGTTGTTTTGGCCATTGATTCTAGCATATTTTGGCCATACTTCAAACTGATTTTGTTCATATTTTGGGCTGCCTTAGCTCTGTTTTGAGGCCTCTTGGTCGAATGATGCTTGCCATGCATACTTGTAGTGTAATATCCTTGCATAGCCTTGAGTTTTGGAGCCCCTTGCATGCTTTATTTGAGGTGTTTCCATGTCTTGGCATCATTGAGCATGTTATTTTAGAGCCTATACTTGTGCCATGTTCCCATGTTTTCCACTCTTTAAATGCGTTTGAGAGTTGTGCTTGTATACCTCATTTATGGGCCATTGCATGAGCTTCATTTTTGTGCATTTCAAGCCATCATCTTAGTCCATTTTGCCACTGTTTTGGGCCTACATAGGGACTATTTAGGGTTGGTTTGGTCATTTGAGCATCGCTTTGCATACCTCTAGTGTAATGTGCTTCACTAGTTTCGGTATTTGAGCCTCCCAATATGCATTGTGTGAGTTGTTTGCGTGATTCGGGACTATGTTGCATGTTATTTCAGAGCTGGAACTCGTGCCATTGTATGCAACATTTCATTCTTTCAATGCTTTTGTAGAGTTGTATCTCGTACCTTAGGCTTTGATCCCTTGCATTGTGCATGCTTGTGTGTGTGTCATTGCCTTGTTTTCATCATGTTTGGCCACTGATTTGGGTGTGGCTGAGGCCTATTCATTTTGGTTTAAGTCCATTTTGCATCGAGTATGCCATTGTAGTTCATAGCATTGAGTATGCCGCGTTGTCGCATGTTTGATCATTGCATTGCGCATGCCTTGTTCACTTCATTGTGTATGATAGTCTTCACATGTGCATTGTGTATGACATATAGTATCATGTACATTGAGTATGCCATTGTTAGTTCGTAGTGTTGCGTATGCTAGTTTGCATGTTTGCACGTCATCCTTTGCATGACTTGGTTGCATCGCCTTAGGATTGCATGCTTGAGGTCGCATTGTGCATGCCATTCTACTTGTTGTATTGTGTTTGGAATAGGAGTTAGTCCAAACACGGGAAATGAGGGACGTTTCATACTTCAAGTGATGAAACGTGCCTTAATTCCCGGTCACCGACGCTCTTGATTACCCATGATAGAGTTTTAGGCATTATGTGTTTACTTGTGCATTCATTTCTGTATTAAATTGTGCAACTTCGCCTCTCGGCCATCATGCATTGAAATGCGCGATTGGTGGCCCGAGGGTCGAGGACTACACTCCCTAGAGCTTATGCAATGACCGGGAGAGTGGCCATGTACACATGTGTTGCAAATACCTTGCCGTGCCTCTCTCTTTCTCTTTGTTGTAGAAAAACAGAATCTAGGAGAAGAAACTGGTCGGCCGACCAGGTTTTCTGGCAGGCCGACCACCTTCTTTGGTTTCCACCACAAAAGGTGGTCGGTAGTTGGTCTCCCATGCCTATAAGCTGGTCAGCAGCCTTCCCACAGTTTCTCGGGGTGGAGTTTCATCTCTCTGGAGCTTTGTGTAAGTTTCTGAAATCAATTGCAAACAAAGGCGAGCCGGGGCATCGCGATGGATTTCTCGACAAGGCGACTCGAGCATGCATGCATCCTTTATCATTCAAAGCAGAGCTGAGGCAACCCATTTTATATAGTTTGCATGCTAGTTTAGTTAATTTGTTAATTAGCTAGTATTGTGTAATAATTAGTTAATTCGATTCTGTATTATTTATTCGGACCCTCCGAGAGAGGGCAATGTTGTAATAAGTGTGTGTGTATGTGATGTATGTCTTCCAACCCCATGTCTTTCTCCCTTTCATTTACCAGCTTATGATGGTTAGTTTTAGGGCACGTTTCAATTAGCATCCTTATGCTCGTATGTTTGCATCCATTCATCTGTTTTGCATGCACCGGGCTCGGCGCATCATACTAACTGCATCGTATTTCAATTCCAAGTTGAATACATGTTACCTGTAGCATCTCAAATGCCATCTTAGAATAGCCGAGCCTATCTTAGTTGCATTCTTGCATGTGTTGCATTAGGCATCTCAGCATAGTTAGGATTCATGCATGTTTTCTAATTAGCTTCTTTCTTTGGCTCGGAGTACTTGGTAAGTGTTTATGCTTTAGCATCCTTGCATGCGTGTGAGTGACTGCCATGATAGCATGCTTACCATGAGGCTATGTGCTTATGTGATATAACTGCCTGAATGCCTGTGGGTGAAGGTTGGGTTGCTTGAATTGGAATAATTCGTCGAAACTCGTGTTTTAGCCTACTTGTGAGTAGCAAACTTCAATCCATTTTCAAAACAAACGGATATGCGATGCTTTGTTCCAACTTAGGCAATCTAGTTTATACTTGTATGCTGTATGCATCACATAGTAACTCTAGGTTAATAACCGGAATAAGAGCACATGTGTTTTCAAAAACAAGATATCATGCTTAGTAGTGGCCGATCTTTGATCGGGCGAGCGGGGGTGCTCATGAAATGACCTTCCCCAATTGTACCCAAGTTCCCGAGCCGAGGCAACTTTGGTGATGACGAGCACGTGGCCTTAGGCACGAGTCAGGGTTTCCTAAATTTCCCCAAAATAAAATATTTAGGTGGCGACTCTGTATCTGGCGAAGCAGTCCATGTTTGGCACTTCTTTCTAAAATCAGTTTTTCAAAACAATTTGCTGGATTTGGACTCTTTGGTGATTTATCAATCTCGTATTGCACTCTGCGAAATTAGATTCAGAACCGTGACATCGAGTCCGAACTGTAGTGAGCCCAATGAACAAAACGGGATCTTCCCAGGACGTTCGGGCGCGTCTACACTTGTACAAATTTTATGCTTGTCGTACAACATTCATGCCTCTTGTACAACTTTCTAGCTGACCGGCCCTAAGATTATACTGGATTTGGATGAGGACCTCGTTATTTGGTCAGATATGCCACCGATCTTGGATGGAGACAATTATTTTGGTCAGATATGCCACCGGACTGTGTTGGAGCTTGTACTTCATGGATCACCAGGGCAAGATGAATTGCATTTCTGTGACGATCAATCATTCATGCATAATGCATATCATGCCATTCTTGCATTCTACATCTTATATTGATGCTTGATTGAACTAGAACTTGATAGGGATCATAAGAGAAGGAGGAGTTAGCTTGAAAACTTAAGCTTAGAAAATTATTTATTCCATGTTTCAAGTTAGGGAATATTTTAAATTAGAATTTGAACACCATAGGATGTGCCTATGCCTTAATTGAGGAGCTTAAAGACTTTAGTCTAATGTGTTAGTTCATTTCATACAATTTGTTACTTTGCTAATTTAGATTAGTACTAATTAAGTAGGATTAGTGAACCTTAATTTAGAATAACTGAGTTAAGAAAGATTGGGATTAAACATTTTTTAGTTAGTTTTAACATGTATTAAATTAGCCTAAGCAAGTAGTTACCTTACCTTTTTGTCCCATACATATTTTGTCTTGCCCCAACTCATCAAAACCAAAAGAGAAAGGATAAAGTTTGTTGGGAAAATAGAGAAGGAACTAGAGAAAAGGAGAAGGAAGAAGAGAAAAAGAGAAAGCAGGAAAAGGAATAACTCAAACAGAATTGCACCAAAATTCATCCCTTAGCGAATCTAAGGCAAGATTTATATCCTAATTCTTGTTGTAGACCTTCCTAGCATCCAAAATCAAGAAAAATTTAGGATTAATTTGGTTTAAGAATGAAGAATTATGAGAAAGAATGAAGAATAAGGTGTATAGCTTAGGATTTTATCATTTTGAAGCAATTTTTGATGTTCTTGATGCATGTGGACCTTCATCATATGTTCTTTTGATTTTCATAAGTTTTGTGGCTTGAATTCATGTTTAGAAAGGAAGAAGAGATAGGTATCATGAAAAGATAGTTTTTCTCAATTTCTTGATAAATCTCAAAGTTTGATCCTTGTTTCTTCGAACCAACCTGAGTTTTGATAGTTTTGATTTGGAAAATAACCTCATTTTCATGTTTACCATTAATTTTGCATGGTTTATGTTAAGTTTTCATAATCCCTAACTCAACAAAATGGAAAAAAGAAGCTTAGAAAATGCAGAAATTTTGAACAGGTGCTGTTCTTCCAAAACCACATGTGCGGCCTGCTTCCCCATGACACAAGTCCAAGACTGAAATAATTGCACGTCCGTGGGCCACGTGCCCTGGCCAACTGCACGTGCGGGAATTTCATTTTCCATCCAATTTCTTGCACCGAAGGCCCCGATCACATAGAACACTTCTTTGATGTAATCGGCACTTGTTATATACTTGTTCAAGACCTAGATTAAACCTAGGAAAACACTTAATAGATGAAAGAAGTTTAGACAAACATTAAGCTAAGTTTAGGTACTCGGTTTGTTAAGTTTATGCAAGTTAAGTAAGTACTTCAATGTCTTGTTATTGCTTTGTGTATGTCAAGCATTGGAAGGAGGAAACCCTTTGTTTGACTAAGCCATTTGTGAGTAATGATTCAGTAATGTTATGTTTAACAGATTATATTTTTAATACAAAATTTGATTATGTTTACAAGTTATGATACGAATTGCTATGAATGAACATTCTATACTCTTGATCATGTATTTAGATGGCATTCTTGGATCATGTCACAATATTGGAGGAATAACCAATTATGTATTATGGTCGAACTCATCTTGTTTCATTTAGCCAGTACCCAGGCCGGTTAAGCACCTTGTAATCCTTGAAATGCTCGTCACTATATATGTTTACAAGTCAAGTCATGTTTTTCCTTGCACAAATTAAAGTTATGTTTTAAAGTTGTGTTTATAGCGCTTTTCAATGTTCATTCATTTACCATCTTACTTTATTACTATTCACTGGTCAATGGCTAACCCCTTTCCCTTATATGTATGTAAGTGAAGATGAAGATCAAGGATATGAGAATGAGTCACACTAGAAGCTTTTTCTTTTATTTTGTTCTTTGAGGAGTTGTAATTTCAGGACATGAGGGCTGTTTATATGTTTATTTTTTTTATAAAGACGTCTTATGGATGATGTACCCTTTCCTTTTGTTGTTTGAACTTGTAAATTTTCAATATAAACAAGAGGTGTGCTTGTTTTGTTTTCATTGTACCTTATGCAAATGCTCTACATAGACTTTAATTAATATAATGAACAGGTAATTCCGCATAAGTCCCAAAGTTATAATTCAATCTTGTCTTGTCTTGTCTTGCTAGGCCTTCGGTAGTCAGACACTACTGGCTGATCGTAATTGCTATCCTGTTTGGGGCAGGATAGGGTTGTGATAGCTTCTCCTTGGCAATTTGTAGAACCTAGGGGCAACATGAATTGGGATTCCCCTTGGTAATTTATGGAACAAGAGGGCAAGATGAATTGCGCTTCCCTTTGGTAATCGGTGTATCTTTGGGACAAGATAAAAAATCTATGTCCGAGCTTTTTGTGCGCTAAAAAGTCCTAGTATGGCTAGGCATTCTCAGAATAAGACTTAGCAAGACTAGGCATCGTGTGTATGTGTAGACCGCCCGAACTTCCTCCGCGCGTCCCCCCTTTCGAAGAGGACTCGAATTAGGTCCCAGCTACTATAGTTCAGACTCCTGTCACGGTTTTGAATCTAATCTCACAAAGTGCAATGTAAGACTAATAAACCACCATAGAGTCCCATCTGACAAATCATTTTGGAAAATCCAATTTTGAATTGAAAATGCCAAACTGGACTGCTTTGCCAGATTACAGAGTCGCCACCTAAATATTTTGTTTTGGGAAATTTAGGAAACCCTGACTCGAGCCAAAGGCCACGTGTCCGTCATCACCAAAGTTGCCTCGGCTCGGGAACTTGGGTACGAGGGGGGAAGGTCATGAAATGAGCACCCCCGCTCGCTCGATCAAAGGATCGGCCTCTACTATCATGATATGTTGTTTTATAGACACATGCGTTCTTATTCCGATTATTAATCTAACTTTACTATGTGATGCGCACAGCATACAAGTATAGACCGAATCACAAGAATTGGAACAAAACAACTCATGTTTGTTTTTTAAAATGGTTTGAAAGTGCTACTCGCAAGTAGGCTAAAGCGCGGATTTGCCACCCTCAAGTGGGCTTAAAACTCACAACATTATCGAGTTATTCCAATTCAGGCAATCAAGCCTTCACCCACAGGCATTCAAGCAGTTTAGCATTTAAGCAAATAGCCTCATGGCAAGCATGCTATCATGGCAACACTCACACTCATGCAAGTATGCTAAAGCGTAAACACTTACAGTGTACTCCGAGCCAAAACAAAAGCTAGTTAGAAATTATGCATGATTCCTAACTATGCTAAATACCTAATGCAACACATGCAATAATGTAACTAAATAGGCTCGGCTATCTAAGGTGGCATATGAATGCAACACTTGATAACATGCTTTGAAACACGTATTCAAGTAAGTGTATTGAAATACAATGCAGTTTGAATGATGCGCCGAGCCCGGTGCATGCAATACAAATGAATGATGCACGCATGCAAGCATAAGGATGCTAATTGAAATATGCCCTAAACTAACCATCGAAAGTTGATAAGTAAAAGGGAGAAAGAAGTGGGGTTGGAAGACATGCACACACACACACACACACTTATTACAACATTACGCCCTCTCGAAGGAGGGTCCGAATGAATAAGCTAACTAGCTATGCTAATTAAACTAATTATTACAAACCAACTAATTAACTATGCTAAGCTAATTAATTACAAACTGAATTGAATAACTAGCTAACACTAAGCTAATTAAATGGTACAGACCAAATTGAATAATTAACTATGCTAAGCTAACTAACGAAATTTAAACGGCCTCGAGGGACGAGGAAGACATGCATGCTCGGTTGGCGTCCGCTCGAAAATCTATCACTTTGCCAAAGGTTGCCTCTGTTTACACTCGCCTTGACCTCCGAACATTGAACCAATCCTTCAGACTGCCTCTGCCTCAAAACAGAATCATTTTTGCACAAAATTAGGCTGGTGGCCGGTCAGCCACAAAAAGTGGCTGCCAGCCACCTCAACTAGCCGGTCGGCTAGTTGGAGTGGCCGGTCAGCTACTTCAAGTGGCCGGTTGGCCACTTATTTTCCAGGCTGCTGGTTTTGCTGCAACAGAGAACAACAGGGGCACATCAATGTATTTGCAAGGAAATGTGTATACGGCCACCCTCCTTATCATGTCTCAAGCTCAAAGGAGTGCAGCACTTGGCTTCTGAGCCACTAACCAAGCATTTTCAATGCATGGTGGCCAAGAACCAAGTTTGTACAATGTTGATGAATGCACAAATAAAACTCGAAGAACCTCCACCCTATCATGCATGCTCAAGGGGGGGACAGTGACCAAGAAATGTGACACGTTTCATCACTTGGAGTATGAAACGTCCCACATTTCTCGTGTTTGGATTAACGTCCAATCCAAACACATGCAATGCAAACAATATGCTTATCTTGCACAAGTTTTACTTTACTCAATTCTTGTTTACACATTTTACATTACCGAACCATTCTTTAATTGGTTAAGTCCAATGTGCAAGTCCTCTAATTTGAAAGATGACCTAAGCTTTGAGTGCCTTGAGCATGAAGAAAGTATCATGCTATTGGTTAGTAGAAATCCTCAAGGGAGGATTAAAACCAATAAGCATGAATGTCTCAAGTTCATGCTCATGCCAACAAGGGGCTTAAGGTCACTTTCAAAGTGAATAAAAGTTTGAAACAATGGAGTGCAATAACACACATTTCAGCACTGAAATAGCATGCTAAGTGACTTAAAAACAATGCGAACAACTTATGTAATGCATGCTCAAAAGCCAAATACATTAAGCTAGTAAAGAACATCACTCTAGAAGCATGCAATATCAAGCATAAACAACCAAACCAGCTCTAGACAGAGCTTAATCATACCAAATCAGGGACTACAACATGCTGAAATTGAAGCTCGAATAGCAAGAAAAACATGTTCGTATGTAGGCTCACAAGTAAGGCATATAGCACAACTTTCAAAAGCGATGAAAGAGTGAAATATGTGAGAGTGTGTCTACACTATATGCACTGAAATTGCATGCTAAATGATGCCAAACATGCAATCATCGCATACACAACATGTTAAAGGCCTCAAAACTCAAAGCTAGTCAAGGCCATTTACACTACAACCATACAAAGCAAAGCATATATGACCAAGACCATCCAAATCAGAGTAAAAGAATGCTAAAACATGAGCAAAAATGTGCTGGAGCCAAGCTAACACATGCTAGAATGATGGACTAACTCATTGGGCATGTCAAGCTAGTAAACAAAATTGCACCACAAAGTGCAAGATACAAACAACTAGTGCCTAAACCAACCAAAAACAGAGTTTAAACATATTAAAATATAGCCAAAAACATGCTGAGATCAAGCCATGAAATGGTAAAAACACATGCTCAAAGTTTAGGCCATCAACACTTGCAAAGAAAACATAAGGAGGGGAGACCACCCCTTCCCATTTTGGACCTCAAAACCAAGTTTCGACCACTGAAATTCCCCTAGATTTCAGTGGTTAAAAGGCCAAAAAGAAGTTGTTTGAAAAGCCTTAAAAGGTAGCAAAACTCTTAGCAAATAAGCCAATAAAGAGGGTAGACCACCCCTAACTCCAAAAGAGCCTTAAACCATCATTTTAAACACTTAAAAAAAAGGTTTTTACAGTTGACAACTAGGCCCAAAACAGCATGCAAAGGTGGCCAAGATGGTGTACAAAAATAAGCTTAAAAGGGGAATATGCTTACCCTTGAAGGACAGCAGCAAGACAGCAGCTTTTCTGAGCCAAAACTAGCTTTAGGAAGTTCAAACAAGCCTTAAAGAATCTCAGCTCCAAGGTCAAGATGTTTGGCTAAGGGGTTGTAAGCAAAAATGTGAAGAACACTCACTTTTGAGCACAATGTAACACAATATAGAGAGAGAGTGAAATTTTTGACTCTAAAAATTCTGAACCCCAAACAAGGGGGAGGGACCTCTCCTTATATAGAAAATGCAAGCTAAAGCTTCCTTGACAAGCTAGAAGCTTGTTTGAATCCATCCATACACGTGTATGGAGGATACACTCAGTGTGCAACAGCTGGCTCAAAAGATTTGAAAATAACTGAAAAATGAGAGAATTGGCCGCCGGCCACTTCAACTGGCCGGTCGGCCACTTTAACTAGCTGACCGGCCACTTCAAGTGGTTGGCAAGGAGAAAAAGTGGCTGACAAATGCCAAAAGTGGCCGGCAGGGCCCTTCTCCTCTCCAGGCAAGAGGCACCAAGGTCTGGCCCAAAAACAAGGCCAAAACACAAAGGGTTTAGAGGCTCAAAGACACGGCACTCAACCGAGAACTTTGGGCACTCAAAACGAGCACAAACATGCACAATCATCGCGCGCACAAACGATGACTTTTGAGTCTTAAGGTCGGTCAAAAATGGGGTGTCTATAGTTGCCCCTCATTGACAGAACTCGGAAGTCATGAAATGACGGGAGTGAATGTCAAAGCCAAGAGACGACCCATTTTTGACAAGGCCGAAGACTTAGACAAACATGCAAGACAACAATATAGATGTGCCCGTAGGTAGGGGCAAAATGCAACCGGCATGCACAATACAGAACATAACCTATGATTATGCAATGAGAGCCGTAATGAAGCATCTAGATGCAAATGTTATGCAAAGAAATGCTACAGCAAACTCGTACACAAACAAGTTAACACGAACCAAACTACATCTCATGTAGAAAGGATGTAAGAAAATTATGCAATCTTAACTGCGCCTCACGCAGGAAAGGCAGAGAGTAACAACCGTCAAGCGCACCCGAGAAGGCGAACAAGATCCCAACGCATGGCACACACGGGGAAAGAAGCAATGATAACAAGTGAAACACATTCAAATATTATGCGATCAAAGCAAAGAGCGATATAAGCATCGAAGTCAGTCCAGATACATTTAACCAAAGCATCCTAACGCGCCACACGCGAGAGGGAAAAGGGGAGGCGGTGCAAGCACCGGAGGGTGGTATAAACACCGGAGCATGTCCCAATGTTTCTAACCAACAGGGTGGTATAAGCGTCGGGCACATGGTCCAAACGCTTTTAATCAAAGCAACGTATAAGCGTCGGGCACACACCCCAAACGCTTCCAATCGAAGCAAGGTACAAGCGTCGGGCACATGCTCCAAACGCTTCTAACCGAAAGAGTGGTATAAGCGTCGGGCACACGCCCCAAACGCTTCTAACCAAAAGAGTGGTATAAGCGTCGGGCACACGCCCCAAACGCTTATAATCGAAAGAGTGGTATAAACATCGAGCACGCAACCCAATGTTTCTAACCAAAGCAGAGAGGTATAAGCGTCGGACACACAGTCCAGACGCTTCCAACTGAAGCAATGTATGAGCGTCGGGCACACGCCCCAAACGCTTCCAACCGAAGGAAGGTATAAACGTCGGGCACATGCCTCAAATGCTTCTAACCGAAATAGTGATATAAACATCAAGCACGTAACCCAATGTTTGTAACCAAAGCAGAGAGGTATAAGCGTCGGACACATGGTCCAAACGCTTCCAACTAAAGCAAGGTATGAGCGTCAGGCACATGCCCCAAACGCTTCCAACCAAAGAAAGGTATAAGCATCGGGCACATGCCCCAAGCGCTTCCAACTGAAGCAAGGTATAAGCGTCGGGCACACGCCCCAAACGTTTCCAACCAAAGCAAGGTGTTCGAAGGACAGGAATGATCTTACCTGGAATCCCTCTGAATGAACCGTACATACAATATCGTCTGGTTGCACCAGTTTTGAATGAACCGTACATACAATATCGCGCCTGCACAAGGAAGAAACTTTGACAGGTACAATATAATAGGAATGTATGTTCAATGCGACATCAATAACCATGATGCAACGCTTAGAAAGGCATGCTTCATGCACGTTATGCCAGGAACAAAACAGAAGCATAACATGGAGCATGTTCTATGCAACATCGAATGTATGTTCAGTACAACAAGTACGAACGTTTTCTATATGAATAAGGGGGCATGCACAATGCAATACAATGTGACATGCATATTCTATGCAAACATGAGATCATGTGTGGTATAACGCGACGCAGCATACATATTATGTGCATGATAATCAATGCATGTTCAATGCAATATCAATAACATGTTTGATGCAAAGCATCGAATAAAGAAATGTGTGTTTGAAAAAGACCGATTCAATTGCAACCTCCGAGTTACCTCTCGGAGGAGTTACAATGCACTTTAAAAGGATACACCTCGTTTATGCTAGCCGACGATGAGTCACGCATCGAAGACATGAGTTGAAACTTCCACGGAGACATTTTGAGCTGAAAAGTGGACTTTTCTTGCACTTTCTCAAGGGCCAAGGACACAAAACAGCCTGAAAACACACAGGGAGTACACTGGGAACCTGCCGGCCACCCTGGAAGCTTGCTGGCCACTTGCCACATCTGCCAGCCAATTAAGTGGCCGATCAGCCACAAACATTGGCCGGTCGGCTAGTTGCAGTTTTTCGTGACAGTTTTGTCTTTTCGCACGGAGGACTTTAAAAACACAACTCCAAATCACTTTTCTTCACACATACAAAGTTGAAATCCCTTGTTCTTCATCCCTAGACCCTTTTTCCTCTCGGATCTGTGCCTTTTACGCATTTCCCAACGTCTTTCGCGAAGTTGATTCGCTATGACCTTTCGATTCTCTTCGTTTTGAACTGAACAAAAGTTGTTTTCGGAGCCTTTTCCTTCATTTTCACCATTTGAGGTTTGTTTCCCTCAACTTTGCCTTCAGTTTGGTGCCCATTTCCTGGGTTTTGACCTTTTGACTTTTTCTCTTCTCGAGAGTTGACTTTTTGCATTTTCGTCCCATTTTGCTCATTTTTGCCTCACTTTACAGATGGCATACGACATTTCTCATGACGAGGGTCCTTCGAGGATGGAGGAGGAGCCCGAGCACATTCCATTGCCGTCGAGAGTTTGGCCATTCGATCCCACGACGTACCATCCTGAGGTAGATGTGCTACCACCTAGCATAGTGTGCCACTTCACTGGATTTCCACGGCACGCGCCGGCAGATCTGCTACCACGGGAGCCTGAGTCCCATTTGTCTCACGATGGCACTGTGGTACACACTATACTCTTGTATTTCCTGCGATGCACTTTACATTTCTTGCATAGCTCGCACTTTTGCACTATATATTCTGAACACATTCACACATTGCACTTCTGCCCATTCTGAACACTTGCATACTGTATTTCTGTTTATTCTGAACACATGCATACTGCACTTCTGTCCATCCACACAGGTTGACTCCCGTTTCACCCGCGGGTACGGGTCCACCACAGCGAGGGAGTGGTACTTAGAGCTTCCTGACGGCATCCAGCAGATTATCGACGAGGCGAGGTTTGGCCTATTCTGCTCGGGACTCTTACGTCTCTTTACGAGTAGGACCATCTTAGGGGCATTGGTTGAGAGATGGTGGGACACCGCCAACTCCTTTCATTTCTCTACCGCGGGGGATATGACCATGACCCCGTACAACTTCACGATGCTAACAGGCCTTGAGGTGGGAGGCCAGCCGATCCCATATGGCTCTGATATGGGCGAATGGGAGGCAGCTTGGACTCATCTACTAGGAGCACATCCGCCCATTTTTTGATCATCGGGCTTGGTCTGGTATACCTGGTTCGCCGACCATTTCAGAGGGAGAGAGCCTACGACGGTTAAGGAGACAGAGCAGTATGCTCGGGGCTTCCTCATGTTCCTCTTCGGCACTACCTTGTTTGCCGACAGGGGGAACACAGTCGGGTTGTACTTGTTGAGTGCCTTAGTGGACCTATCCCAGGTACGGCACTATGATTGGGGGGGGCGCCGACCTTGCTACCCTTTACTGCTATATGAGCTCGACCTCCCGCAGGAGCGGGAACATATTGGGTGGCTACTGGAGAGCCTGGGAGGTATGCTTTACTTTTCAGCTTTACATTTTCTGCCATGCTTTCTGCTTTGCATTTTCTGTACACTGTATACTGTACACTGCACACTGCACACGCATAGTTCAATCTTTGCTCTGCACTTGTACTTTCTATACACTGCGCCATACTTTGCTTTCTGCACTTTCTATATTCTGTATTCTCTGGACATTGCACACACATACTCTGCTTTCCATATTATCTGTGTTTATTTGTATTCTTACTGCCACCCTCTTACTTTTCACAGCTATGGGTATGCGCTTATTTCCCAGTGCTCGCTCCGGAGCCAGAGGTTGAGACACCCTACGAGGTACCCTACTCACGCTGATATGACGGCTGGTGCTAGCCGAGGGCCCGGGAGACCCTCCCATACTTGCGCCAGTACTTCGACACAGTGAGGACGGCAGAGGTAACCCAAAACTCACAGTTTTTTTTTTTTTTATTTTATTTTATTTTTTTTTATCTTCAATCCGCTTTGCATATCTAATGGTAACTTATCAGTCTATGCACTTGCTGTTTGTAGATCACATGGCAGCCCTGGGGGGCGATGCCAAAGTTTGCCCGATTTCATTTTGCCGGGGCTCAAGGCGTCTCCCGCTATTGGATTTTACTCGAGGGACCCGTGGGCCGAGCCTGGTTTGTAGGTGAGCGCTTCATGCGCTGGAGATTGGGCCTACCATCACAGTCAGTTCCTCTACGACCTCTACCATCTATGTGGGCTACAGAGAGTTTCTCCTCTCAAGAGCTCACTGACGTCATACAAGGCTCTAATGCAGACCGGTTCATTGGGGAGGGAGACTACACGACCTATATCCAAGCGTACCTCATGCCTCCATTAGCAGGTGTTTGTACTCACACAGGGAGAGCAGCTGATATTGCGTCGTCGAGCAAGGCTCAAACAGCAGGCGCTCCCTCGACGAGTAGGGCCCGGGCAGCAGATGCCCCTTCGACGAGTAGGGTTCGAACGCCGAGAGGTGAGGTCAGAGGGATGCCTTCTACTAGGCAGTGCGTTGGATGGCCGGATCCCCAGACTGAGCTGACAAGTTGGGGGTATGGGATACCTTATCAGATTCCACTTGAGCCTCTATTGCCCGATCACCGATACGTGAGGACGCCTGGCTCACCACTGGTACACTTTACAGCTTTTATGCATTTCAGTTTCACTCAGATTCTTATTCATTCATTCACTGATTGTTTCAACTTGCATTTGCAGCCCTCCATAGGATATGTCAAGGGGTTGCTCGAGGTGATGGCCTCACTTGAGGGTATTGTCTTGCGGAGGGAGATGATGCTTAGCGCTCACGGCATTCTGGTACTCTTCAGCTTTCTTACATTTCAGTCATCATACTTCTACTGATATACTAAAACTAAACATTTCAACTGAACATCTCCCTACATTGCACTGGACTGATACACTACATGTATAGATCACATCTGACACATTGCATTCACATACTGTAACTGACTTCTGCATGTACTCACTCTGCATACCACACTTGTACTTGATACTTGCTGATAAATTCAAATTGTCTTTTCAGGTCACACCCTTGCAGACAGGACCCTCTGAGCCTTCTCGAGCGGCAGAGAGAGAGGTTCCGGCATACAGCCAAGGGAGACGTTGGGCACCTGTCACACGCGATGACGATGACGAGTCTAGTGGGGAGGAGGAGCCAGCGAGTCCTCAATCAAAGTCATCCGAGGGTGGAGGCGACGGCACCGGCTTAGGTTCTGAGGGTGGCGATGATGTCGAGGAGGGCTCCGAGGATGGGAGCGGAGGCAGCTCTGGTTCAGACAGCGGTGCCAACGGCGATGATGCAGAGTCTGCTCAGCCGAGGAAGAAGATGAAGAGAGCCTCTTGATCCTGAGCTGGGTGGCACCGATTCAGATGCTTTTGCTTTGTTTTCTTTTTGCTAGTAGTTTTAGCACATTGTATAGCCTTAGGCAGTTTTATTTCTTAAAACTTGTACCTTTGTAAAAAAGAAACCATGATGGAATGAAAAATAGCTTTTTGATCGAAAAAGTGTTCTATTTTGTATTCTGCACATCGCATAGCATCGCACCACTTTGCACAAAAATGAGATTGATGAAAATTGAACATTCAAAATGCATTGTCTTAATCAAGTAGTGAACCGACTAACAATCGTAAGAACAAAACAACTCGATAAACAACACAAGGCCTTGACAGGTGTAGACACCCCATTTTTGACCGTCTTCAAGACTTGGACGTCACCGTTTGAACACTCGGTGATCATCCATGTTCGCGTTCATCTTGAGTTCTCAGAGGTTTCGGTCGCGCGCCTTGCCTCAAGACCTCTCGACTTGTTTATTTTGTACTTGGTTGTGCACAAACACTTGTGTTTTTGCTCCTAAGGGAAGAGGGTGGCTTGTTGGCCATCCCTTCAACCCACCGGCCAAGGCTGGAAGCCACCGGCCCCTTTTTCTTGCCATCGGCCAGAAATGTTGGCCGATCGGCACTATGTTTGGTCGGTCGGCCACCTATTTTGGCCAATCGGCCATATTTCCCGGTCGACCCCTTTTCATCTGCTTTTGGCAGATATTTTGTGCCAGCTGGAACAGTTGGCACGCACAATTCCTCCCCTCCATTGTATGAAGGGATTTGAGCCTTGTTTAGCTTCCCTTGGAAGCTTTGTAAAATGATTTTACTATAAAAGGAGGGCCTCCCCTCCCTTTCCAGGGGTTGAACAATCTGATATATAGCTTATATATCCCCCTCTCTCTCTATATCTCCTTCTCTCTCTATATTTGTGTGTGTAATAGTGTTCTAAAGGGTGTTTTGTTCTTAGTTTTGCACTAAGGCACCTAGTGTTACACTATACTTCGGTTGTGGAGGTGCTAAGGGGTTGATCTCAGAGTTTTTGAGTTGGTTTTGGTCAAAAGAGGGTGCTGGAGTTGGTGTTCTTGAAGTGTTCTTCAAGGGTGAGAACTACCTTCTTTATTCCCCTTTCTTGCACTAGCTTTTAGCCTATCTTGCATGCTGTTTTGAGCCTAGTGTATAACTGATAAAAGTTCTTTATTTTCATGCTTAAGATGTTTGTTTAAGGTTGCTTTTGGGTTGGGGGTTGTTTACACCCTCCTAGGCCTTGTTTGGCCTCTTTTTGTGCCTTTCTCTTTAGGCTTTGGAACCCCCTTATTTCGACCTTCTCACCACTGAAATCCAGAGGATTTTCAGTGGTGGAGAAGTGGTTTTGAAGTCATGTATAGGGGAGGGATACCCCTCTCCCTTTGAGTCTCATTTGCTTGCATTTAGGGATCATAAAGGTAGCATGTTTGCTTAGCTTTAGTTGGCTCCATTCCAGAGGTTTTTTGGTGTTATTTGGTCATATTATATCTCTATTTTTGGTCAGATTGGCAGTCCATTGCATGCATCATACACTTGTCTTGCAATCCCCTCATTTGCCTAAACATGCATCATGCATTTAGACCACCATGCTTGCATATTTTAGCTTCACTTCATGAAGCTTTTAGTCATGTTTCATCATGTTTAAGCTCTGTTTGGTGTTGATTTGATCATGCTTTTCATGCTTTGTATAGCTACCATGCATTTTGGCTTGTTGGCTTTGGGTGTGTGGGTCATGAGCATGCTTTATTTGGGTTATTTCAGTGATTTGGAATCACTTATCATGCCATTTCAGTCCATGTTCCATGCTTGTGCACTTACATTTGTCATCCTCTTGATGCTTTGAAGAGTTGTTGTTTTGTGCTCCATGTTTGGACCATTGCATATGCCTCTATGATTAGGTCTTTGACATGCCTTCTCATTAGGTTTTGGGGCTTATTTTGGCGTATTATAACTCTGATTTTATCGGCCTAAGTCATGCCGTGTTTGGTTGTAAGAGGTGTGGTGCATTTGCCCTCTTGGGTCTTGTATGCGCCTTGTTTTGGGCTCGCATAATATGTTTTAGCCTCATTCCATATGTATTTTGGCTTCATTTTGGTCTGCCTCGGGATTGTTTTGGGTCACCTTGCCCCTTTGGGGCTTGGTTGACATAGTCATGGTTCAAGCCCCTTGGTTAGCTTTGAACTTTAACTCCATTAGCATGCCATGTTTGCATCGTGTAGTCAATGTGGCATCATTCTTCATGTGATTTCAGAGCTTATTGTAATGCCATGTTCTCATATTTATCACATCTCGCTCATGTTTAAAGGTTGTGCATTGTGGCCTAAGTGATGGACCAATAAATGTGCATGTTTGTCTTGCATTTCGGTGTCTTAGTTTCGGTATTTTGGCCACCGTTTTGGGGCATGGCTGAGGTCTCCCATTCCGGTTTAAGCCCATCCTTGTATATAGTTGCATGTTTGACATGTTGCATCTTGTTACATGCTTGCTAGTTTACACTTTGTTACGTGCTTGTGCAAGTTGCATTGAGTAGGCACACTCATGTTGCATTACATTATTTGCATACTTGCATTGTACCATGTTTGCATGCTTGGTATATCACATGATATTTAGCTAATTGCAATACACAACATTGTTGCATACTTGGCGTGCCCATGCTACATTAGTTTAACTTGCATGCTTAGGTTGCATTGTATCCGGCATACTTGCTACCTTAGTCTTGTGTGCATACTCGAGTCTCATTGCATTTGGCATGCTTAGGTCGCATCACATTGCATTTGGCATGCTTACATTGCATTACCTTGTATTGTATTTACATAATGCATCGTATTTAGCATACATGCATTATATGGTGTTTGGTTTGGGGTGTCAAACCAAACGTGAGGAATGAGGGACGTTCGTACTTAAAGTGACGAAACGTGCCTCAATCTTCGGTCGCCGTCACTTTTGATCCAACATGATAGAGTGCATGGCATCCATTTGTTTTGTGCATCCATTTTACATTGATATGCACACTTGGCTCCTTCGGCCATCATGCGTTGAAATGCGTGATTGGTGGCCCGAGGGTCGAGAGCCACACTCCTTTGAGTTCATAGCATGATTGGGAGGGTGGTCGTGCACACATTGCTTTGAAAACGCCTTGCCATGCACTGTCTATCCTCTGCTACAGCAAAACAGGGTTCTGCAAGAATCATTGGCCGACCAACTACATCAAGTGCCGATCGACCAAAAATATCTGGCCGATAGTCATACAAATGGTCGATCACCATGTTTCAATGGCCGGTGGCCCTATCTACTGGCCGATGACCTCCCACAATGCTCAGGGAGCGCTTCAGAAGCAGTCTTGGGATTTGTGCAGCTTTTAGAGGCATGAAACAGTGTAAACAGAGGCGACAGTGGGCATGGCAACAGGTTTCCGAGCGCGGCAAATCGAGCATGCATCATCCAATCATTTCAAGGCGAAGCTGCGGCGGCGTCTTTTAATTTCATACTTAGTTTATTCTATAACTAATTTGTTAATTAGATAAGGGTTTGTAATATTTAATTAGCTAGAGTAGTTAATCATTTACCTGTTTTGTATTATTCTTTCGGACCCTCCATCAAGAGGGCGAACTTTGTAATAAGTGTGCGTGTGTGTGACGCATGTCTTCCAACCCACGTCTTTCTCCCTTTTATTTACCAGCTTATGATGGTTAGTTTTAGGACATGTTTCAATTAGCATCTATATGTTCGCATGCTTGCATTCATTCATCTGTATTGCATGCTCGGGGCTCGGCGCATCATGCTAACTGCATCGTATTTCAATTCCAAGTTGAATACATGTTATCTGTTGCATCTCATATACCATCTTAGAATAGCCGAGCCTATTGTAGTTGCATTTTTACATGTGTTGCATTAGGCATTTTAGCATAGTTAGAATTCATGCATGTTTTCTAATTAACTTTCTTTCTTTGGCTTGGAGTACTTGGTAAGTACTTATGCTTTAGCATCCTTGCATGCGTGTGAGTGACTGCCATGATAGCATGCTTACCATGAGGCTATGTGCTTATATGATATAACTACCTGAATGCCTGTGGGTGGAGGTTGGGTTGTTTGAATTGGAATAATTCGTCAAAACCCGTGTTTTAGCCTACTTACGAGTAGCAAAATTCAATCCATTTTCAAAAACAAATGGATATGCGATGCTTTGTTCCAAATTAGGCAATCCAGTCTATACTTGTATGCTGTACGCATCACATAGTAATTCTAGGCTAATAAAACCGGAATAAGAGCATATAATGTTTTCAAAACTCGATATCATGGTTAGTAGAGGCCGATCTTTCATCGGCCGAGCGGGGGTGCTCACGAAGTGACCTTCCCCAATCGTACCCAAGTTCCCGAACCGTGGCAACTTTGGTGATGATGGACACGTGGCCTTAGGCAACGAGTCAGGGTTTCCTAAATTCCCCCAAAATAAATATTTAGGTGGCGACTCTGTATCTGGCAAAGCAGTCCATGTTTGGCACTTCTTTCTTAAAAATCAATTTTCCAAAATGATTTGCTGGATTTGGACTCTTTGACGATTCATCGGTCTCGCATTGCACTTTGCGGGATTAGATTCAGAACCGTGACATTTGAGTTTGAACTGTAGTAAGCCCCAATGAACAAAACAGGATTTCCTCTTGGGACATTCGGGGACGTCTACAGCTTCTGGCGACTCTGCTGGGGACTTAGAGAACTTGACTTGAACTCATGATATCTTGTTTGGATTACACTTATGTGTTTTTTTTGCATTGCATGTGCATTGGTGTGCCTAGGACACCGTGTTTGCCATATGCTATTCCTGAACGGTTTGCCGGAGGCTCGTTTTGAGAAGCGTGCCATAAGGCTGACCGGTTACGAGCTCTGCCACGATGGGAACACAAACCCCGATTTTTACCAGGGCACGCTTTTTGACCAATCGACCTAGTGCATATCGGAATCCATAGTGACCATTCCAAACTAGGACAGGTTGCTTACCCGATTGTAGGTTGTTTAAAACCACTACGTGCGTAGTGAAACCCTAGCTCCTGACAAAATAGGATAGGGAAACCCTATGCCAACGTAGGGGTGTTTTGGCTCTCACTTGTTTGCTATGTGCTTTTAGAGTGTGCCTCTACAGGAATGCATGTATCAGTTTACAAGTTTGGGCATCAGGCCTGCGGGCACCAGTTCAGTATTTTGGGGAATCAGTTATCTGCGGGTATCAGATTCAATTTTGGGGGCAGTGATTTGGGAACGACGATCAGTGTTTGAGAACAGTCTATTCAGCTTATCAACTGTGTGTTGTTATACCCAACTGTGTGTTGTGTTCATTTAAGCCGTTATGCTGTCCGCTTTTCTGGTTGTTTATTTCCTTATTATTGCTTTATTTATCTTTTTGCTAAGTAGTTTAGCACAATTGCTTCAGACTAAGCAGATATTCCCCAAGCACTCTGGACTAGAGGTCGTCGACTCCATCGATCTGAGGATCTGGTAGACAGACAACCAGTGTTTCATTCTCTACCCCTGATTACCAGACGGAGGGCAGTTAGGCAGAGGATATCAGTTCAGCAGCCAGTTCAGAGGGCTTTGTCTACCCCGCCTAAGTATAGTAGGGATCAGAGTCCTGTTTCTCCCGCAGAGAGGGAACATATACCGGCAGTACAGCTAGATCAGGGCAATATGGCAGGAATCGAAGAAATGATGCGCCAGCTCCAGGAGAGCATGAGAATCATGCAGGAGGACGCTGTTCGTCAAGCAGAATTTTCCAAACAGCAGGCCGTCGTCATGGCCCAACAGGTAGAACTAATTACCCAGCTACAGCAGCAAGCCGGAGCATCAGCTTCACACCAAGCTCCTCCCCCACCAAGGGTCCCACCACCCGAGGAGGCGGCGAATGTCCAGAATGTCCAAGAGGATACAGACATCCCAACGGGGCCGGCTCCGCCCCCGATTCTACCTCAACTATCCAAGGCACCTACACCTACCAATCAACCGGACTCTCCCTTTGAGTTCGAGGTGGACCCTACAGCATTGAAGTTGAGTAAGCTTAAGAAGTTGTTCAAGAAATCCCAAGGGGTAAAGTCCATCCTAGACATTGAGGACGGGTATACCGACGCGGCTGTGACGCTGCCAGACTGGTTCAAGATGCCACAGATTGACCGCTTCGACGGATCCGGGGATCCCATGGTGCATCTATGTCTGTTTTCGGACATACTAAGGCCGATGGGCCTCACCAGACTACAGAAGCTTTCATTGTTTGGCCGGACCTTGTCGGGTGTGGCGGCCATCTGGTACGTAAAATTGGAAGACGATGTCAAGCAAAACTGGGATGGGATGGCCGAGGCTTTCATTGCACAGTACTCCTATAACACGCAAATCGAGATTACCACCCGTGATCTCGAGACAACAAGGCAGGAGCCTAAGGAGAGTTTCTTTGAATTCGTAACCCGCTGGAGGGCCAAGGCCTCAATGATGACCACTAGGCCCACTGACAAGGATCAGATTCGGATGATTGTGCGCAATCTCCAACCCAAACTGATGTAGAAAATGATCTTGCTCCCTTTCCCTACCTTTTCAGATTTAGATGAGATGGGGGTACAAATTAAGGATGCAATGAAACAGGGTCTGATTGACCAAGACAGGGAGCAACCCAGGAGAACCTTCAACCGTAACACCAATACAGGCACAAGCAATGCCGCAACTAGCAGAGCTTCAGAAGTAAACATGGTCACCACCAATCCCCCAAGAAACCTTGCAGCTACGCCATTCACCGGTGCATCCAGTAGTAGTTCGCAAACAGCAAGATACCCACCCAAAAACCAAAGAACTTTCACTCCACTATATATGTCCTTGTCCAAGGCTTTAGGAGTTTTGATTAGGAAGGGGCGTTTAAAGCCCCTAGAGCCGCGGCCGTTACCAGAAAAACTCCCCCCTCCCATAATCCAGCCAAGTACTGCACTTTCCACCAACAGCACGGTCATGACACCGATCAATGCTTCCGATTACGTCATGAGATTCAAGATCTCATTGATAATAGGGTGATTGTGCCTCCAGAGAAACCCAATGTCACAACCAACCCTCTCCCACCACATAACCAAGCTCTACCTCCCAAATGCATCAACTTTATCCAGACCGGGGTCATGTCATACGACCCCAGCATATATATCACCCCATCTCACCTACCCAAGCCGGAGGTGTTCCTTCCCGACAGCACTGACTTGTGCATGTTAGACATCTCCCGAGCCCAATCTAAATCAATGGTGGTGACCATCGAAGATGGAACGGGGATGATTTCGGAGGAAAGTGGCATTGTTGATTCGAGGTCTGAGGAAATTGGGGACTTTGCTGAGGAAGTGTACAATCCGAGGGGCTACATTGTGTCAGCGGGTCAGATTAGACCAGATGTGGAATTGCCGGTGGGGGCAGAAATTTGTGTGCTACGGGGGGACGGATTTGATCAGAGGATAGATGATTTAGCAGTTCTGGAAGGGGACATCGCTGACCTCCAGATTTTCAACGAACAAGATCCGGGGGACATGACAGTCAATTGGTTCGATTTTGAGGAGTCGGCAGAGGTCACAGGGTGGCTTGACGACTAACCAGATATTGTCAAAGAATCTCAGTTGGAAAAGGGCCCGTCAGGGGCAAGGACATCAATTGTGGCAGGAAGGGCCGGGGATCAAAATACATCACCGGAGAGCGCTGGTGCTAAGAATTTTGCTCGGGATTTGGGCATTTTGAATACAGGGAATGATGAACAGCAAACTGTACTGACACAGTTGGAACAAGAAGGAATTGAAGACTCTGAGAGAGCCAGAAAAGCCAAGGCCCCCGCGGGGATTGAAAGTGCCGTGTGCACAAAGACAGAGGATGCTGCGAGCATGTGGACAGAAGGTACCGTAAGTACAAGGACAGTGGTAAGGAGCCGGACAGGTGTTTGTCGGCTGCCGATGGAATGTGGTGGGAAGATGATGATCTATGTCTTGCCCACACGGATGAGGACTGGGGAAGCAATCAACCGGATGATACCTGGTACATTGGTGAAGTTGACCATATGACTAGAAGTGGGCGGTATTTCAAGCCTCCACACCTAGATCAGCCAGAAGCGTCCGGGAAGGACAGGGAGTCGGAGAGACAGAAAGAGAAGCTACTTGAAGAAGAGGCCGTGTTGAAACAGTTGAAAAAGATACAAGCAGACATCTCCATCTGGGGACTACTTATGGCTTCACGTGTTCACAGACAGGTTGTTCTATCAGCCATGGACAAGGCTAAGCTCTCAATAGACACCACGCCTGAACAGCTGGTGGAATTGGTCTTTCCGGGAGGAGGTTCCTCGACGTTGACCTTTTCTGACAAAGAACTACCGCCTGAGGGCGTGAATCATAACAAACCGCTCTACATCTCTGTGGAATGTAGAAGCAAATGGATACTGGTGGTTCTTGTCGATACCGGATCAGCCATCAATGTATGCCCATCAAGGACGGCGTATGCAATCTGGTTGAAGCCCGCGGACTTCGTGCCCACAGCCCAGGTGATAAGGGCATATGATAACACAAGCAGGGAGGTGATGGGGGACCGTGAAAATTCAAACCCAGGTTAGTCCGGGACAACACGAGATTGAGTTTCATGTCCTGGACGTTCTCGCAACCTTTAATCTACTTTTGGGGCGGCCGTGGCTGCACCAGGTAAAAGCAGTCTCTTCCACCTTGCACCAGTTGTTGAAATACCCCCACGGGAAGGGGGTGGCTATTGTTTTTGGGAATTCATCCATCCATCCGCTGCCAGAAGTGTCCACACCAGTCTTGGAAATCGAGCACAGCACGGAGGATGTGTTCTTATCGGGGTTTACTCTGGCTGAGGCTCGAGTCGTGCGAAACATCTTGGCTGTTGATGAGGGGGTGTATGTCAACGCACAATCAATATACCTCATGAACAAGCTTCAACACATCCCTGGGATGGGATTGGGGAAGAGTGGCCGGAAGGGCCTTGCAGTATCGGCCGAAGTGCCGTACAACCCACATACCTTTGGCTTGGGTTATCTGCCCACCAAAGAGGATTGGGTGAGAAAAGGCAAGGAAATGGCTAGGAGAGCTAGAGCAAAGCGGGCGGGGAAGCCTTTTGAGTTAATGCACCGACCCATCCAGGGTACCCTAAACGGACGATTCGTTCGGGAGGGGGAGGACTTTCCATTTTGTGGCTTCCCAGAGCCATGGCTGAATGCCGAGAGGAAGCACCTGCCGGGGTTTGAGATCTTCTTTGACCTGCAGTTATCCGGGGATGATGTTGCCGAGGAGCAGACAGACCCATCAGCTGAGGTTGAGCAGTGTAAAAATGTGGATTCCGAGAGCGCTGAAATTGAAATGGGGGTAGCACTGGCTTGTCTGTTTTCAGATCCTCCGATCGTACATAAGTGCTTGGGGGATAACTTCTCGGTGTCCATGATCGGGAATGAAACGGCTGCGGGCCTACCGTCAAATGTTTTGGATGCATCCATCGTACCCTCCTTCATCTGGCAATACGAGGAGGGATTTTTGTCAAGCAGCACCTGGTCAGGTAGTGAGCCGGAATCTGATTCCTCCGAATCTGTTGAGTCGGAATCAGGTTCCAGCTCGACTGAGTCTGAGTTCGACATTCCTGGGGGTGATAACCCGGATGCCACAGTCCTGTCTAGGTCGTCTTTTTCTTTCTCTTTTGAGTCTATTGTAACAGAAGAATCGGACGATTTGGAAATGCTTAATGAGAATGGAATGGATGTGGTTTCTGAGTACTTTCCTATGCCCTTGATTTATTGCATTAATTAGGACTTTCAAAATTTTGACGAAAACGATGGGGAAGAAATTCCTCCGGTTTTGCAACGCTTAATTGATCAAGAGCAGGAAAGATTTGTTAAACCTTTAGTTGATGAAATCACTACTGTTAATGTTAGTACTGAGGAGGACCCACAGCTGGTCCAGATTGGGTCCACGTTGTCTTCGGAGGAACGCGAGCGCTTAGTCGCTTTATTAAAAGATTTCAAAGATGTTTTCGCGTGGTCCTACGAAGACATGCTTGGGATTGATCCTGAGATTGTACAGCACCGGATCCCTCTTGACCCCGAGGCCCGACCCGTTAAACAGAAACTCAGAAGGATCCGCCCGGACTGGGCCCTCAAGATTAAAGAAGAGGTCACCAAGCAAATAAACGCAGGGTTCCTGCTGGTATCCGAATACCTAACTTGGTTGGCCAACATTGTTCCGGTGCCGAAGAAGGATGGCAGGATCCGGGTATGCGTGGATTTCAGGGATTTGAACAGAGCCAGTCCGAAGGACGACTTTCCCTTGCCGCATATTGATGAGTTAGTGGACTTCATAGCGGGGCATGCTTTGCTTTCGTTCATGGATAGATTCTCGGGCTATAATCAGATAGTGATGGCACTTGAAGACCGGGAGAAGACTGATTTCACCACCCCATGGGGGACTTATTGTTATAGGGTGATGCCATTTGGGTTGAAGAATGCTGGAGCTACATACCAACGGGCAGCGACCACAATATTACATGACATGATCCACAAAGAGGTTGTGGTGTATGTAGACGACATGATTGTCAAGTCCAAAGATAGAGAGGGCCACTACACCGCCTTACAAAAGTTCTTCCAAAGGATCAGAGAATTTCGGTTGCGGCTGAATCCTCAGAAATGCACGTTTGGTGTTACAGCAGGGAAAATGCTGGGGTTTCTGATTACACAGAGAGGTATCGAAGTCGACCCTTCCAAAATCAAGGCCATCTTAGAAATGCCACCACCAAGGACTGAAAAGGAGGTGAGATGCTTTATGGGTAAAGTGCAATTCATAAAACGGTTTATTTCAAAATTAACCTTGACTTGTAAACCACTTTTTGATCTCCTGAAGAAAGGAAAGAAGTTCCAATGGGACGGCTGATGCCAAGCTGCTTTTGAACAGATCAAGGAATACTTACAGAACCCTCCCGTGTTGTCACCACCTGAGTCGGGAAAACCGTTAATTTTGTACCTTTCAGTGACTGAAACTATGATGGGCTGCATGCTTGCGCAGGAATCAGAGGATAAGGTGGAGAAGGCTATCTACTATTTGAGCAAGAAGATGCTGGAGTATGAAACCCGCTACACACCATTGGAAAAGGCTTGCTTAGCCTTGGTATGGGCTACCAGGAAGCTGCGGCACTACCTGTTAGCTCACTCTATAATGTTGGTTTCAAGATTAGATCCCATCAAATATCTCTTCGAGAAACCGGCGCTTACGGGTAGGCTAGCTCGTTGGTTGCTGTTGCTTTCTGAATTCGATCTAAAATATGTGACGCGCAAGTCAGTCAAGGGAAGAGCGGTAGCAGAGTTCTTAGCCGATCATCCAGTAGAAGGAGGTGAAGCAGTTGAGTACTTATTCCCAGATGAGGCCATTTTGCATATCGACGACGAGTTTTGGATGATGTATTTTGACGGAGCGTCAAACTAGTATGGGTATGGAGTAGGAGTGTTGCTGATAGCACCCAACAAGTCCCGCATCCCTCTAGCATTTAAGCTCCGGTTCAAAGTCTCGAACAATGAAGCAGAATATGAAGCATGCATTGCTGGTTTAGAACCCGCCCTAGAACTAGGGGCAAAACGGTTGGACGTCATCGGGGACTCAAACCTTGTTGTATCTCAAGCGAAAGGAGATTGGAAAGTCAAAGAAGGAAAGATGATAATGTACCACCAAACCTTGGACCTGCTGATTCCTCGGTTTGAGAAGCTGAACTTCGCTCATCTATTAAGAGAGAACAACAGGTTCGCAGATGCACTAGCAACTCTATCTTTCCTGATAGACATTCCTTTTGGAGTCCGGATGCGTCCGATCATCATTGACCAGAAGTTTGTGCCGGCTTATAAGTCGATTGCTGCCATAGAAGAGGTTCAAGATGAGAACCCCTGGTCTTACGATGTCTGGAACTTCTTGGAAAAAGAAGCGTATCCACCAGGGGCAAATGCCAAGGATAAAAGGGCAATAAGAAGAATGGTTGTTCAGTTCATCATCTGCGGAGATAAATTGTACAAAAGAGGTCATCTGGGAATGCATAAGCTGTGTGTTGACACCGAAGAATCGAAGTGCCTAATGGAGGCCATCCATGGAGGAGAGTGCGAAGTGCCTAACGGAGTGATGCTAGCTTAGAAGATTCTTAGACAAGGTTACTATTAGTCCACCATGGAGGAGGATTGTAGCAGCTTTGTTCGGCGATGCCACAAATGTCAGATCCATGCAAACCGTATGAACATCCCGCCGTCGAAGCTGTATAATATGACTTCGCCATGGCCATTTTCAGTTTGGGGAATCGATGTGATCGGGGCTGTCACTCCGAAGGGGTCTAATGGGCATGAGTTTATTCTGGTCGCAATAGATTATTTCACAAAGTGGGTTGAGGCCCAATCTTATGCGGTGTTGAAGGCTTCACATGTTGCGAAGTTCATCAGAAATAACACCATCTGTTGCTACGGAGTCCCGAACGAGATTATTTCAGATAACGGTTCCCACTTCAAGAAGGAAGTGATTAACTTGTTGGAAAAATACAACGTGGCTTTTCATAAGTCGTCCACATATCGGCCGCAGCCTAATGGAGCAGTTGAGGCCGCCAACAAGAACATCAAACATATTTTGCAGAAGATGGTGGAAACCTATCGGGACTGGCCAGATAAGTTGCCATTTGCTCTGTGGGGCTACCGGACTTCAATTAGAACTTCCACTGGAGCGACTCCGTATTCATTAGTTTATGGGATGGAGGCCGTTCTACCTATCGAGATTGAAGTTCCGTCGTTGAGAGTGCTGGCTGAGTGTCAGATAGCCGAAGTAGATTGGCAGCAGAGCAGATTTGAAGAACTCATGCTCTTTGATGAAAGAAGACTGAAAGCACTATACCATGTTCAAGGCTATCAGCGCAGAATTGCCAGGGCTTTCAACAAGAAAGTTAAGTCCAGGAATCTGAAAGAAGGAGATTTGGTGCTCAAAGACAACCGAGCTCCCATCCACGACCCTAGGGGCAAGTTTAGACCCAATTGGACTGGTCCTTACATCATTAAGTTTATCTGGTCAGGTGGAGCTGTCGTTCTGATGGACTTAGATGGCCTAGAGTTCTCACAGCCGATCAATATGGACAAGTTGAAGAAATATTACCCTTGAGTGGCTCGCTACGCCGAAAACCCAAAAGGGCGACCTAGGCAAAAGTTAGAGCATGAAAAATTTGAAATTATAAAAACTAAGCTCGCAAGATTGAAAACCCGCAAAGGGCGGCCTTGGCAAAAGTTAGAGCGTAAAAGGAGAGTGAAAATACTCGAGTGAACCTGAGCCGAACTACATAAGGCTTGATTACCATCTTTGGGATACGTAGGCAACTTCATCCTGAAGTCCAGCCATAAACCTTTCCCCAATCAACTTTGTCCATTTGATCATCTCGTTCATCTTTGTCTATTTAGCATTCAAGAGATTCGGTTGTTATCTCTGGTGCAGTGCTACTCAGACTAGGGGCAACTTTCCAGTTGATGGCATTCGGGGTTGTGCGTCTCAGTGACAGATCTCAGGCGTGCCCAATTCTGATCCATATCGAAAATGGTTTTGAAAAGTTTTAATAAAATTTGATTTCGCTCAAATTAATCTTTTTACGACTAGACCATTTTTGGACCAAAGCAGAAAATTTTCAGTACCCACAACCTTCAATTTTATTGATTTCAATACAGAGTCCTCCTACTCTTGCATACAAATTAAAGTTGCTTTTGGTTACATTCATAAAGAAAACTTGAAGGTACTAATAAAGCAATAAATCCGGGGCATAGCTAAGAAAGGTGTTCTTGCGCCCCCTTCTAGAGCTGGTCGAAGCTTCTGACGCCAAAGTGGGGCCAATCTGTGCCTCTTCATTGAGCCAATCTATGCACTCATCAGACAAAATGCAACTGAAAGTGGGAGCGGGGGCCAGGAGTTCTCTCGTCCTCCATGCTGTGGCATACCGGGCAAGCTGCGCGCCTCGGATTGGGAATGCAGCTAGGTATTTTATCCCCTCTGCCGGGCAAATCTGGTCATGGCCGAACTGGCGCTGGAACCGGAAAGGAAAGTAGAACATGCAGTGTGTCAGGCCAATCAACTGAATCCCAGTCTATCGGGACATGCTGTAGCTCATTGCCGGTAGATTGAGCCAAGGACAACGCCGAGCAATACGGTCTGCGGACAAGCTGCACATCCAGTCGAACCACCATCCCTCATCAAGGGCATCGACCAGACGTTGTCGGAAGAAATAGCCGCGAGCTGAGTATGCCGGGTAGGAGTCCACAACCTGCAACTTATCCATCAACCACACCTGGGAAGGGATAAAAAATGAAAGATTAAAGAATAGAGAGACGTACGATGAAAGAAAAATGAGGAAAGGGCTTTGTGAGAAAAACCGAGCTTGAGGGCCGAGCGATGTGAGCAATATATATATGTGAGATGGGGTGGGAAACATTACCTGCAGCAGTAGCGGACTCCCCGCAAATCTGGTCGTCTCTCGACAATGAAAAGCATCCAAGCCCATCAATGTCTCGGCCAATGACATGGCAATACAGCTTTTGCCTTCCCTTAAGCCTTGGACAACCTCGATCAACTGGATGCTAGATCCTCCGGAGCCTGAGGCAAGCAAGAAACGAGATAGCATGCACAAACAAAGGGCATGTCGCCGAAAACCTTGCCAATGATGGTCACCGCGGTCGCCGGCATCGGAAAACCGACACATCAAACTCGGAATATCCAACATTCCGTCACAGATCAAGGACCGAGCGTTGTGCATGGTCAGCCCACATATTCGTCCTAAGGCTTGGGCGTGGCCGAAGCGGAGCTGGGGCAAAATTTCTTCGTTGCGCTCGGATTCCATCAGAGCTTGAAAGTCTTCAAAGGTAGCACATATCTCTTGCCCGCCAAAGCTAAAGACATGTGTTACCGGATTCCAAAACCTTGCCGCAGCATTGAGGAATGGACGATGTAGCGGAGTGCGACTCAGCGTGAATAGTGCATTTACGCCGAAACCTCAGAAATTCAGCTTTTCCGAGCCATCCAAGTTGGCAATCCAATTTGCAAGATTTTGGGCAAGAAACTCTTCCATTTGGGGCAAACCAGTGTTGAAATGAGGAAAACCACGAAGCTGGGGATTTTATAGAAGATAAGATGTGAGTGGGAGACAAGTGGCAGCATTCTGGTGGTCCTTGTCATTTTTGGCCGGTCGACAAAAAATAATGCTGGTCGACCACCATTTTGGCCGGTTGGCTTGTTATTATGGCCGATGGCCATTTATTGTGGCCGATAGCCTCCTCCTTTGGCCGATGGTCTTCCCTTTTATCCTCAGGACTGCCTGTTTGCTGAGTATGCTGAAAAATTATGACTGGTTCCATTACCGGTGCCTTGGGTGATGATTTTGCGAAGTCATACCTGTTTGCTTATCGAGTTGTATTTCATCCTCTTTAAGTCTTTGTTTTGCTTGTCGAGTTTTATTTACACTTGATTAACTTGTTAAGGTCGCTGTTTTGCTTATCGAGTTGTTTTGTCGTTAGTCAGTTCACTACCGGATTATTACGGTGCAAGTGCTTAAATTTCAAAACAAAGTTCAATCTCGTGTACATTGTTATGTAATTTGATGCGATGCGATGTATAGAATGTACAAATGCAAAACTTTTTCAACAAAAAGCTTGTTTCATTCCATCATCTTTTCAAGTACATAGTTCTGAGAAAACAAAAACCTGCCTGAGGCAGTGCAATGTGCTCAAACTACCAGTAAAAAGAAAAGTAAAACAAAAAAGAGAAAGAGGAAGAAAAGTAGCAGATGTCTGAATCGGCATCAATCATCTCAAGCACAGGGATCCGTCCGAATCCTCTTCCTGGACGAAAGAGTGGTTGAACGAGCGCACTAGAATAAGCGCACTCGCTACGCATCTTTCTTTGAACAATGCCTCGTCTTGTCTTGGTTGCATCTCAATATCGCGAATAGCATGCCTTCACCATACTTATGCTGAACATTATTTATTCCTTGCTTTACACATTGCATGCGTTGTCGCGTTATGCTTTACTTGTATGTGTTAAAGTTCCTATACACATTGCATGCGTTGTCGCGTTATGCTTTACTTATATGTGTTCAAGTTCCTATACACATTGCATGCGTTGTCGCGTTATGCTTTACTTGTATGTGTTCAAGTTCCTATACACATTGCATGCGTTGTCGCGTTATGCTTTACTTGTATGTGTTCAAGTTCCTATAACACATTGCATGCGTTGTCGCGTTATACTTTACTTATATGTGTTCAAGTTCCTAGTGTTCAAGTTCCTATACACATTGCATGCGTTGTCGCGTTATGCTTTACTTATATGTGTTCAAGTTCCTATACACATTGCATGCGTTGTCGCGTTATGCTTTACTTATATGTGTTCAAGTTCCTATACACATTGTACATGTTGTCGCATGTGCTTTACTTATGTGTGTTCAAGTTCCTATACACATTGTACATGTTGTCGCATGTGCTTTACTTATGTGTGTTCAAGTTCCTATACACGTTGTACATGTTGTCGCACGTGCTTTACTTATATGTGCTCAAGTTTCTCTTTATTGCACATTGTACACGTTGTCGCGTGTACTTTACTTACATGTGTTCATAATTATCTTCACCTTCACACATTGTATGCGTTGTCGCACATGCTTTACTTACATGTGTTTATTCACTACTCGATTTGCATTGTTATGCACCACTCGACTTGCGTTGTCGCGCGTGCCCTCTTTGCATTGTTTTGCATCCAATCCACATTGTTATACGTCGTCCTTGGGTTGCATTGTCTTGCATCCTCCCACTGGCGTTGTCTCGCACGTCACTTGCATTGTTATGCACACTTTACCTGCGTTGTCACGCACTTCTCACTTGCATTGCTATGTATGTTTCTAACAATGTTGTACCTGTTAAGTCCTCTTTCTTTTTCAGGCACGATATTGTATGTACGGTTCATTTGAAGCTGGCACGATCGGACGAATCGCACAGGTATTGTATCCTCTGCGTGAGACGTAGCGAGAATTAAATAATTCTCTTACATTCTTTCTGCATTGTAATGTAGTTAGATTTGTGTTCCGCCTGCTTAAATTGTTGTATTTATTGTATGTATTTGCTTCGTTACAGCATCCTTTGCATGATCATAAGTTATGCTCGGCTTGGTGCATTGTCTTGCATTTTGCCCCTACTCTCGGGCGCATATCTTTATCTGTAGCTTGTATGCTTATCTAAGACTTCAGCCTTGTCAAAAATGGGTCGTCTCTGGGCTTTGACACTTACTCCCGTCATTGTTATGACTTTCGAGTTCTGTCAAAGAGGGGCAACTGTAGACACCCAATTTTTGACCGTCCTCAAGACTTGGATGTCACCGTTTGAACACTCGGTGATCATCCATGTTCGTGTTCATCTTGAGTTCTCGGAGGTTTCGGTCACGTGCCTTGCCTCAAGACCTCTTGACTTGTTTATTTTGTACTTGGTTGTGCACAAACACTTGTGTTTTTGCTCCTAAGGGAAGAGGGTGGCTTGTTGGCCATCCCCTCAACCCACCGGCCAAGGCTTGAAGCCACCGGCCCCTTTTTCTTGCCATCGGCCAGAAATGTTGGCCGATCGGCACTATGTTTGGTCGGTCGGCCACCTATTTTGGCCAATCGGCCATATTTCCCGGTCGACCCCTTTTCATCTGCTTTTGGCAGATATTTTGTGCCAGCTGGAACAGTTGGCACGCACAATTCCTCCCCTCCATTGTATGGAGGGATTTGAGCCTTGTTTAGCTTCCCTTGGAAGCTTTGTAAAATGGTTTTGCTATAAAAGGAGGGCCTCCCCTCCCTTTCCAGGGGTTGAACAATCTGATATATAGCTTATATATCCCCCTCTCTCTCTATATCTCCTTCTCTCTCTATATTTGTGTGTGTAATAGTGTTCTAAAGGGTGTTTTGTTCTTAGTTTTGCACTAAGGCACCTAGTGTTACACTATACTTCGGTTGTGGAGGTGCTAAGGGGTTGATCTCAGAGTTTTTGAGTTGGTTTTGGTCAAAAGAGGGTGCTGGAGTTGGTGTTCTTGAAGTGTTCTTCAAGGGTGAGAACTACCTTCTTTATTCCCCTTTCTTGCACTAGCTTTTAGCCTATCTTGCATGCTGTTTTGAGCTTAGTGTATAACTGATAAAAGTTCTTTATTTTCATGCTTAAGATGTTTGTTTAAGGTTGCTTTTGGGTTGGGGGTTGTTTACACCCTCCTAGGCCTTGTTTGGCCTCTTTTTGTGCCTTTCTCTTTGGGCTTTGGAACCCCCTTATTTCGACCTTCTCACCACTGAAATCCAGAGGATTTTCAGTGGTGGAGAAGTGGTTTTGAAGTCATGTATAGGGGAGGGATACCCCTCTCCCTTTGAGTCTCATTTGCTTGCATTTAGGGATCATAAAGGTAGCATGTTTGCTTAGCTTTAGTTGGCTCCATTCCAGAGGTTTTTTGGTGTTATTTGGTCATATTATATCTCTGTTTTTGGTCGGATTGGCAGTCCATTGCATGCATCATACACTTGTCTTGCAATCCCCTCATTTGCCTGAACATGCATCATGCATTTAGACCACCATGCTTGCATATTTTAGCTTGACTTCATGAAGCTTTTAGTCATGTTTCATCATGTTTAAGCTCTGTTTGGTGTTGATTTGATCATGCTTTTCATGCTTTGTATAGCTACCATGCATTTTGGCTTGTTGGCTTTGGGTGTGTGGGTCATGAGCATGCTTTATTTGGGTTATTTCAGTGATTTGGAATCACTTATCATGCCATTTCAGTCCATGTTCTATGCTTGTACACTTACATTTGTCATCCTCTTGATGCTTTGAAGAGTTGTTGTTTTGTGCTCCATGTTTGGACCATTGCATATGCCTCTATGATTAGGTCTTTAACATGCCTTCTCATTAGGTTTTGGGGCTTATTTTGGCGTATTATAACTCTGATTTTATCGGCCTAAGTCATGCCGTGTTCGGTTGTAAGAGGTGTGGTGCATTTGCCCTTTTGGGTCTTGTATGCGCCTTGTTTTGGGCTCACCTTTATAATATGTTTTAGCCTCATTCCATATGTATTTTGGCTTCATTTTGGTCTGCCTCGGGATTGTTTTGGGTCACCTTGCCCCTTTGGGGCTTGGTTGACATAGTCATGGTTCAAGCCCCTTGGTTAGCTTTGAACTTTAACTCCATTAGCATGCCATGTTTGCATCGTGTAGTCAATGTGGCATCATTCTTCATGTGATTTCAGAGCTTATTGTAATGCCATGTTCTCATATTTATCACATCTCGCTCATGTTTAAAGGTTGTGCATTGTGGCCTAAGTGATGGACCAATAAATGTGCATGTTTGTCTTGCATTTCGGTGTCTTAGTTTCGGTATTTTGGCCACCGTTTTGGGGCATGGCTGAGGTCTCCCATTCCGGTTTAAGCCCATCCTTGTATATAGTTGCATGTTTGACATGTTGCATCTTGTTACATGCTTGCTAGTTTACACTTTGTTACGTGCTTGTGCAAGTTGCATTGAGTAGGCACACTCATGTTGCATTACATTATTTGCATACTTGCATTGTACCATGTTTGCATGCTTGGTATATCACATGATATTTAGCTAATTGCAATACACAACATTGTTGCATACTTGGCGTGCCCATGTTACATTAGTTTAACTTGCATGCTTAGGTTGCATTGTATCCGGCATACTTGCTACCTTAGTCTTGTGTGCATACTCGAGTCTCATTGCATTTGGCATGCTTACATTGCATTACCTTGTATTGTATTTACATATTGCATCGTATTTAGCATACATGCATTACATGGTGTTTGGTTTGGGGTGTCAAACCAAACGTGAGGAATGAGGGACGTTCGTACTTAAAGTGACGAAACACGCCTCAATCTTTGGTCGCCGTCACTTTTGATCCAACATGATAGAGTGCATGGCATCCATTTGTTTTGTGCATCCATTTTGCATTGATATGCACACTTGGCTCCTTCGGCCATCATGCGTTGAAATGCGTGATTGGTGGCCCGAGGGTCGAGAGCCACACTCCTTTGAGTTCGTAGCATGATTAGGAGGGTGGTCGTGCACACATTGCTTTGAAAATGCCTTGCCATGCACTGTTTGTCCTCTGCTGTAGCAAAACAGGGTTCTGTAGGAATCATTGGCTGACTGACTACATCAAGTGCCGATCGACCAAAAACATCTGGCCGATAGTCATACAAATGGTCGATCACCATGTTTCAATGGCCGGTGGCCCTATCTACTGGCCAATGACCTCCCACAATGCTCAGGGAGCGGTTCAGAAGCAGTCTTGGGATTTGTGTAGCTTTTAGAGGCATGAAACAGTGTAAACAGAGGCGACAGTGGGCATGGCAACAGGTTTCCGAGCGCGACAAATCGAGCATGCATCATCCAATCATTTCAAGGCGAAGCTATAAGGGTTTGTAATATTTAATTAGCTAGAGTAGTTAATCATTTACCTGTTCTGTATTATTCTTTCGGACCCTCCATCAAGAGGGCGAACTTTGTAATAAGTGTGCGTGTGTGTGACGCATGTCTTCTAACCCACGTCTTTCTCTCTTTTATTTGCCAGCTTATGATGGTTAGTTTTAGGACATGTTTCAATTAGCATCTATATGTTCGCATGCTTGCATTCATTCATTTGTATTGCATGCACGGGGCTCGGCGCATCATGCTAACTGCATTGTATTTCAATTCCAAGTTGAATACATGTTATCTGTTGCATCTCATATGCCATCTTAGAATAGCCGAGCCTATTGTAGTTGCATTTTTGCATGTGTTGCATTAGGCATTTCAGCATAGTTAGAATTCATGCATGTTTTCTAATTAACTTTCTTTCTTCGGCTTGGAGTACTCGGTAAGTACTTATGCTTTAGCATCCTTGCATGCGTGTGAGTGACTGCCATGATAGCATGCTTACCATGAGGCTATGTGCTTATATGATATAACTGCCTGAATGCCTGTGGGTGGAGGTTGGGTTGTTTGAATTGGAATAATTCATCGAAACCCGTGTTTTAGCCTACTTGCGAGTAGCAAAATTCAATCCATTTTCAAAAACAAACGGATATGCGATGTTTTGTTCCAAATTGGGCAATCCAGTCTATACTTGTATGCTGTGCGCATCACATAGTAATTCTAGGCTAATAAAACTGGAATAAGAGCATATAATGTTTTCAAAACTCGATATCATGGTTAGTAGAGGCCGATCTTTCATCGGCCGAGCGGGGGTGCTCACGAAGTGACCTTCCCCAATCGTACCCAAGTTCCCGAACCGAGGCAACTTTGGTGATGACGGACACGTGGCCTTAGGCAACGAGTAAGGGTTTCCTAAATTCCCCCAAAATAAATATTTAGGTGGCGACTCTGTATCTGGCAAAGCAGTCCATGTTTGACACTTCTTTCCTAAAAATCAGTTTTCCAAAATGATTTGCCGGACTTAGACTCTTTGACGATTCATCGGTCTCGCATTGCACTTTGCGGGATTAGATTCAGAACCGTGACATTTGAGTCCGAACTATAGTAAGCCCCAATGAACAAAACGGGATTCCCTCCCGGGACGTTCGGGGACGTCTACAACAGGCCAAACAATGTAATTACAACTCAATAAACAAACTGTAACAACTCGATAAGCAAAGCAACAACTCGATGAATAAAACAAATACAACTCAGTAAGCAAATGCAACTGTTAAGCAGAACAGCAAGACATATCCGAAATAGAATCAAACTTAGGTTTTCAGTATCCTCAACACACAGGAAGGCTAAAAGCACTCTACTGGAGACAAACAGAGGCTGTCGGCCACTTATTGCTTATGCCGGCCACTTTTTACTTCTGTGGGCCACTTAAGTGGCCGGCCGACCAAAAAGGTGGCCGGTCGGCTACTCTAACTGGTCGGTCGGCCAGTTTTGGTGAGAGCCTCCAGATTGCTGCCATATGTCCTCCACTCAAGGCCTTATCTTCTACAAAAGCTCCAGCTTCGTGGTTTCTTCATTTTAGCTCCATTTTTGCCCCAAATGGAACCGTTCTTCGCCGAAAAACTCTCCAATTGGATTGCGGCTTTAGATGGCTCGGAAAAGTTGAATTTTCGGAGTTTTGGAATAAATGCTCTATTCACACTGAGTCGCACCTCGCTGCATTTTCCGTTCCTCCATGCCGCGACTAGGTTTTGGAATCCGGTAACTCATGTTTTTAGCTTTGGGGGTCAAGAGATGTGCCCCACTTTTGAAGAATTCTAAGCTTTGATGGAGTCGCGATGCGACGAGGAAATCTTGCCTCAGTTCTGTTTCGGCCACATCCAAGCTTTAGGACAGATGTGTGGACTTACTTTGCATGACGCTCGGTCTTTGATTCGTAACGGGGAGTTGGACATTCCCAGTCTGATTCATCGTTTTTCTGACGCCAGTGACCGTGGCAATCATCTTTGGCAAAGTTTTCGGCGACATGCCCTCTGTTTGTGCATGTTATCTCATTTTCTACTTGCCCCTGGCTTTGGAGGGTCTAGCATTCGTTTGATTGAGATTGCCCAAGGCTTGAAAGAGGGCAAGAGCTGCACTGGCATGACATGAGCCGAAACCTTGATGGGCTTGGATGTTTTCCATCGCCGGGAGACAACCAGGTTTACAGGAAGTCCACTACTCTTACAGGTAATGTTTCCCATCCTTCTCACATGTGTATTTCTCACATCACTTGGCCTTCAGACTCTATTTTTCTCTCAAAACCCTTTTCTCACTTTTTCTCTCTACGTACACCTCCTATTCTTTAATCACTCTTATTTTTCATCCCTCCCTAGATATGGCTCATGGATTAATTGAAAGTAGTGGACTCTTGCCCAGTATATTCAGCATGCGGCTATTTCTTTCGCCAACGGCTAGTTGATGCCCCAGATAAGGGATGGTGGTGCGAATGGATGTGCACTTGATCTGCTGTTGACATCGCTTAGCGTTGTCCCTGGCTTGATCTACCTGAGATGGGTTACAGTATGTCCCGACAGCCTGGCATTTAGCTGATGGGCCTGACACACTGTGTCTTTTACTTTCCATTTCGATTCAGGCGTCAGTTCGGCCATGACCAGACTTGCCCGGAAGAGGGAGTGGAATACGCGACTTCATACCCAATCAAAGGCTCACATTTAGCTCGGTATGCCACTACATGGAGGACGAGAGAACTTCTGGCCCCCGCTTCCACTTTCAGTTGTGCCCTTTCTGGCTAGTGCATTGCTTGGCTTGAAGAGGAGGGACAAACTAGGCCTACTTTGGCATCCGAAGCTTCCACAAGCTCCAGGAGGGGGCGCAAGAACACCTGACTTGACTATGCCCCAAATTTATTGCTTTAATTTGTACTTTCAAGTTTTCTTTTGAATGTAATAAAAAAGCAACTTCAATTTGTATTGAGAGTCAGAGAGCTCTGTAATGAAATCAATAAAATTGAATATTGTGAGTACTGAAAATTTTCCATTTTGGTCCAAAAATGGTCTAAGTTGTAGAAGATTAATTTCAGCAAAATCAACTTTTATTAAAACTTTTCAAAACCATTTTCGATATGGATCACAACTGGACATGCCCGAGATCTATCACTGAAATGTACAACCCCGGATCCAACAATTAGAAAGTTGCCCCTTGTTTGAATAGCACTGCACTGTAGCTCACAACCGAACTCTTGAACGCAGAAAAGACAAAGATGGCCAAAACAATCACATGGACACAGTTGATTTGGAAGTGTTTATGGCTGGACTTTAGAATGAAGTTGCCTACGTATCCCGAAGATGGGAATCAAGCCTTATGTAGTTCGGTTCAGGTTCACTCGTATATTAACACTCTCCTTTTGCACTATAACTTTTGCCAAGGTCGTCCTTTCTGGGTTTTCAACCTTGCGAGCTCAGTTTTTCTTATTTCAAATTTTTTGTGCTCTAACTTTTGCCTAGGTCGCCCTTTCGGGTTTTCGGCCTAACGAGCCACTCAGGGATAGTATTTCTTCAACTTGTCCATATTGATCGGCTGGGAGAACTCAAGGCCATCTAAATCCATCAGAATGACAGCTCCACCCCACTAGATAGACTTGATGATGTAAGGACCAGTCTAATTGGGTCTGAACTTGCCCCTAGGGTTGTGGATGGGAGCTCGGTTATCTTTAAGCACCAAATCCCCTTATTTCAGGTTCCTAGACTTAACCTTCTTGTTGAAAGCCCTAGTAATCCTGCGTTAATAATCCTGGATGTGGTACAGTGCTTTCAACCTTCTTTCATCGAACAGCATGAGTTCTTCGAACCTGCTCTGCTGCCAATCTACTTCAGTTATCTGGCACTCAGCCATAACCCGCAATGACGGAACCTTAACTTTGATCGGCAGAACAACCTCCATCTCATAAACCAAGGAATACGGAGTTGCCCCAGTAAAAGTCCGAATCGACGTTCTATAGCCCCAAAGAGCAAATGGCAGCTTATCTGGCCAGTCCCTGTAGGTTTCCACCATCTTCTGCAGAATGTGTTTGATGTTCTTGTTGGTGGCCTCAACTGCTCCGTTGGTTTGTGGCCTATAGGTGGATGACTTATGAAAAGCCACGTTGTATTTCTCCAACAAGTCAATCACTTCCTTCTTAAAGTGGGAACCATTATCCGAGATGATTTCATTCGGGACCCCATACCGGCAGATAATGTTATTCCTGATGAACTTAGCTACATGCGTAGGATTGGGCCTCAACCCACTTTGTAAAGTAGTCTATCGCCACCAGAATGTACTCATGCCCCTTCGACCCCTTCGGAGTAACTGCCCCAATCACATCAATCCCCCAGACTGAAAATGGCCACGGTGAAGTCATGTTGTACAATTTCGACGGCAGAATATTCATGCGGTTTGCATGGATCTGACACTTGTGGCATCGCCGAACAAAACTGATACAATCCTCCTCCATGGTTGACCAGTAGTAACCCTGTCTGAGAATCTTCCGAGCCAGTATCACTCTGTTCATGTGCGCTCCACACTCTCCTCCATGGATGGCCTCCATTAAGCGCTTCGACTCTTCTTCATCTGCACATAACTTGTGCATTCCCAGCTGACCCTGCTTGTACAATTTACCCCGGCAGATGATGAACTGTGCAGCCATTCGCCGTATTGCCCTTTTGTCTTTGGCATTTGCCCCTAGTGGATAAGCCTCATTTTCTAAGAAGTTTTAGATATCGTGATACCAGGGGTTCTAATCTTGTACTTCATCAATCGCAGCAATCAACTCGTAGGCCGGCACAAACTTCTGTTTAATAATTATCGGACGCATCCGGACTCCGAAATAGAGTTGCTAAAGAATCGACGAACCTGTTGTTCTCTCTTAATAGATGGGCGAAGTTCAGCTTTTCAAACTGAGGAATCAGAATGTCCAAGGTCTGGTGATAGATTTTCATTCTTTCTTCTTTAACTTTCCAATCTCCTTTTGTTTGAGATATAACCAGGTTCGAGTCTCCGATGACGTCGAACCGCTTTGCCCTTAGTTCCAGGGCGGCTTCTAGTCCAGCGATACATGCTTCATATTCTGCTTCGTTATTCGATACTTTGAACCGGAGCTTGAAGGCTAACGGTATGCGAGAATCGTCGGGTGCTGTTAGCAACACCCCTATCCCATACTCGTACTAGTTTGACGCTTCAAAGTACATAGTCCAAGTTTCTTCTTCAACATGCAAAATGGCCTCATCTGGGGACAAATATTCTACTGCTTCATCTCCCTCCACTGGGTGATTGGCTAGGAACTCCGCTACCACTCTCCCTTTCACTGACTTGCGAGTCATGTACTTCAAATCGAATTCAGAGAGAAGAAGCAACCAACGAGCTAGCTTACCCGTAAGCGCCGATTTCTCGAAGAGATATTTGATGAGATCTAATCTCGAAACCAGTATTACAGAGTGAGCTCACAGGTAGTGCCTCAACTTCCTAGTAGCCCATACTAAGGCCAAACAAGCCTTCTCAAGTGGAGTGTAACGGGTCTCGTATTCTAGCATCTTCTTACTCATGTAGTAGATAGCCTTCTCCACTTTGTCCTCAGACTCCTATGCAAGCATGTAGCCCATTGTCGTGTCGGTTACTAACAGATACAATATCAACGGTTTCCCCGGCTCCGATGGTGACAACACGGGTGTGTTCTGAAGATACTGCTTGATTTGCTCAAAAGTAACTTGACATCGATTGTCCCATTGGAACTTCTTTCCTTTCTTCAGGAGACCAAACAGTGGTTCACAAGTCAAGGTTAATTTTGTAATAAACCGTCTTATGAATTGCACTTTACCCAGAAAGCCTCACACCTCCTTTTCAGTCCTTGGTGGTGGCATTTCTAAGATTGCCTTGATTTTGGAAGGATCGACCTCAATGGCCCTTTGTGTGATCAAGAACCCCAGCATTTTCCCTGCTGTAACACCAAAAGCACATTTTTGAGGATTCAGCCACAACCGATACTCTCTGATCCGTTGGAAAATTTTCTTCAAGGCGGTGTAGTGGCCCTCTCGTTCCTTGGACTTGACAATCATGTCGTCTACGTACACCTCAACCTCTTTATGGATCATATCGTGCAAGATTGTGGTCGCAGCCCGTTGATACGTAGCCCCAGCATTCTTCAAACCAAACGGCATCACCCTATAGCAGTAGGTTCCCTACGGGGTAGTGAAAGCAATCTTCTCCCTGTCTTCGGGTGCCATCAAAATCTGGTTGTAGCCTGAAAACCCATCCATAAATGAGAGCAGTGCATGCCCCGCAGTGAAGTCCACCAATTCGTCGATATGCGGCAGAGGAAAGTCGTCCTTTGGACTGGCTTTGTTCAGATCCCTGAAATCTACGCACACTCAAATTCTGCCATCTTTCTTCGGCACCGGAACTATATTGGCCAACCAAGTAGGGTATTCAGATACTAACAGGAACCCTATATCAATCTACTTGGTGACCTCTTCTTTGATCTTCAGAACCCAATCCGGGCGGATCCTTCAAAGCTTTTGCTTAACAGGTCGGGCCTCTGGGTCAAGAGGGATCCGGTGCTGTACAATCTCAGGATCGATTCCAGGCATGTCTTCGTAGGATCACGCGAAAACATCTTTGAAATCTTTTAATAAAGTGACTAGGTGCTCGCGCTCCTCCGAAGACAACGCGGACCCGATCTGGACCAGACGCGGATCCTTCTCAGTACCAACGTTAATTGAGATGATTTCATCAACCAAAGGTTTTACAAACTTCTCCTGTTTTCGGTCAATTAAGTGTTTCAAAACTGGAGGAATTTCTTTCTCGTCGTTTTCATCAAAATTTTGAAAGTCCTGATTAATACAATAAACTAAAGGCACAGAAAAGTACTCAAAAGCCACAGCAGTACCATTCTCATTAACTTCCAGATCGTCTGATTCTTCGGTTACAACCGACTCAAAAGAAAATGAAAACGACAACCTGGACAGGACAGTGGCATCTGGGTTATCACCCCCAAGAATACCAGACTCTGACTCAGAAGAACTGGAAGCTGATTTCGACTCAACAGACTCTGTGGAATCAGATTCCGGTTCACTACTTGACCCAGAATTGCTAGATAAAAAGCCTTCCTCATATTGCCAGACGAGGGAGGGTGCGATGGATGCATCCAGAATGCTGGTAGAAGGGCCCACAACTGAGTTATCTCCAATCATGGAAACTGAGAAATCATCCCCCGAGCACTCTCTTTAGATCTGAGGATCTGAGAGGAGACAAGCCAGTGTTACCCCAATTTCAAGTTCTATGCCATCGGACTCATCCTTATTGCACTGCTCAGCCACAACTGTTGGGTCAGTCTGCTCTTCGGCAACTTCATCCCCTGGTAACTGTAAGTCAAAGAAGATCTCAAAACCTGGCAAGCGCCGCCTCTCTGAATTCAACCATGGCTCTAGAAAGCCGCAAAACAGGAAATCTTCTCCTTCTCGGACAAAGCGTCCATTCAGGGTCCCTTGGATAGGTCTATGCACTAACTCATAGTGCTTCCCAGCTTGTTTAGCTCTGGCTCTTCCAGCCATCTCCTTTCCTTTTCTTACCCAGTCCTCTTTGGTAGGTGTATGACCTAGACCAAAGGTATGGGGATTGTGTGACACTTCGGCCAATGCAGCGACGCCTTTTCGGCCACTCCTTCCTAATCCCATCCCGGGCACATGTCGAAGCTTGTTCATGAGGTAAAGAGATTGTGCACTGACATATAGCCCCTCATCAACAGCTAGAAGATCTTGCACCACACGAGCCTCAGCTAAGGTGAACCCAGACAGGAAGACATCCTCCTCGCCGTATGTAATCTCCAAGATTGGCGTAGTAACCTCTGGCAAAAACAATTGCCATCCCTTTCCCGTGGGGGTATTTCAACATCTGGTGTAAGGTGGAAGAGACAGCTCTTACTTGGTGCAGCCACGACCGTCCAAGGAGTAAGTTGAAGGTGGCTAGAACATCTAGAACATGAAATTCGATGTCCTGTTGACCCGGGCCAACCTGAGTTTTAATTCGTACTGTCCTCATCACCTCCCAGCTAGTGTTATCGTAAGCCCGTATCACCTGGGCTGTTGGTGCGAAATCTGCAGGCTTCAACCCGATAGCATATGCCGTTCGCGATGGACATACATTTATGGCAGATCCCGTATCAACTAGGACAACCGGTACCCACTTATCTCTACACTCCACAGAGATGTACAACGGTTTGTTGTGATTGGAGCCCTTGGGCGGTAATTCTTTGTCTGTAAATGTCAGGGTTGGTGAAGCACCACCAAGGAACACCAATCCCACCAACTGTTCGGGTGTTGTATCAATCGAAAGCTTAGCTTTGTCCATGGCTGAAAGGACAGCTTGTCTATGTACCCTGGAGGCCATGAGCAGTCCCCAGATGGAGATGTCTACTTGAATTTTCTTTAGCTACTTCAGTACAACTTCCTCCTCTAACAACTTGCCCTTTTGCTTCTCAGCTTCCCTATCTTTCCCTGATGCCTCCGGCTGGTCCAAATGTGGGGGCACGAAGTACCACCCACTCCGGGTCATATGGTCGACCTCCTCAATATACCAGGTGTCATCTGGGAGGTTCTGTCCCTAGTCTCATTAGTATGGGCTAGACGCAAATCATCGTCTTTCCATCACATGCCCTCAGCAACCGAT
The DNA here is from genome assembly GCA_036172215.1 of Camellia granthamiana. NCBI lineage: Eukaryota > Viridiplantae > Streptophyta > Magnoliopsida > Ericales > Theaceae > Camellia > Camellia granthamiana. Next base: position 184,361 of record JAXFYN010000387.1, on the reverse strand, counting down.
AGACAACTATCCGGTTTTGCTGTAGTTGTTTTCGTGCTCACAACACATTCTGTCCTCGTAGGGGCCTTAGCTTTTCTAGCCCTGTCATCATTCTCGATTTTCTCTTGTTCGAACCGCCACAACGCGTTCTCCTGTTTAGTGTCTGCTGCGCACAAACTGCCCAAGTCCTGAGCAAAATTCTTCGCACCGGTGCTCTCCGGCGATTCTTCCTTGTTCTTGACTGTTCCGGCCACTGTAGATGTTCCAATTTCTGACTATCCCTGCTTCGGCTGAGACTCCTCAACAATATATAGCTTGTCACTGAGCTACCCTGTAGCATCTGTTGCTCTGTTCGCATCACACCAACCAACCTACACATCCCCCAGGTCCCGCTCATCAAAGAACTGTAGATTGCTGATATCCTCCTCAAGGTCGGCTAGGTCATCCAGCCCCTAACTCGGCCCGTCCTCCCAAACAACATATACCTTTGCCCCAGTTGGCAACTCCACTTTCAGCTTAGCCTGGTCTGTCGACACAATATAACCACACAGGTTGTATGTTTCCTTAGTTAAACTCGCAGATCCCCCAGGTTCTGAACCAACGTTTCCATTCTCTTCGAAAGTCACCCCAGTTCTGTCTTCGACATTCACCACCATTGGCTTGGGTAGGGTTAATGACGTGCTCATCAAGCACAAGTCTGTGCATTCCGGGATGAACACCGTCGGCTTAGATAGGTGGGAGGGAGTGATGTATATGCTAGGGTCGTATAGAACGACCGGTTTGAATCAGGTTTATCTGCCTGGGTGGAGGAGAAGGGTTGTTATGTGGTGGGAGAGGGTTATTCGTGACATTTGGCTTCTCGGGAGGCACAATCACCTTATTGTCAATGAGATCTTGAATCTCATGACGTAATCTGAAGCATTGGTCAGTATCATGCCCATGTTGCTGATGGAAGGCACAATACTTAGCTGGATTGTGTGTGGGAGGGAGGTTACTTGGCAGTGGGCGTGGTTCCAGGGGCTTCAGATGCCATTTTCTAATTAGAACCCCCAAGGCTTTGGACAGGGGCATGTAAAGTGGGGTGAAGGTCCTCTGGCCCCTAGGCGGATATTTTGCTGGTTGAGAGGTGGTTTCGGACGAGCCGGTGAAAGGTGTGGCTGTTTTTAAGGTGGTGGTGGTGACCATGCCCACATCAAAAGTTCTTGCGGCTGCACTACTACTTGTAGCTGTATTCAAACCGCGTGTAAACGCCCTCTTGGGCTATTCTCTCTCCTGGTCAATCAGACCTTGCTTTATAGCATCTTCTATCTGTACCCCTATCTCATGCAAGTCAATAAAGGTGAGGAGGGGTAAGACGATCATTTTCTACATTAGCTTGGGTTGTAGGTTGTGCACAACCATCCTTATCTGATCTTTCTTGAGTGGCTGAGTTGTCATCATGGAGGCCTTAGCCTTCCATCGAGTGACAAAGTCAGAAAATCCTTTTTTCGGCTCCTACCTGGTTGCCTCGAGATCACGAGTCGTGACCTCGATTTGAGTATTGTACGAATATTGGGCAACGAAGGCCTCGGCCATCTCCTACCAATTCCTCTTCACTGAATCCTCCAGTTTAGCGCACCAGATAGCCGCAATACCCGACAGGGTCCAACCGAAAAGAGATAGTTTCTGGAGTCTAGTCAAGCCCATCGGGCGCAGAATATCCGAGAACAGCCTTAGATGAACCATAGGATCTCCCGAACCGTCAAAACGGTCTATATATGGCATCTTGAACCGGTCCGACAATGTTACTGCCGAATCCATGTAACCATCCTCTATGTCTGGAATGGAGTTAACGCCTTGAGCCCTCTTGAACAGCTTTTCAAGCTTACTCACTTTTAATGTAGTTGGATCCACTTCGAACTGGAAAGGGGCCTCAATTGGGTAGGCCTGTGCTTTGGATGTCTAAGGTGGAATGGGATCCACTAGGACATCTGTATTCTCCTGGGCATTGGCTATTGGGACAGGAGCCCTTGGTGCAGGAATTTCCACTGGAGGTGGATGGGATACAGAAGCTGCCCCTTGTTGTGTTTGTTGCTGTTGTTGTAGCCTGGCAATGAGTTCGGCCTACTGGGCCACGACCTCGGTCTGGTAGGCGGTAACCTCTGCTTGGCGGGCAGCATCCCGCTACATGGCCTTCATAGTCTGTTGAACCTGACGCATCATGTTTTCCATACTCATACTGACTAAAGGGGGCTGGTCTATCGGATCTGGTGAATGCTCTCTTTCTAAAATAGGAAACTGAACCCTACTGTGCACAGGTGAGGTAGATAGTGATCGCTGAATCGGAGACTGTTAAACTGATGACCTATGCCTGACTGACCTCCGTCTAGTAACCGGGGGTAACGAAATGAACACTGGTTGTCCACCAATTAGATCCTCAGATCGGGAAAGTCTCCTTCCTCTAGTCCAGAGTGCTCGGGGAGTATCTGCCTTTTCGGAAGCAATGATGAAATACTACCTTGCAAAAAGGAAAAAAAAAGCAAAAAAAAAACAAACAATAATCAGAAAAAGGATAGCATCTCGGTTTAGATAAAGACAACACACAGTTGATAATCATAAACTGGACAAACTGCACTCAACCACTGATTTCTACCCCCAAATTTTCTGCCACAATACTGATACCCTCAAACACTGATGTCCTCAGACTGATACCCAGACTTGCAACTGATACATACATCCTATAGAGACACACCCTAACAGCACATATCAAGCAAGTGAGAGCAAAACACCCCTATGGTAGGGTAGGGTTTCCCTGTCCTAATTTCGTCAGGAACTAGGGGTTCGCTACGCAAGCAAATGGTTTCAAACAACCTACATTCGGATAAGCAACCTGTCCTAGTTTGGAATGGTCTCTATGGCTTCTGATATGCAACCAGGTCGATTGGTCAAAAAAGGTGCCTTGGCAAAACCAAGGTTTGTGTTTCCATCGTGGCAGAACCCGTAACCAGTCAGCCTTATGGCACGCTTTTCCAAGCAAGCCTCTGGCAAACCATTCAGGAATAACAGACGGCAAACACTGTGACTTAAGTGCACCAATGCAAATGCAATGCAAAGAAACGCATAAGTGTAAATAAAACAATATATCATGAGCTCGAGTCAAGTTCTCTAAATCCCCAGCAGAGTTGCTAGAAACGGTAGACCGCCCGAACTTCCTCCATGCGTCCCCCCTTTCGGAGAGGGCGCGAATTAGGTCCCAGTTACTATAGTTCGGACTCCTGTCATGGTTTTGAATATAATCTCACAAAGTGCACTGTAAGACTAATAAATCACCAAAGAGTCTCATTCGGTAAATCATTTTGGAAAATCAGATTTTGAATTGAAAATGCCAAACTGGACTGCTTTGCCAGATTACAGAGTCGCCACATAAATATTTTTTTTTGGGAAATGTAGAAAACCCTGACTCGTGCCAAAGGCCACGTGTTCGTCATCACCAAATTGCCTCGGCTCGGGAACTTGGGTACGAGGGAGGAAGGTCATGAAATGAGCACCTCCGCTCGCCCGATCAAAGGATCGGCCTCTACTATCATGATATGTTGTTTTATAGACACATGCGTTCTTATTCCGATTATTAATCTAACTTTACTATGTGATGCGCACAACATACAAGTATAGACCGAATCACAAGGATTGGAACAAAACAGCTCATGTTTGTTTTTGAAAATGGTTTGAAAGTGCTACTCGCAAGTAGGCTAAAGCGCGGATTTGCCACCCTCAAGTGGGCTTGAAAACAAGATTTTGCCACTTCGCAAAATGGGCTTAAAACTCACAACATCATCGAGTTATTCCAATTCAGGCAATCAAGCCTTCACCCACAGGCATTCAAGCAGTTTAGCATTTAAGCAAATAGCCTCATGGCAAGCATGCTATCATGGCAACACTCACACTCATGCAAGTATGCTAAAGCGTAAACACTTACAGTGTACCCCGAGCGAAAACAAAAGCTAATTAGAAATTATGCATGATCCCTAACTATGCTAAATGCCTAATGCAACACATGTAATAATGCAACTAAATAGGCTCGGCTATCTAAGGTGGCATATGAATGCAACACTTGATAACATGCTTTGAAACACGTATTCAAGTAAGTGTATTGAAATACAATGCAGTTTGAATGATGCGCCGAGCCCGGTGCATGCAATACAAATGAATGATGCACGCATACAAGCATAAGGATGCTAATTGAAATATGCCCTAAACTAACCATCGAAAGCTGATAAGTAAAAGGGAGAAAGAAGTGGGGTTGGAAGACATGCACACACACACGCACACTTACACTTATTACAACATTGCGCCCTCTCGAAGGAGGGTCCGAATGAATAAGCTAACTAGCTATGCTAATTAAAATAATTATTACAAACCAACTAATTAACTATACTAAGCTAATTAATTACAAACTGAATTGAATAACTAGCTAATACTAAGCTAATTAAATGGTACAGACCAAATTGAATAATTAACTATGCTAAGCTAACTAACGAAATTTAAACGGCCTCGAGGGACGAGGGAGACATGCATGCTTGGTTGGCGTCTGCTCGGAAATCCATCACTTTGCCAAAGGTTGCCTCTATTTACACTCGCCTTGACCTCCGAACATTGAACCAATCCTTCAGACTGCCTCTGCCTCAAAACATAATCATTTTTGCACAAAATTGGGCTGGTGGCCGGTCAGCCACAAAAAGTGGCTGCCAGCCATCTCAACTGGCCGGTCGGCTAGTTGGAGTGGCTGGTCAGCTACTTCAAGTGGCCGGTTGGCCACTTATTTTCCAGGCTGCTGGTTTTGCTGCAACAGAGAACAACAGAGGCACAACAATGTATTTGCAAGGAAATGTGTGTATGGCCACCCTCCTTATCATGTCTCAAGTTCAAAGGAGTGCGGCACTTGGCTTCCGAGCCACCAACCAAGCATTTTCAATGCATGGTGACCAAGAACCAAGTTTGTACAATGTTGATGAATGCACAAATAAGACTCGAAGAACCTCCACCCTATCATGCATGATCAAGGGGGGGACAGGGACCAAGAAATGTGACACGTTTCATCATTTGGAGTATGAAACGTCCTACATTTCTCGTGTTTGGATTAACGTCCGATCCAAACACATGCAATGCAAACAATATGCTTATCTTGCACAAGTTTTACTTTACTCAATTCTTGTTTACACATTTTACATTACCGAACCATTCTTTAATTGGTTAAGTCCAATGTGCAAGTCCTCTAATTTGAAAGATGACCTATGCTTCGAGTGCCTTGAGAATGAAGAAAGTATCATGCTATTGGTTAGTAGAAATCCTCAACGTAGGATTAAAACCAATAGGCATGAATGCCTCAAGTTCATGCTCAAGCCAACAAGGGGCTTAAGGCCACTTTCAAAGTGAATGAAAGTTTGAAACAATGGAGTGCAATAACACATTTCAGCACTGAAATAGCATGCTAAGTGACTTAAAAACAATGCGAACAACTCATGTAATGCATGCTCAAAAGTCAAATACATTAAGCTAGTAAAGAGCATCACTCTAGAAGCATGCAATATCAAGCATAAACAACCAAACCAGCTCTAGACAGAGCTTAATCATACCAAATCAGAGACTACAACATGCTGAAATTGAAGCTCAAATAGCAAGAAAAACATGTTCGCATGTAGGCTCACAATAAGGCATATAGCACAACTTTCAAAAACGATGAAAGAGTGAAATATGTGAGAGTGTGTCTACACTATATGCACTGAAATTGCATGCTAAATGATACCAAAACATGTAATCATCACATACACAACATGTTAAAGGCCTCAAAACTCAAAGCTAGTCAAGGCCATTTACACTACAACCATACAAAGCAAAGCATATATGACCAAGACCATCCAAATCAGAGTTAAAGCATGCTTGGAGCCAAGCTAACACATGCTAGCAGGATGGACTAACTCATTGGGCATGTTAAGCTAGTAAGCAAAATTGCACCACTAGTGCAAGATACAAACAATCAGTGACTAAACCAACCAAAAATAGAGTTTAAACATGTTAAAATATAGCCAAAAACATGCTGAGATCAAGCCATGAAATGGTAAAAACACATGCTCAAAGTTTAAGCCATCAACACTTGCAAAGAAAACACAAGAAGGGGAGACCACCCCCTCCCATTTTGGACCTCAAAACCAAGTTTCTTCCACTGAAATTCCCCTGGATTTCAATGGTTAAAAGGCCAAAAAGAAGTTGTTTGAAAAGCCTTAAAATGTAGCAAAACTCTTAGCAAATAAGCCAATAAAGAGGGTAGACCACCCCTAACTCCAAAAGAGTCTTAAACCATCATTTTAAACACTTATAAAAAAAAGGTTTTTACAGTTGACAACTAGGCCCAAAACAGCATGCAAAGGTGGCCAAGATGGTGTACAAAAATAAGCTTAAAAGAGGAATATGCTTACCTTTGAAGGACAGCAGCAAGACAACAACTTTTTTGAGCCAAAACCAACTTTAGGAAGTCCAAACAAGCCTTAAGAAATCTCAGCTCCAAGGTTAAGATGTTTGGCTAAGGGGTTGTAGGCAAAAATGTGAAGAACACTCACTTTTGAGCACAATGTAACACAATATAGAGAGAGAGTGAAATTTTTGACTCTAAAAATTCTGAACCCCAAACAAGGGGGAGGGACCTCTCCTTATATAGAAAATGTAAGCCAAAGCTTCCTTGACAAGGTAGAAGCTTGTTTGAATCCATCCATACACGTGTATGGAGGATACACTCAGTGTGCAACAGCTGGCTCAAAAGATCTGAAAATAACTGAAAAAGGAGAGAATTGGCCGCCGGCCACTTCAACTGGCCAGTCGGCCACTTTAACTAGCTGACCGGCCACTTCAAGTGGCTGGCAAGGAGAAAAAGTGGCTGACAAATGCCAAAAGTGGCCGGCAGGGCCCTTTTCCCCTCCAGGCAAGAGGCACCAAGGTCTAGCCCAAAAACAAGGCCAAAACACAAAGGGTTTAGAGGCTCAAAGACACGGCACTCAGCCAAAAACTTCGGGCACTCAAAACGAGCACAAACATGCGCGCACAAATGATGACGTCTGAGTCTTAAGGTCGGTCAAAAATGGGGTGTCTACAGTATGGCAGTTATCTAATCCTAATAAAACACTACATTAGTATTTTATATTATGCAAAACTCATCAAAATATGAGATCTTATCGATATAGAAGTCTTAAACAATAGGGGATTGTTTAGGAAAGGACTTATAGAGTTTGTACTATTTGCTAGGCAAGAAACTAAATTATTATAAATAGACCATACCCCATGGGGTGTTTTCTCTTGTAAATGGCGATCACGTGGTGGTTCTAATAATCTTCTTTGTTGGATTTCTTCATCAACAAGTAATGGATTTTTTGTGTTCGTATAGTTACGATGGAGCTAGTAATATGCAAGGTGAATTCAAGGTCCTTAAAACTTTAATTTTGAGAAAGAATGAATCTGCATTTTATATTCATTGTTTTGCTCATCAACTTCAGTTGACCCTTATAACTATTGCTAAAAATCACATTGATACTGCCAAAGTTTTTTGCTTGGTTTCTAGTTTAGTAAATGTTGTTGGAGGATCTTGTAAAAGAAGAGATATTTTTTAGGAGAAACAAATTGCTACAGCTACAAAAGCATTAAACAATGATGAACTTGTTAGTGGTACAGGTTTAAATAAAGAAATTAGTCTTTTATGGGCCGGTGATACACATTGGAGATCACATTATGGAGCAATTATGAACTTGATTTTCATGTTCTATTCTGTGGTTGATGTAATTGATTTTGTGAAGAAGATGGTTTACATGTCGATCGAAGAGTTGAAGCTCATCGTCCAATGAATTTAGTGCAGTCCTTTGATTTTGCCTTCAATTTACATTTGTTGAAAAATATCATGGGAATTACAAATGAGTTGTCATTAGCATTACAAAAAATAAAATAAAAAATAAAAATAAAATAAAAAAATCAAGATATTATAAATGATATGGCATTGGTTAGATTGTCTAAGCAACGATTACAAGCTATGAGGGATGATGGATGGGATTCTCTATTGACTCAAGTTTGTTCATTTTGTAGCAAACAGAATATTCATATTCTTCACATGGATGACATATTTGTATTTCGTGGGAGATTATGGCACAAAATATCAAAAAATACAAATTTATATCACTATCGTATTGAGCTATTCCACACAATCATATATACACAACTTCAAAAGCTTAACTACCATTTTATAGAGGTTAATACCGAGTTGCTTCTTTTCGTCGTTTCCTTGAACCCTTATGATTCATTTCTTGTTATTGATAAGAAAAGGTTGATTCGACTTGTTGAGTTTTATCCATATGATTTTTTTGGAATAAAGTTGATGGCACTTGACAGTCAACTAGAGAACTACATTGTTGATATACACTCTAACAGGTTTTCAAAACTAAAATAAATTGGTGACATTGCTAAGAAGTTCGTAGAGACAAAGAGGGATCTCATATATCCTTTAGTTTATTTGCTTGTGAAATTGACATTGATTCTACCAATTGCAACTGCAACAATTGAAAGAGCTTTTTCAACAATGAAATATATAAAAAAAAAATCTATTGCGTAATCAAATGGAAGATCAGTAGATGAATGATTGTTTGGTTACATACATTGAAAATGATGTATTTGATAATATTGATGATGAATTTGCTATACAACGATTTCAAAATTTGAAATCTCATCTATTATAATTGTAAAAGTTCGTGTATTTACATTTTTTGTTAGAACAAAGATATTAATATATTAGAGCCCCCCCTTTTTGGGGGGGGGGGTGGATTTGTTAAGTTTAAATTAATAAATTTGTAAAAAAAATTCCACAGAGAGAAAGAGAGAGAGAGAGAGCAATGAAAGCTTCTCTCTCTAAGAGATTTCCAGTAGTGCGCCGACAATGCTCCAGTGACCTCCTTTACACTTCTAAAGTGTAAATATGTACTCTTAGAATATAGATCTGCACTTCTACAATGTAGATCTGGGTTTTTTATGTCAGGACTACGGTTTTGAGTATTTCTCTCCCGATTTCAACATAGATTTTTGGATTTTCGACACCCACAATGGTTCTCTATTATCTCAAGCCTTTTCACATACCATTGTGGGTGTTCTTCCTTTTTAACTCTAGCTTCTAGCATTGTCCGAACTACAGTGACGACAACGGCCGAGGTAGGCAACGACAACGGGGACAGTGGGTGTTGACACAGACCTTGTGTAACGCCTCGAAAATATTGACAATAGATAACCTCATAATACTTAATAGATAAGCGGAAGTTTATAGTCTCAAACATACAATATCGACATCATTACCAAAACTAATATTCATTCATTGATTTTCCTTGAAATATTACAAAAGGACGTCACATGCATAATACATTCATTAATCCTATATTATGAATCTATAGCATGTAATAAATATACATAGAAGTAAAAAGGAATAAAGATAAGTTTATGTTCTAATGGTTACAAGTTTCCAATACGATACTTGGTTACAACAATAGTGAGTTGATGCCTAATACAAATAAAAGCTCTAGACTTGTACAAAAGACATTAACAAAATGAGCCTTTAGCTCTATAGTCTTCCAAAGCTAACCCTTTGGCGAAGGCATATCATAAACACCTGAAAGTTGGTTTCCACATAGGTTGAACTACTACCCAGTAGAGATAAATTTAATGAATAGTATGATGCTTAACCAAGCCATATTGTGAATGCACATGAATACCATTTTACCAAAAGCAATGCATTTTCTCTTTCAAACATGCAATGCCATGTTATAATTCAATCAATAAACTGTTACTTCCAAAACAGAAAATAGGGCAGTGGATACACACATTGGGAATCTCTAAGTACATATCTACTAGTAGGCTATACAAGCACTACCAAAGCCATTGTACTAGTATTAATCAGTCAGATCGGCACCTAACTGAGCGGGTTTCTGAATTTTCACCAAGGACATACAGGCCAACATAATAATAACCACAACCACACCCCCTAACTAGATTCACCAAGGTATTCACCTATTTTTCTCAAAACGATTCATTTTCAATGTACAAATATGAAATAAGTGTTCAAATGTAATGCATGAGTGAATGGTTTCAATTAACCTAGTTCTCATGCAATTTCTATAAGAATCAATGATATCCTTCACTGATAGCCAAAACAAATATTTCTATACAAAAGATAATTTTAAACAACAGATATAAATCCTGAAATTTCAATATAGGAGTAACAATACATGTTCAACTCCCCTTCCTAATCAAACATGAATTAGAACATTATTCCACAATCCCATCACTTTCCATCTTTGTTCCAAACCAATAAATCCCAAGGATTTCCAATATTTCAAACAAAATCTATTCATTTCAAAAGCCATATTTAAAAGAGATTCCATAATTTTCGATACTTTTCATTCACCGAACCATTTCATTTTAACCCATCACAATTGTATAACCCAATTCAAAACCCCAAATCAAACCCGAAACTCTCAAAATACTACTCTATTCATGAGCACATAACGAAGCTAAGTATTATGCAAAAACATTAAAGAAATCTCTATATCAATAGTAGAAAGAGAGAGAAATGAACCCCCAAATTTGACGCTGACCAAAACCCAAACTTTTCAAATTAAAAGAATCATCTCTTCGTGCTCTACCTTTTATCCCAAAGCACCAAGGTGGCGAGATTCACGGTTTGAGTATATAGGGAGGTCTATGTAAGAATTTTGAGAGAGAGAGAGAGAGAGAAAAGCAGAAGAGTGAGAAAAGATTTTTTTTCCTGTAGCTTTATACAAGTAGACTGCTCGAGCGACCAAAACACCACTGGAACGTCAGACACAGAACATCGTTCGAATGACCAAAACATGACTCAAGCTTAGAAACCAAACTCCCAAGACAACAACTTTGCAAAACAAATCGCCCCAGCGAACAAAACACCGCTCGAGTAAAGAATAGAAACTCTCAGGCGTTTAGACTGCAGCCAGACTGCTCGAGTGAAGAACTACCCCCTCTTAGAAGTTTAGACTGCAAACCTAGAATCTGGAAGAAAACAAAGACTGCTCGAGCGAAGAAAAGACCACTCGAGCAAACCCAAGAACAAACAGACAGAATATCCCCACAACTACTCAGTCCCATCCTATTTCAAACATAGGCAACAATCTAAATTTTAACTCCCAATCAACAACAAGGACTAGAATAGATTTAAACAACACCAATATATACAAAACTCAAAACCATGGAGTATAAATGGGTCGAGTTTTAACCCAGGCCTGCTATATCTTGCTTGGTTTGATGTAAATCTAACTTTCCAAAACACATTTATAAGAAAATTGATGGTTTTTCCTGGTTTTTTTGATTTTTTTTTTTGTTGTTTGACTATATGTTTGGCCCTTTAGGGTCATGTTATTTTTCTTTTTATTGTATGTTGTTTGTTTTATTTTAATATAACTGCTTTTTATGTTCTCGAAAGAAAAATTAATAAATTTGTGAAGTGTAAATTTTTTTTAATGTCTACCCTGATAAAAATTCCTCTAGTCACTAGTGGTCATGAGGTCTCAAATTCGAATTAATGGGGGGTGTCATTCATCTGCTGTAATAATTTAATTTTACTAACATCCTATCACGTGGCAAAAAAATAAAAATAAATAAAAATAAATCGCATGTTGTAAGAGTTATCAACATATGATATTGCCAATTTTGTGTCAAATTAAAATTAAGATGTGACAAAATGCTAAATTTTAGTTAGAACTCTTTTATTTTATTTTATTTTTATAATGGGACCCATAATGTCATGACCCGAACCCGCCCCTATAGATTGGAGTCATAACCGGCCAGTAATCATGAGATTACCTACGGCCTCAGTCAGAAATCAAACCATATTTAATAATAAGGGGCCAAACTAAGAAAGCATCACATACAAGAATTGTCCATCGAGCTGTGCATACATGGTTTAATCAAAAATTTTCTCATATACATGAAATAACTCACACCATGCAATATTTATGTTATGTATGTACTACGTATATCCAGGATCATTTTACAATTTCAGCACCAAGTTCCAAGGTTATACACAACGTTGGTCATACCCGACCATAAGAGAACAAAAACAAAAGGAAAATAAAAGTAAGGCCTCTGCATGAGGTGACCTTAGTTGACCTCACAAAACTTTGTTTCTCAACGCTCACTGGGGCTGGGGTAGGACATCTCGCTACTCACCTACATACATATAAATAAAGAGTGAGCTAATGCCCAGTGAATAATACCAGAGTAAAGAGGTTAATGAATGAGTTTCGTTCACAATGAGTCGTACTTATAAATTAAACATTTGAACTAATATTCCCATTCACACACAAATTTGTAGATCACAACAAGGAAAAACGACCTCGGGTCCAATACATCATAGCCATATGCACAACGACCTCGGGTCCAACTCAATATAAAACAAAACGACCTTAGGTCCATCTATACAAAACGACCTCGAGTCCATTGCTCATTCATAGACCAACTTTAGGTCTAATGGATCCATGTACCAAGGACCACCGGTCCTCCATATCATATTACTAAACGACCTTAGGTCCACTATTCTTATATTCATGATTATGCGCATATGATTGTGATCACATCCATACTCATATTCAAAATGACCTTTGGTCCAATTTGTATATAAGATGACCTTTAGTCTATCTTGTTAAGCATTCAGAACAGCCTTGGGCCCAATCTGTGTCCTCATCAAATATACCAAACGGCCTTAGTCCCAATCTGTGTCCTCGTCAAACATGCCAAACGGCCTTAGGCCCATTTCATACTCATATATCAATCACTTCACATACTTTATTATGAATCAAGCGAATAGAATACTCATTCATAGTACATGTTCATAAAGTCAGAAATTTACAACGTAGGTAACATTTAGAAAACAATGCATACATAAAAATATCTTTACATTACTCATAGTGTTCCAGTGCTTGATTCGTCCTTGCGCTTGACCCTACATATTTCATAACACATTGGGTCATAATACAATTCATTTCCTTCTTTAATTTGCTTAATGTTCTTAGGCTTCTTCTATGCTCTTTAATTCATTTAGTGTACTCAATACATGCCTAAGAGTGCTTAGAAGTGAAAAAGAACGGAAAACGAAACATAAAATGTCTTTTTAAAATTTCTGAAACAGGGCCCTTTGCTCGAGCGCAGATTCCTTCGCTCGAGCGGGGATTCAAAAATAAGGGAGGTCGCTCGAGCATAAATTTTGTCACTCTAGCGGTCTGCAAAAGTACTGGTTGTGTGAATTTCCCGCTCGATGGTCGCTCGAGTGAAAGACTAAGTAAAAAGGGTCCTCGCTCGAGCGCCACTTTAGTCGCTCAAGCGATCTGTAAGATTTTGTAAAACTTCTGAGAGCTCGATTTTTACGCTCGAGCAACACTTTTCTCGCTCGAGCAGACATGTCGAATTTTGGGTTTTCCAAAATTCTGTTTGAAGCTCAAAACTTAATTCCAAAGGTTCAAAACTTACATTTTTAGTACAAAAACATGGAGTACATTATATAACATGAGAGCATAGGTAATTTGAGACTAATTACTCAAAATCATGAACTATTGTTCCGAATTCAAACTCAAAACATGAAGTAGAAACCATATATGATATGAATTGTATTCTCTTCTTTTCAAATCTCTCCAATACTCCCATGCACGAAGTGAAAAATGGCAAAGTCACGGAACATCACCAAAAATGTCAAGTGTAGCTTCATGCATGTGCAAAATTCCATGAAATTCAAACTCAATTTGGTGACTTATACATGCATGTACACAATTTAATTCAATTCTTCCATTCCTAAGCAATTCATGCTTCCAATGTACAATTCCATGCAAATGAGTTCAAGAACAAGGTGAATCCAGCCTCTACTTATTTTATTTACAAGGATTATGGTAAGAAATCATACCTAAGGTTTGAATTCAAGTGTAATCTAGCTCAATTCCTCATATCTCCTTCAATTTCTTCTCAACTCTATTCCCTCTCTCTCTCTAAGTGTAGAGTTTGCTCTCTTGAAGTGTATAACTCAGCCAAATGGTGAGAAGTGAGTTCAAAAATAGGAGCTAAGTCTCTAATTAACATATATATATATATATATCTTACTAATTGCATTGGCTAATCAAGGCTTAGGCCTAATCAAATGGACTTAATTAAATCAAATTAATCTAATTATTTTGATCCGAATCAATTTTTAATTAAATTTCACCATAGGCTCTAAAAATTATGCTAATCACAACAATACGACCAATTTTGTTCTCTGTGGTCTCTACGGCCTTCAATTTAAATTTTGTAGCAGAAAATCAAACAGGTTTTCCTACGGTAAACAGATACAAATTCAAAAACACTTACAATCACATAATTAGCATTCAAAATCATATCAAGCTTAGAATTATAAGCATAATTAATATTAATTAACATAACACAGAGTGGGGCTGTCATACATAAATAGCATTTTGACTTACAATAAAACCAAATCAAGCTTTAAGTCCCATCAAATGAGGTTGGCTACATGAATAATTCTTCTCCACTCGACTCGATCAACAACCATTTGGTTAGTTAAATTTAGGAGATGCATATCTCTATTTGCTACACTAACTTATATCAATTTAGGTCTGTCCCTTCCCCTAAACTTTCATCTACTGTCACTGTATCAAATCTCTTCACTACTGCATTTGTTGGTCTCCATTGTATATGACCAAACCATCTCAACCTAGTCTCTCTCAACTTATTTTTTTATTGGTACTACTCCTACCTATTCACGAATATACGCATTCCTAACTTTTTCTTTTCTAGTCTTGCCACACATCCACCTTAACATCCTCATCTCAGCAACGTTCATCTTATTATTATTATTTTTTTTAGTTGCCCAACATTTTGTCCCATACAACATCGTTGGTCTAATAGTCATTTTATAGAATTTTTCTTTTAGTATAGTGGATACTCGTTTATTACATAGTACCCCAGACGCATTTCTCAATTTAAGCAACTTTATCGTGATTTTATGGACCACATCTGCTCTAATCTCCCCAGCCATGGTGAAATTGATCCTAAATAACGAAAATGTTCACTCTTTAAGTAGTTCTTGGTTTTCAATCTTCACTTCTCCTCTGTTTCCATTGTTACTATTATTAAAATTACACTCCATGTACTTCGTTTTAATTCTGCTTATCCTAAATCCTTTAGATTTAAGTGCTTATCTCTAAGTTTCCAACTTAGTGTTAATGTGATAACCCTGCTCCGTATTATGCTAATTGGTCCTTATTATAAATATGATTATGTGTTTGATATGATTTTGTGTGCCATTTATGTGAAAATATGTGGTTTTGAATTTCTATCTGTTCACCGTAGGAATATCTGTTTAATTATCTGCTTTGGAATTTAAATCGAAGGCCCTATTGGCCACGGAACCCGAAATTGATTACGTCATTGTGATTGGCATAATTTTTAGAGTCTATGGTGAAATTTAATTGAAAATTGATTCGGACTAGATTAAATTGGTGTTTAGTGCTCAATTATTTAATCTTAATTAACTATGCTTATGAGAGCTTATATAAAGGGCCAATTACACCCTCATTTGGTGGTTTGGAGATCAAAAATCTGATTCTACACCTTAGAGTGAGAGAGGGTCAGCTCTAGAGAGAGAGGAAGAGGAAAATTGTGTGTTTGGCTCAAGTTTGTGGAATTTGAAGGTTGGACTCAAGATTCAACTAGAATTTGTGAAGATTAAAGCTCCTAGGTAAGTAATCAACCCCTAATTCATGAGTTGAACTTGTGATTTTGTGAATTCTAGTGATTGGGTAGCTCATGGCAAAGATTTAGTTAAAAATGAAGCCAGAATGTACATGCATGCATAAAATTATCATAAATAAGCAAGGATTGTATAATCTATCATGTAGTTTGTTAATCATGAAAAATTGAGTTGTATGATCATACATGCAAGCATGATTTGGATGAATTTCATGTGTTTAAGCATCACTTGACCCATTTGAAATGGGATTGGAGTTAAAAGATTGCATGCATGTGTGATTATTGAAGATATGGAGCTCATATGAGGTTTGAAAGCATGAACCATGATTATACAAAAATGTTGATTGATTTTGAAGAATTGAACCATAATTTGGGGCAATTGGCCTCATATTGGTTATGTACTCATGATACATATGTATTTGCATGTTTGGGAACCAAAATTATGAGTTTTGAACCTTTGAAGGTCGAATTTGAACTTGAAGAACAGTTCTGGAATTTCCAGAATTTGGGATGTCCGCTCGAGCGGGGAAGGCGCCGCTCGAGTGGAAAATACGAGCGCCCAGTATTTTGCAAACATGATGTCCGCTCGAGTAGGGGAAGTTCACGCTGGAGCGGGGAGCTATGTAAGATGACCTTCAGCTCGAGCGTCCGACTTCACGCTCGAGCGTAAAAATGATGTAACTAGAACTTTTGCAGACCTATTGGGTCTGCTCAAGCGGGAAAGTCCACGCTTGAGCGGGGACCCCTGTTTCTGAAATTTTGTAAATATGTTATGTGTTCCATTTCCGTTCCCTTTCACTTCTAAGTGCTCTTAGGTATGCATTAAGCATCGTAAATGAGTTAAAAGGATAAGAATGAAGCCTAGAGAGGAATATGTGAATTAAGAACGGATTGAATTGTTTGTGACCCATTGTGTTCATGTAGGGTCGAGCTCCAGGGCAAATCATCCCGCCGATCACTGTGAGTAATATCTTAACAAAGATATCTGAAATATGTCATTTGTCCAATTGCTCATCTTCCTATAAGTCTATTAAATTGAATTGTGGACAAATGTTTGACATGAATGAATGAATGGGCCAAAGGCCAGTCTGATACGAATGAATGAATGGGCCAAAGGCTAGTCTGATACGAAAGTATGAATGGGCCAAAGACCAATTTGACATAAATGAAAGTCTGAATGGGCCAAAGGCCATTTTGACATGAATGAAAGTCTGAATAGGCCAAAGGCCAGTTTGACATGATTGAAAGTATTAATGGGCCAAAGGCCAGTTTGACATGATTGAAAGTATGAATGGGCCAAAGACCAGTTTGACATGGTTAAAAGTATGAGTGGGCCAAAGGCCAGTTTGACATGAATAGATTAGGCTCGAGGCCGTTCGATGTGTTTGGAACCACAGTCACTTGATCTATATATACCTAATAGATAGCAATATGAATTGGGCCCAAGGCCGTCTGATGTACGTTGTTTTAATGTATCTACTTTATTTGATATTATTCACTGGGCTTTCGCTCACGCTCATTCGTGTGTTTGTAGGTGAGCCAAGAGAGGTCCAAACCCAGTCTCAGTGAAGTTTGTGTGGAACAACCATGGTTTTGAAGAGTCAGCCCTTACGTCTCACGCACGAGACTCGTCTTCGCCCTTTTGCTACTCTATTTTATTTTGTCGTGTTGGTGTGGACTTTGGATACGTTTGTATATAGTTTTGATTGGCTGACCTAGACTTGGATGATCCTGTCTGTACAGAACTTTATGTTACTGTATTCTCTGATGTGAGTTATTAATATGTGTATGTATGGTTTGTTATGATGTGCCATGTAAGCACAGCTCTATGGACAAAGTTTTAAATTTTGCTTCCATTTGGCCCTTTTACTCTGATGAGTTATGTCTGGTTTGGAGTGAGGCCGTAGGTAATCTCTTGATTACTGGCCGATTATGTCCTTAACCCATAGGGGCGGGTTTGGGTCATGACAGAGTGGTATCAGAGCACGAGTTAATAACTCACACACTTATCCAAAAGAGCAATAAGCGTCTAGAAAGGATCTTGGATGCATTCATGTGATAAGTATGAATTTCAAAGCATCAAGAATACGCTTAAATGTTTTAATATGAACAATTACGTGCTATGAGTTTGTGATTTGCTTGCATTGCAAATTATTTGAATATGCATGCTTTTTAGTAGATGCATACCTGTGAATCTTTTGTATAAAGTATAATGCAAGTTTAATCAGATGGTGAGAACAAGAGGTGATGAGATAGAGGAGTCCTCTACTACCAGAATGGATAGAATGGAAAGATTGATTCAGGAAATGGCAGAAACATTGAGGCAACAACAAGAGTGACAACAACAGTGGCAACAACCACATCCTCCACCTTTACCTCTAGCACCACCTGTGCCAGATAATCAAAATGATGACCGAATAATAACTCTCACCAAAGAGTTTAAGAAAATGAAACCACCACAGTTCCACGGGGGGATTAGATCTGTTGAAAGACGAAGCATGGGTCCTCGGCATCGAAAAGCTATTTGAGGTGTTCCCTTGTTCGGAGACACAGAAGGTGCTTTTAGCCACTTTTATGCTAGAAGACGAAGCAAGAAGATGGTGGATGTTAATGCGTGAAAATCATAAAGATGTCGACTGGGCAAAATTTTTGGAGATTTTCTATGATAAGTACTTCTCGCAATGTGTATAGGACATGAAAGTGTCAGAGTTCATAGAACTTAGGCAAGACAGTATGACTGTAGCTGAGTATAAAGCCAAATTCACTGAATTGGCCAGGTTTGCACCACATGTGATTGACACTGATTATAAGAAAGCGAGGCATTTTGAAGGTGGGCTTTGAAGCGACATTTTAGAAAGGGTGAATGTCTTGAAGCTAGAAACCTACATTGGGGTGCTAGACAGGGCCATAATATCATAAGCTAACATAGCTAGACAGACTAAGTCAACAACTGACTAGAAAGGTAACAAAAGGCAAGGCTTATTTTCAAAGAAGAAATTTTCGAAAAAGCAAAACACGGGCTCCTCAAGTACTTCGAATTCTTCCCGAGATACATCTTCCACGTGCAACATTTGTAGTAAAAGGCATCGTGGGGTTTGTTACCGTGTGTCGGGAGCCTATTTTAAATGTGGTAAACAAGGGCATATGGCCCGAGATTGTAATCAGAACAGTGGGAAGATAGCTGCTAGTTCTACTACATCAATCCCGAAGCCGGGAAATACCATGAGATCTACTACCACCGGAGACACCGTGAGACAAGGGAGAGTTTTCGCGCTTGTTCCGGGTGATACACGGAATGCCAACGCAGTTGTCTCAAGTACTATTTCTATATGTAATCAGGATGCTTTTGTGTTAATTGACTCCGGATCAACACACTCTTTCGTAACATGTGCATTTGCATCTAGACTGAGTAGACCTCTAGAATTATTGCCATATCTGCTGTGTGTATCTGCTCCATTTGGGAAATCTGTGTTGTGTGAATCTGTATATCGTTTTTGTGACATGCGTGTTGGGAATGCCATTCTATATGTGGATTTGTTGCCCTTGAACTTTAGGCACTTTGATATAATTTTGGACATGGATTGGTTAACTAAATATTGTGCCACCATTGATTGTGTGACAAAACGGGTTGTGTTTAGACCACCGGAATAGGAAGAAATTATATTTGTGGGTAACGGGGTAGTACCTCCACCTTATTTAATATCTGCAATGAAGGCATGTAAACTGATCAGGAAAGGGTGCCAGGGTTATTTGTGTTATGTGTTGTCTGAACAATCTATAAATGTTGAATTGAATGATATCCCTATTGTTAGGGAATTTCCAGATGTGTTTCCAAGTGAATTACCAGGGGAATTAGTGGACAGGGAGATAGAGTTTACAATTGAGACTATACCAGGCACCCAACCTATTTCCAAAACTCCCTACAGAATGGCTACTATTGAAATGAAAGAACTAAAAGAACAATTGCAAGACCTGCTTGACAAAGGGTTTATCCGACCTAGTACTTCACCATGGGGTGCACCAGTGTTGTTTGTAAAGAAGAAAGATGGAACTTTGCGTTTGTGCATCGATTATCGAGAACTGAACAAGGTGACAATAAAGAATAAATACCCTTTACCCCGTATTGATGACTTATTTGACCAGTTGCAGGGATCACAAGTATTTTCCAAGATTGATTTGAGATCCAGCTATCATCAGTTGAAAGTAAAGGCAGAAGATGTTGAGAAAACCGCATTCAGAACGAGGTATGGTCATTTTGAATTTTTTGTCATGCCATTTGAGGTAACCAATGCTTCGGCAGCATTTATGGACTTAATGAACTGAATTTTTAAAACCTACCTTGACGAATTTGTTGTGGTTTTTATTGATGACATTTTGATATACTCGAAGAATAAACTTGAACATGAACATCATTTGAGAATTGTCCTGCAAATACTTAGGGAAAGGAAATTATTTGCTAAACTGAAGAAATATGAGTTTTGGTTGGATGAAGTTGTTTTTTTAGGGCATGTTATCAACAAAGAGGGGATTTTAGTGGACCCACAGAAAATAGAGACAATTGTGAATTGGCCTACACCGACTAATGTGACAGAAGTCCGCAGCTTCATGGGCTTAGCCGGGTATTACAGGAGGTTTGTGAAAGACTTTTCGAGAATAGCTGTTCCTCTTACCCAGTTGACACGCAAAGGGCAATCATTTGAATGGAACGACGAAAAAGAATCCGCCTTTCATGAACTGAAAACGAGACTGACCACTCACTACTAAAAACAGGGCCTTTTGAGTCGGTTTTTTTGAGTCGGCAAATTTTACCGTCACAAAAGGTAGTCTTTTTGAGACGGCACAGAGTTACCGACGCAAATACCAAACCTTTAGAGTCGGCACCGTTGGCCGACACAAAAAATTAATATTTGATAGCATTATTTGAGTCGGTTGAATTTACCGACTCAAAAGATAGACTTTTTGCGTCGGCATATACCTTTTGCGTCGGCAAATTTGTGCCGACGCAAAAAATTATATCTTTTTGTATCAGCAACAGATGCCGTAGCAAAAAAAATATTTTATAACCAAGATATATATATTTACTTGATTATATTTAATAAATATATTATATTTAATACTCATTTCGATATTAAAAATAATAGTTAAATTAAAAGAGAATTAGTAATATAAAACTAAAAGTGATTCTAATTATTTTATTTTATTTTTATTTGGATAATAAAAATATGTAGAAATAGAATTATACAAAATTTATTTAAAAGATTAAATATAAATATGTTGTGATTGGATTAAGAAGAAAATACATAAATTAATTATGTAGAGTATTAGTATTTCTTTAATATTATTATTTTTAATTATTCATAAATAGTGTATATAGGCATAAAAAATTTAAATTAAATATGAATATTTTGATAATAAATAATTTAATGTTAAATAAAAAATTAAATATAAATTAATATTAAGACATCAATCAGATCGATAAAAAATAAAAATAAAAAAAAAAAAAAAATTTAATTTGTGCGATACATGTAATTAAGCACATTCTGCTTTATTTATTTGTATATCAAGATAATTTTTTCGAATATCATAATAATGAAATTATAATTATATGTATATATATTTATAGATATACTTTTATATTAATATTGAGTGTACATACTATAAATAATAAATATCTCAATTAATATCTGAAAGAGGTAGAGTGGTGAAGTGGATTTAGTGCGGTGACTTTGGGTCCGGTCAAAGCTTGCAAATGGCGTGGGTTCGAAACTTCGGAGGCGCCTCAATAAGAAAATTATGGGTTAAATTTCTTAAAACATTGAACCACTTTTTGAGTCGGCAATCTGCCGTCTCAAAAAATTAAAACTTTTTGCGTCGGCAGATTGCCGACTCAAAAACATTTGCGACCCCACCATTTTTGACCCTTGAGTTGCCGTCGAAACGCCGTCGCAAAAACATTTTTGCGTCGGCAAATGTGCTATTTGCGACGGCACTCTGCCGACTCAAAAGGCCCTATTTTTAGTAGTGACTGCACCAGTATTGACATTGCCCACAGGTGCGGAAAACTTTGTAATTTTCAGTGATGCATCTTATAAAGGTTTGGGTTGTGTACTAATGCAGAACGGAAAGGTTATTGCTTATGCCTCCTGACAATTGAGACCACACGAGAAGAACTACCCAACACATGATTTAGAATTGGCCGCAGTTGTTTTTGCTTTGAAAATTTGGCGGCATTATTTGTATGGGGCAAAGTGTGAAGTCTACACGGATCACAAATGTCTGAAATACTTCTTTACGCAGAAGGAGTTGAACATGCGACAGAGGAGATGGCTCGAACTGATAAAAGACTATGATCTTGAGATTCAGTATCACCCCGAGAAAGCTAATACAGTTGCTGATGCCTTGAGCAAAAAATCAACGGGGAGTATGGCTTGTTTGCTTACTGAACAGAAAGAGATCTTGTAAGATTTTGAGAAGTCTGAACTTGAAGTGGTATTGTACGAACAGGGCGGACTGATAGCCGCTATTTCAGCCGAGCCGGCCATCATTGATGAAATTAAACAGAAACAGAAAGAGGATGAATTCCTCAAGAAAGTGATCGATGAATTTGAGACAAATCCGAAAGCAGAGTCGGCATCGAAGGTGAAGTGTTGAGATTTCGAAACCGAATGTGTATCCCAGATATTCCGGAACTAAAGAAAAGGGTTTTAGATGAAGCCCATAAATTAGTGTTTGCTATGCATCCGGGCAATAACAAAATGTATCGGGATTTGAAACAAAGTTATTGGTGGCCTAAAATGAAGAAAGAAATTGCAGAATACGTGTCCAAATGTCTTCAGCATCAGCAAGTTAAAGCTAAACATCAGAAACCAGGCGGTCTACTTCAACCTCTCCCTACTCCTGAATGGAAGTGGGAACACGTGACTATGGATTTTGTTGTTGGCCTACCTCGGACACCTCGAGGTATGGATTCTATTTGGGTTGTAGTTGATAGACTGACTAAATCGGCACATTTTCTACCAGTTAGAACTACATTTAATGCTTATAGACTGGCTACAATATATGTTGATGAGATTGTTCGTTTACACGGAGTTCCGGTATCTATTGTGTCAGATAGAGATCCAAAATTTGTATCTAGATTGTGGAAAAGTTTGCAAGAAGCTATGGGGACAGAACTGAGATTTAGTACTGCATTCCACCCACAGACAGATGGGCAATCAGAACGAACAATACAAACTTTGGAAGATATGCTAAGGATGTATGCCTTGGATTTTCAGAGGAGTTGGGAAGACTATTTGCCACTTGCAGAATTTGCATACAATAACAGCTTCCACTCCAGCATCGGCATGGCACCATACGAGGCTTTGTATGGTAGAAGGTGTAGATCACCGATTTGTTGGACAGAAGTCGGGGATAGAGCTTTGTTTGGGCCCGAAATTGTGCAAGACACTTCTGAGAAGATCAAAATTATTCAACAAAGGCTGAAGACAGCTCAGGACCGACAGAAGAATTATGCAGACGTTCGAAGAAGGCCTCTCGAGTACGAGGCCGGTGACCATGTGTTTATTTGTGTGTCCCCAATGAAAGGCCAAGTCAGATTTGGAAAGAAGGGTAAGTTGTCGCCCCGTTACATTGGGCCGTTTCAAATTCTAGAAAGACTTGGTCCAGTTGCTTATAGAGTTTCTTTGCCATCCAGATTCGAGCAAATCCATAACGTGTTTCATGTATCAATGTTGAGGGGTTATCTTCGAGACCCGTTTCATGTGATCGATTATCACCAGGTAGCTCTTGATGAAAATATGAAGTACGCTGAATAGTCGGAACGAATCATTGACCGGCAAGTGAAACAACTGAGAAGCAAGTCCATCCCAATGGTGAAAGTGGAATGGAAAGAACACTATGGGACAGATGCCACGTGGGAAAAAGAGGATGAAATGCGACTACGCTGTCCACATTTGTTTTCCGACGAAGGTAAAATAAGTTTGGAGGACCAAACTTCCTAAAGGGGGGAAGACTGTGATAACCCTGCTCCGTATTATGTTAATTGGTCCTTATTATGAATATGATTATGTGTTTGATATGATTTTGTGTGCCATTTATGTGAAAATATGTGATTTTGAATTTCTATCTGTTCACCGTAGGAATATCTGTTTAATTATCTGCTTTGGAATTTAAATCGAAGGCCCTATTGGCCGCGGAACCCGAAATTGATTATGCCATTGTGATTGGCATAATTTTTAGAGCCTACAGTGAAATTTAATTGAAAATTGATTCGGACCAGATTAAATAGATTAAATTGGTGTTTAGTGCTTAATTATTTAATCTTAATTAATTGTGCTTATGAGAGCTTATATAAAGGGCCAATTACACCCTCATTTGGTGGTTTGGAGGTCAAAAATCTGATTCTACACCTTAGAGTGAGAGAGGGTCAGCTCTAGAGAGAGAGGAAGAGGAAAATTGTGTGTTTGGCTCAAGTTTGTGGAATTGGAAGATTGGACTCAAGATTCAATTAGAATTTGTGAAGATTAAAGCTCCTAGGTGAGTAATCAACCCCTAATTCATGAGTTGAACTTGTGATTTTGTGAATTCTAGTGATTTGGTAGCTCATGGCAAAGATTTAGTTGAAAATGAAGCTAGAATGTACATGCATGCATAAAATTATCATAAATAAGTAAGGATTGTATAATCTATCATGTAGTTTGTTAATCATGAAAAATTGAGTTGTATGATCATACATGCAAGCATGATTTGGATGAATTTCATGTGTTTAAGCATCACTTGACCCATTTGAAATGGGATTGGAGTTAAAAGATTGCATACATGTGTGATTATTGAAGATATGGAGCTCATATGAGGTTTGAAAGCATGAACCATGATTATACAAAAATGTTGATTGATTTTGAAGAATTGAACCATGATTTGGGGCAATTGGCCTCATATTGGTTATGTACTCATGATACATATGTATTTGCATGTTTGGGAACCAAAATTATGAGTTTTGAACCTTTGAAGGTCGAATTTGAACTTGAAGCACAATTCTGGAATTTCCAGAATTTGGGATGTCCGCTCGAGCGGGGAAGGCGCTGCTCGAGCGAAAAATGCGAGCTCCCAGTATTTTTGCAGACATGATGTCCGCTCGAGCGGGGGAAGTTCACGCTCGAGCGGGGAGCTATGTAGGATGACCTTCAGCTCGAGCGTCCGACTTCATGCTCGAGCGTAAAAATGATGTGACCAGAACTTTTGCAGACCTATTGGGTCCGCTCGAGCGGGAAAGTCCACGCTCGAACGAGGACCCTTGTTTCTGAAATTTTGTAAATGTGTTCTGTGTTCCATTCTCCGTTCCCTTTCACTTCTAAGTACTCTTAGGCATGCATTAAACATCGTAAATGAGTTAAAAGGATAAGAATGAAGCCTAGAGAGGAATATGTGAATTAAGAACGGATTGAATTGTTTGTGACCTATTGTGTTCATGGAATGTGTAGGGTCGAGCTCCAGGGCAAATCATCCCGCCGATCACTGTGAGTAATATCTGAACAAAGATATCTAAAATATGTCATTTGTCCAATTGCTCATCTTCCTATAAGTCTGTTAAATTGAATTGTGGACAAATGTTTAACATGAATGAATGAATGAGCCAAAGGCCAGTCTGATACGAATAAATGAATGGGCCAAAGGCCAGTCTGATACGAATGATGAATGGGCCAAAGGCCAGTCTAATACGAAAGTATGAATGGGCCAAAGGCCAGTTTGACATGATTGAAAGTATGAATGGGCCAAAGGCCAGTTTGATATGGTTGAAAGTATGAGTGGGCCAAAGGCCAGTTTGACATGGTTGAAAGTATGAGTGGGCCAAAGGCCAGTTTGACATGAATAGATTGGGCCCGAGGCCGTTCGATGTGTTTGGAACCGCAGTCACTTGATCTATATATACATAATAGATAGCAATATGAATTGGGCCCAAGGCTGTCTGATGTATGTTGTTCTAATGTATCTACTTTATTTGATATTATTAACTGGGCTTTCGCTCATGCTCATTCGTGTGTTTGTAGGTGAGTCAAGAGAGGTCCAAACCCAGCCTTAGTGAAGTTTGTGTGGAACAACCAAGGTTTTGAAGAGTCAGCCCTTACATCTCACACACGAGACTCGTTTTCGCCCTTTTGCTACCTGTTTTATTTTGTCGTGTTGGCGAGAACTTTGGATACATTTGTATATAGTTTTGATTGGCTGACCTAGACTTGGATGATCCTGTTTGTACAGAACTTTATGTTACTGTATTCTTTGATGTGAGTTATTAATATGTGTATGTATGGTTTGTTATGATGTGCCATGTAAGCACAGCTCTATGGACAAAGTTTTAAATTTGGCTTCCGTTTGGCCCCTTTACTCTGATGAGTTATGTCTAGTTTGGAGTGAGGCCGTAGGTAATCTCTTTATTACTGGCCGGTTATGTCCTTAACCCATAGGGGCGGGTTCGGGTCATGACAGTTAACTTATTCTCTAATCCCATTCATTAACACAATATCATCTACAAAAAGCATACACTATGGCACATCATCCTGAATATTTTTCGTCAACTCATCCATAACTAAAACAAAAAGATAAAGATTTAAGGTTGATCCTTAATGTTACCCTACAGTAATTGAAAATTCACTTGTCTCTCCATCAAACGATCTAGTAGTGGTCACTACACCTTCATACATGTCCCTAATCACATTAATGTAACCTTTTATCATCCCTTTCTTCTCTAGCACCCACTAGATTATATCCCGAGACACTCTATTATATGCTTTCTCAAGATCGATAAAATCATATGAATGTCTATTTTCTTTTTTTTATGTTTTTCTATTACTCTTCTCAAAAGATAGATCACTTCCATTGTTGACTAACCAGGCATAAATCCAAATTGATTTTCTAACACCTCTGTTATATCTCGCAATTGACATTCTATCACTCTCTCTCACACTTTCATTATATGACACATCATCTTGATTCCTCTATAACCGTTGCAATTATAGACATCTCCTTTATTCTTATAGATTGACACTAAAATACTATTCATCCACTTCTCTGGTATTTTCCTAGTCAATAAAATCTTGCTAAATAACCTAGTCAACCAAGCAACTCCCTTCTTACTCAAACATTTCCAACCTTCAATAGGGATATCATCGAGTCCTAAAGCTTTGTTCGATTTCATCTTCTTAAGAGCACTCTCCACTTTAAAGTTTCTAATTCCGCGATAAAATTTGTAGTTTTGGTTTTCCTTATTATTGGTTACTTCCTCCCCCTTTTGACATTCCTTCATATTTCTCATTTAATAACTTCTCAAAAATAATTATTCTATCTCTTCTTAATCTCTTAATCTTTCACCAATACCATAAAGTCCTCACTCTTGATGCACTTAACCTAATTAAAATATCTTATTTTCCTTTCTCTTATATTAGCAAATTTATATATTCTTTTCTTTCCCTCCTTACTATCTAGTTTAGTGTGTAAATCATTATAGGCTTTTTAAACTCTCTCACTACTTTTTTTAGTTCCTTATTAGTCAGTACTTTCTCGACTTACTATATATAACAAAATTTAAAAAAATAACGTCTAATGACACCATTAATGCACATTATTAAAAATTAGGCAAAATCCATTTTACCCTTTATAGTATGATCCAATAGCACTTTACTTTCATGTCTTTTTAAAATAATCGCATACCTCTCATATAATTTTGGACTAAAATATTACAATTACATTTTTCATCCAAACTCACGGATAGTATGTTTCAAATGCTAATTTTGAGAGTGGAGAAGGAAAAAAAAAAAAAAAAAAGTCGAAATTAAATTTCAATATAAGAAGATGAAACTAACATTGTTTTACCTTTTTATTTTTTTATTATCTGAACTTCTAAATTAAACATACATATTATATATATAGAACAAATTAAATTAACATAAATGCCTTAATTTATTATTATAAAAATTAATCATCAAACTACTTTAATCTAGTTTTTAAATTTTAACCCAATTTTTTATTTAATAACATTTTAAAATAAACATAAACATACACACACATATATAACAAATTAAATCATAAATTAAATTAAGCACCCTAATTTGTTACCATAAAATTACCTTATTTAATAATATTTTTAATTAACCATATATATATGACAAATTAAATCATAAATTCATGTAAATAACTTAATTTATTACCATAAAATCTTAATTGAATTTTTAATTTTTAACCAAATTTATTATTTAATAATATTTTAAATTAAACATGTACATATATATATTAAACAAATTAAGTCATAAATTAGTTGTAATGCCTATATACAGGGCATATATATACATTGATATCATAATAACTAATTAAATTAAAAATTAAGTTCGTTAAAAAAAATATTTGGAAAACTCTATTTTCTTAGATTATTTTTGTATTATGTTTTTAATTTTTGTTGCTTAATCATGGAGATAAATTTATTTATTTATTTATAAAGAGAGCTAAAAATAAAATAAGAAAACTTAAATAGTATAATTGTGTTTTTATTATTAACATTAACAGAGTTAAGGTTGCATTTGAATCCAAAATTACATGAGAGTATATAGCTATTTATAAAATACGGATGTGAAGTGCTATTAAGTCATACCACAAGAAGGTAAAATAAATTTTACCCTTAAAAATTTAATACACGAAAAATTTTCCGATATGTAATACATATTGTATATAATCTTAGCACAAAATTATGAATATTTTTATAAATTTATATTAATTTTTTATAAAAATATGTAAATTAAATATAAATTTATAAAATTATGTAAATTTTTACAAATTTACATAAATTTATATTTAACTTGTATATTTTTGTAAAATTAATTATATAATTTCATGTTAGAGTTGTACATGATGCACATGGAACACGAATCATTTCCCTTTTCACACTATTAACACTGTTAAAATTTGACTTTGATCATTGATTATAATATATTCGCATAGGAGATTTTTTAATTTTTTTATAGTGTTGTCTATGTCTAGTAACTAAGCCTCTCTGCCGTACTGATGTACAATCTGTCTGGACCGTTCCACCACCCATTTCCTATTAATTTCTCTCTCTCTCTCTCTCTCTCTCTCTCTCCACACAGTCTGTCTTTCCCTAGAATTTTTTGGTTTTTTTTAATAATACTAATTAATGTGTATAACAGATGATGCGACATTATTTATATGATTTTAAATATTTATAACTTGTATAATAAATATAGTCAATAATAATAACACAGCACTAATTAGTACATTAATATATATATTAATTGGTACATATAGTATCATCGCTTTTTTTCTTTTACCTTGTATTTATAGTATATTCATTTATCTCTCTCTACACACATATAGCCTTCATTTGACATGTCACATTTTTTGATTTTTTTGAATATTTTAGTCAAAAATATAAAATAAAATAAAAATTTTAATTTAATAAGACAAAATATTATATCAAATTTATAATAGTTTTATTTTTCACTTATAAAAGTAAAAAAAAAAAAACTATTCTAAAGGGGACTTTTTAACCTTAGAATAAAATAATCAAAAGTCAACCCGCGTCTCAAACGGAAAATCGTCTCTCTCTAGAATTTTTTAGTATTTATTTATGGATAAATTAATAATAGGTCATAATAATTAAATTTAATTTTCATAAAGTTCTATTGAAAATAAGTCTTGGTAAAATTATATTTAAAAATAAATTTTTTGTGATAATTTTTTATATATGTCACTAAAAATTGATAATTAATAATTTTTTTTCATTATAATTTTTATAAATTATTGCTAAAATTTGTGACTTTTTTTATGATAAATTTTTCTTAGAAGACCTATTAGGCAATAAATTTACGTATTAAGAGCTGTACCATTTATTTATTTATTTATTTATTTTTAAGTTGAGAGATAGCCGTGTTTCGAGGGTCTGCGGAGAGCTGTAAAACTTATATGATGATAGTTAGGTAGGCGTTGGAAGCTTATCTGTAGAAGAAGCTAGGGCTACGGTTTTTGAATTCCTGATTCGCCTATTTAGGTGAAAACTCACTTAATCTTTATCTATTCATGGGTTTAGATGTTTTGTTTCATTTCGATCAGAGTTTCAAATATTTTTTTTTATCAAATTGAATTTGGGTGATTGGTTGTTGGTTTGGCCAAATTCTTTTGCTTCTCTTTTGACAAATTCTGTCTGTTTGAGCTTGTTGTTTGACTAAGAGTTGTGTTTTTTTATTTTATTTTTTGCAGTAAGTCGTGGGTTGCTTGGGAGATAACGAATTTTGTAGTTATTATCAGTTCAAAGGTCAGTTCAAATCTGTTTTATTGGTTCTTGTAGAGAATTCACTGGTTAATTATTGAATAAGTTATTGATTTCTTATGTTAATTAGCATTTTTCTTTCACTGAAGATCAGAAGAGTTTACTTTGTTGTTGTAGAGAGATTTGAGCATAAAAATCAGATGAATTTGATGTGGAAGTATTGGGTTTTGGGTGTACAAATGGGAGAGGATTTTAGGGACACAAACCTGTGCTTTTTGAAACAACTCTAGTATTTATTGCTTTGGTTGGTCAAAATTTTGCTTTTTTTAATGGAATATCCATTTTCATCTAGAGAAAAGGGTACCGGTTATTGGGCTACTCCAAAAGTTCAGATGGAGGGTGTACCGTTGGATGGTGGTACAAGGCATTCAATTTCGGAGGAATCCTTTAATAATATTGCAGAGCTTGTGAATTTTGATACATATGCTGGATGGTGTAGCAGCCCCTCAACGACGGACCAATTGTTTATGTCTAATTTGTTGTCACCCCTTCAGTCAATGCCCACAAGTTACATGCCGTTTGATGCATTGAACTTCACTGAACAAAATACTGCTGCATTCGCTGTGTCTGATGGTGATGTTGTGGGGAGTTCTTACAGTGGTGGAGACAAAATGATGTTCCAACATATGAATACCCAATTGGATTTTTTGGTGGATTCTGCTGGTGGGGATTACTCTGGTGCTAAAATGGGTAGTGGTTATTTTCAACAAAATATAGGGAATTGTGGGATCCCTAGGCCACTTTCACAAACGCTTGCAGAGAAGATGCTGAAGGCGTTGTCCTTGTTTAAAGAGTCATCTAGAAGTGGTATTTTGGCCCAAGTTTGGGTTCCAATCAAGCATGGTGATCAGTATATCTTAAGCACTTGTGAGCAACCCTACTTGCTTGATCAGATGCTTGCAGGGTATCGTGAAGTATCAAGGGCATTTACCTTTTCTGCAGAAGAAAAACCAGGTTCTTTTCCCGGGTTACCTGGTCGTGTATTTATTTCAAAAACTCCCGAGTGGACCTCAAATGTGGTGTACTACAACAAGACCGAGTACTTGCGTGTTCAGCATGCAGTTAAGCATGGAGTTCGTGGATCCATTGCTTTACCCATTTTTGAAGATGATCCCCTTGAAACGTCATGTTGTGCTGTGCTCGAACTTGTAACCACGAAAGAGAAACCCGACTTTGATTTGGAGATGGAGACTGTTTGTCATGCTCTCCAGGTTAGTCTTCTTTCCTTGTCTTTACAATGGAAATTCTTCCTTCCATCCTCCTTGGAGTTTAATTTTTCTCTATTTGTGTTGAAACTTTTGAATCGATGATTCAATCACCTGTTTAATTAATGGGACACCATTTCCCCTCTAAAATTGCATCACATTCTTTCTAGTTAAGGAACAAAACCAGAAGGGGGGAAAAAAAGAAGGTATAAATGCTCATGAAACAGTCACCCCACCAAAACTGGCCAAAGTGGTTTTGAATTCATTTTTGGTGTGTATGGAAATCACATAGTGTACTTGAAGTCAAATAGCGTATAGCTGTCATTCCCTTTTTGATTTATGGGGATGCATTGTCATCTTGGTTAAGCTATCTTGGGAAATAAATTATAGCAGAGAATGTGATTTGTTTTCAAGTATCTTTAAACTAGGAAGCGTTGTTTCTCAGTACTAAACATGTCTCCATTTTGCCAATGGGAGTTTGTTTTTGGCATCTAATTGATCTCCATGTATTTAGACAAAGCTCCACAACTTGTCTAGTATTTATATACGCCTCCTTTTGTTTTAGTAGTTTTCCTCAGTTATGGAAATTTTTATGCTTTTAGTCAACTTTTTATCTTGATCTGTGAATCATTAATTCAAGGTTCATGAGGTGCTTTTTCCCAATTTTCATGGCTGCTATTCAAAGGAAAGTAAAAAAATATTGATGTTTCTATATATGCCTAGGACGTGAATTTATTTTATAATAAATTTTTATTGCAGAGTTGTTAGTTTTGTCTGAACTCCTAATCCTGAATGTTTTTACAGGCTGTGAATTTAAGAAGCACTACACCTCCTAGGCTTTATCCCCAGGTAATAAATAACAAGATGAATAATGTTTATTTTTTTATTTTTTTATTTTTTTTATTCAATTTTTAAAAGCTCGGGAAATATTAATGATTTTAATTATTTTCTCTTATTTTGGCAGTGCTTGTCTAACAATCAAAGGGCTGCTTTAGCTGAGATAAGCGATGTTTTACGAGCTGTATGTCATGCACATAGATTGCCACTTGCTCTAACGTGGATTCCATGTAGTTACAATCAAAGAGTTGGTGATGAAAATATAAGAGTACGTGTGAGAGAGGGTAAGGCACGTTTAAATGAGAAATGTATATTATGCATTGAGGATACTGCTTGCTATGTGAACGATGGAGACTTGCAAGGATTTGTGCATGCATGCACAGAACACTATCTCGAGGAAGCCCAAGGTATAGTCGGAAAAGCTTTGCAATCAAATCACCCATTTTTCTTCCCTGATGTGAAAGAATATGACATCAGTGAGTATCCGCTGGTCCATCATGCGCGCAAGTTTGGGCTGAACGCCGCCGTTGCAATCAGGTTAAGGAGCATGTACACTGGCAATGATGACTATATATTAGAGTTTTTTCTACCCCTAAATATGAAAGGGAGCACGGAACAGCAACTCTTGTTGAACAACCTCTCTGGCACTATGCAAAGGATTTGTAAGAGTTTAAGGACAGTTTCGGATGCTGAATTAGTTGGTGCAGAGGGTTCTAAATTTGCATTTCAAAAGGAGTTGGTCCCCAACTTCCCAACTGAGGCATTTTCAAGGAAAACAACCTCTCGAGAGGCATTATTAGATAGCAGTTTGAATTCTGTTGATCAAATGCGACCTCCACTGGATGGTCTTGATGTATTTGAGTCAAAAACTATTGGATTAGAACCAAATGGTCCCCGTGAACAGGTAAGTAGTACTCTTTCAAACCATATTTCTTTCTTGCATCGTCAATGATCTTGTTTAAAATTAAGATATGGAGTTGGTATTTGGAACTTTTATGCATTTTTTTTAACCATGTGCTAGCGGACCGATGATGTCCATTTTCTGCAGATCCCATTGAAGTTATGAGTTTCAAATATAGTTCTGCATGTAAGAAGAATTTTTATGGGACGTTTTTCATTATTTTGTTTTTCATAAAACATCTCATGTTATTGGTGCTTTTTTCCCCATCAACAATGACCTCCCTCTCTCTCTCTCTCTCTGACTCTCTGACTGGATTTTACCTACCTTCCTTGAGGCATTAAATCATTGGTACTGTTCCAGATTCCCATCAGAACCCCAAAGGAACAAATCAATTAAGCACAAAAAACTGAACAGAAGAAACCTTATAATCACTTGAAGTACATACACCAAGATTTTGTGCCTCTGTTTTTGCAAGAATGAGCTGAGCTCTCTCTACTTGGTAACCGAGAGAAGCTTCACCTTCATGGCAATTCCTGAAAATATGTTTTCTCAGTCCCAAAGATGTAAATTGTTAGAATTAGTTCCGAAGCATTGTGATTAATGATATTCTTAAAGCTGTAGACATGCTGAAGTAAGCTGAGTGTTGGTCAATCAAATGGACTTGGCTATTCTGTCAGAACCCCCAGAACAAATAGAAATTCAAATACAATATTGAAAAAACAGTGCAAAATAAATAGGCTGCAAACGTAAAAAAAACCACTAAAGTATTTTTCCGTGGACCAATTCTTTCTTTTTTTTAAGCTCCATTGAAATAAGGAGAACTTCTATATGAAGCAGAAATCAATAGTGTCTATGAAGCATGAGTACGTATGGGAACCGGTACGATATGGGTACGTCGATATAGTAAAATCTAAAAAAAGTAGGGTACGGGTATAGCTGGATACGTTTGTAAAAAAAAAAAAATATATATTTTTAATTTAGAGTAACACAAAAACTAGTTAAATGGCTTAGTTTGTTGAGATCCAACCTACAATTCACATTTAATGCAAAAAAGTAAAAGTATAAACCAAAATTAAATGTCATTATATTAAATAACTTACAAACCATAGTTTAATTTTAAAATCTTGCTGAGAATTAAAATAAATAAATAAATAAAGTCCAATGAAACTAATTTTATCTTTGTATTAAAAGAAAATATTATTTTGACTAAGGTATAGTATGACTTGCGTAAATACTAGATATGTCTGGAGTACAGCAAACATAAAGGAAAAAAAAAAAAAAATTGGTATGTGTTTCGGGTATTTGGTATGTATGTAGAAATACCATACGTAGTACCGGTATCCGGTACATGTACGCCATGTTTGTCGAAGTACACATGCTTCATAGGTTGTTGGTCACCCCCACCCAAATCATAATAGCAAAAGCAAAAAATAGTGTAGGCTTCATAATTCTTTGGTTCTCGCTTATGAGCCTAGGAAAACCTTATTTGTAAATTTATGAAATACCAAGGGTTCTTATTTGTTTGCTTGACAATGGTAA
This sequence comes from Camellia granthamiana, assembly GCA_036172215.1. Taxonomy (NCBI): domain Eukaryota; kingdom Viridiplantae; phylum Streptophyta; class Magnoliopsida; order Ericales; family Theaceae; genus Camellia; species Camellia granthamiana. Next base: position 149,755 of record JAXFYN010000387.1, on the reverse strand, counting down.
TCTTCATTAATCCTTTTGTCTGTGATACTTATAGACTATTGACAAAGAGATATTATTAAGATCAACGTACAACCATTGGATTGAAGACTTAACATATATTTGGTATTCATGAATACAGTAGTTAATATTTGTTTAAGTTTATTGACAAAGTTATGTTACCAGAGTTATGCGAACTGGGGCCTTGCATAATTTTTTAATAAAATTGTACATTCATTCAAACTCAAAATGCGAAAAAGGAAAGGAAAATGTATCAAAATAAAAGGCACACACACACACACACATCCATTGAGTTCTTCTTACATATCTAAGAAAATGACATGATTCTTATTGTGAATTATGTCCAGTTTGGTACTTTTTGTTTTGAATATTCACAATGCAATCATTTTGAATAATTTGGGAATTGATTTGTCACACAATTTCTTAATTCTATGTAGACAAGTGGATCAAGGAGACTAACAGAGAAAAGGCGGAGTACAGCAGAGAAGAATGTTAGCTTAAGTGTTCTTCAGCAATACTTTTCTGGGAGTCTTAAGGATGCTGCCAAAAGCATTGGTGGTAAGACCTAATAGTAGCATGCTTTTTGTCTATATATATATTTGTTGACTCATTCAGTTGCTAACTACCATGGGCGTTTGTCAAGCAATAAACATGATCCTATGTAGCCTTCTGTTCAAAGTGCAAATTATCGAGTTTTAAGAGATCTTTCATTTCCAAAAACTCAATTATAAAAAAATAAAATCTGGATAATTTGTGTCTAAAAATAACACTTGATTTTGTTGCCGAATTATTTGCCTCCATTGCTTCCCCAACAATATGATTTGGTCTTGTTTCTGTTCCAATAGTTTTAATGAAGTAATTAATTTGTTGGTTGTTTGTAGTTTGCCCTACTACACTGAAGAGGATATGCAGACAACATGGGATCTCAAGATGGCCATCCCGCAAGATAAACAAAGTGAACCGTTCCCTAAAGAAAATACAAACTGTGCTAGACTCTGTTCAGGGGGTTGAAGGAGGGCTTAAGTTTGACCCGACCACTGGTGGTCTTGTGGCAGCTGCAGATTTTGATGCAGGGACAAGTAGTAGTATTCTCTTCCCTACCAAAAAACTTTCTGTTCAAAATCCTGAATCACTTACCCAACATGAATCAGCAGCAATATCATCTGTTTGTCCTTCAACCAATCATGCTGACAATTCTGCCATCAAATTGGAAGAGGACCATTTCATCATGGGAGGTGGAAACCAAGTAGGGCCTCCGAGGAGTAGGACAAGAAGTCAATTCATGCCAAACACCAAAAATAATACTAATACTAATACTAATACTAATAATAATAATAATAATAATAATAATAATAATTCCGACACTCTTGTGGGTGAATGTTGTGATGACTCCAAATCAACTGGATTATTATTAGATGCTAGGCCATTGCAGCCACCAGATGAGATGGATACTACTGGAATGAATGGTGGTGATAATGCTGGGATGATGATGATGATGATGATGATGGAAGCTGATGATGATGGGGTAGTCATTGAACATAACCAACCTACCACCTCTTCAGGCATGACCGACTCATCGAGCGGGTCTGGTTCAGGCATGACTGACTCATCAAGTAGGTCTGGTTCAAGGGCGCATGGTAGTTCATCAAGCTCTCCAAGCTTTGGTGAACAACAGGAACACACCAAACTCCAAACAAGTTCAAAAATCACCGTGAAAGCTACTTACAAAGAAGATACAGTGAGGTTCAAATTTGAGCCTTGTGGAGGGTGTCACAGACTATATGATGAGGTTGGGAAGAGGTTCAAATTGCAAACGGGGACATTCCAGCTCAAGTATCTGGATGATGAAGAGGAATGGGTGATGTTAGTAACTGACTCTGATCTGCAAGAGTGTCTTGATATATTGGATTTTGTTGGCACTTGTACTGTGAAATTTCTGGTTCGTGATGCCCCTTGTTCCATGGGCAGCTCTGGTAGTACCAGTTGCTTCTTGGCAGGAGTTTCTTAGAAGTTGGTCTATATATATGTAGGTGAAAAACTGGCAACCTTTGTCTATTGTTGCGTTCATTGTGTTTTGTGTTGATTGTTGATGGTGTGCATGGCAGGTGCGGTTACTATGGCTGGCTACGCAATGACATTCTCTTGAGAGAGGGGCTTGAGTTGATCATTCATAAGGTAACAATCATGGTGTGACACATCATTATTCGGTTGGTTTAGTTGCCACGTCTCGCATATAATGCTTCAAATTACAATGATGAAAGTTATGATTGGTTGGTTTGAGTTGAAAGGAAATTACTGGAAGGATGGATGTGAGAGTCCACACTTGTGTCAATGTATGTATAAACCTGTAGATGCTAGAAACAGCAATCGAAGTTGTAGTTGTAATGGTGAGGATACCTCTTTTTCCTTTTTTTTCCTTTTTTGGGGTAAGCCAACATAGTTTCTGAGCATGATCATGCTTTTGAATCTCTGCTTTGCTTTTTAATACTCTGTTGTATGCTGATGATTCAGATGTATACTCATGGATAATTATCTAGTAATTTTGGAATGCCATGGTGTCCACGTGATGTTCTTGTCTAATGACATAGTAAAATTTTTTTCGATTGGGACAATACTGACTGATGTATATTAGTGTGCGAGGCAATTTTACTCGACTACACTTCTTGACTGAGCGCAGGACCGAGCATGATGCCTAGTTGGATGACCAGTCAAAGATGGAGTTCATTGGAGAGGCCCGAGCACAGAGTGGCCAAGTCAAGGTAAAGTTCACAACTGGTGGGATAATTTATCATGACTGGTTGTGGCCTACAAGGCCTTAGCCCAAGGCACATGGAAGTCTAAATAAGAATCTATAATCATAAAGAATAAATGTAATAGTAATTTAGTTATTAATAAACCAAAACTCAATCCAATGATAGGTGTGTGCACGCATGACATGTGCGGGCGCACGTGTTCTTTGGGGTGTGTGCCATCTATGGATGCACTAGTGCGGGATTTCATGCCTTTGGGCTTGCTTGTGACCGAAGTAAGCAACTCCTTTGAGAATTGCTGGAGAGGGGGCCTAAGGAAGAGCAACGTGTGCAAGTGGTTGCACATGACATGACTTTCAATCGTAATGGAAGTACGTACAAGTGGAAATCTAACTTCCAGGATTGAGGAACATAATCTATAGCTCTTATTTTAAGATAGTGTTGGCTTCACTAGAATGGAGCGGAATAGAATAATCATTCTATTAAAATATCTATTCTTATGTTTGGTTGACAATAATAATAAAATACATTACAAATAGAATCAACATTTACTATTTCAAGGGAATGGTCATTCTATATGAGAGCCTAAGGAATAATCATTTCATTTTATTTCAATTTATTCCAGTGAACCAACATTACTGTTAAAAGAGCATAGCTTGCACCCAAGTCTTACTGCTGCTAGCTGCATAGAGGCTTGCACCGACTTGAGTGCTCTTGTTATACACCCCAGCCAACAAGTGTGTTCACTGTGTTTATGGTTGCAAACTGCTTGAGAGGTACTAGAGCTTGTGCTCTTCTTCATCAAACCACTCTGGTCAAAACTGATAAATGTCATTTCTTATCCAAAGGTGACACAGTACTGAGGGTTGCTAAGCTGACTTTTTTTTGTGTGGGCACTCTCAAGATGCCAACCAATTGACAATAACGTTACACTTATCATCTTTTATACAATATTTAGTATATCATTTTATAAAGCATAATCACAAATATTAAATATTAATGAAACTCATGTGTGACTCAATGATCATAATTGTGTCACATAAGACAGTATATCAAAAATAATATAAAAAAATAATAAATGTAACATTATTGACCAAATAGAGAATAAGTTTCTTTTATTTCTCTTCTAACTGCCTCTTCATGTAATCAGATCACATACATTGATTCCATATAGAAAACTGTGTAAAAATGGGGTTCAGTTTGATGTTGTCTTGGAACGCAGTTGTGGATTAAGTAAATTAATGAATAGTCTTCTAGAAGATCCACGGATCTTGGTTTCTGATTTTGGGGCCGAAATTATGTGCAACTTAATCGAGATTTTTTTTAAAAAAATTGTACAAAATAGAATATCATTTTCTATCAATATAAAAAAAGTGAATAATATTATTACTAAATATTTTCTGCCAACATAGTTTAGTACAAAATATACATGTACAGTTGACAATATTCTTTTGTTTATACTAACTCAAACAAAATAATAGCGAATGTTATATATATATGTTATATATTCCTATATAATAAAATAAGCATCTCAAGTTGTACTCCATACTTTTTTATAATATAAATAAGAGGATAATTCATTTAAGTAAGTGTTGGCAGCACAATTTTTTTTTTTTTTTTTTTTTTTTTTTTTGTCGATTGTGATCTGTCAATTATGGTCAAATCTGATTTTGTGAGTTTTGTGGATAGCACTAAATTCTATAAGATTTTATGTCGATAGAAAAGCTAATGTGACATGACAAATGTACCAATGATGTGGCATGGTAGCGTGGCTTTTAAGGAGTTAAATACAAGCCCAAAGGCCAAGGAATTTAACTCCTACAATCAGTTGGAAGTCAGGTGCTAGAATCAAAGGAACAAAACAAAGTTACAACATCAAATATGCAAAATGGTTCCTACGAAGAAGGAATTAGGTAGGTGGTTAAACATGAATACATATGATGTTGAGGAATATATTTAGATTATCTCTCTTTCTCTCTCTCTCACATAGCTGGGCCTATAAATATATCAAGAGCAATACAAACAAAGGACATCCAACACAACTCACACATCGTGATATTATAGCTTCTAGTTAGGAGTAATCAACTTAGCAATTCTAGGAGTAGATCAATGATAGCTTCTTCCAACCCATTTTTCTGTCGATCAGTGTATTTTTCAGTTCTTTATTCTTGTTTGAAGTTCATGTAACTTGTAGAAAGTGACATTTTACTTGATTAATACAAATTTAGTTCTTTTTTTCTCATATTTCTTCTTTATTTAATTACCTCCAAAAAAGTCCTTAAATTGTTTAAGGCATAGAACTCAACCACAAGTTTGATCTTTTGTATTTATGTAAGAATTAATTTTAGTCTATTAATTAATCACTGTCGATTAGGCTTTAACCAAATTTTTGCTAACATAAATTGGCACACCTAGTGAGACATTTTCTAATTTGGTGTAATGGCGATAAAAGAAGTAGGTTGATCCATATGGAATCATGCCTTTAATAGGTATGTTTACATCTTGTGGCACCCATGGATGCAAACTCGTAATGGAGTGGTAGTGTTCCCATAGATACAAATTATCAGCGGAATGCCTCATATTCCATATTTAAAAATTGTCAGTGTTATAGCGGTAGTTCTACCGCTTATTGCCAACATAATGATGTGACAAATGATATGGTAAAAATGATTTGGCATTGTAAGGATGAAATTTATTAGTGCGGGAGTAATATTTGGCCCTACAAGGAGAAATTAATTTTCTTTATCAGAAAAGCTTTGAAATAACTTCATCATCTCGTATTATAAAGAGATTTAAATTACTTTCATCAAAAAAATTATCCACTTAAAGACCAAATTTACCAAATTGACAAAGAAATTTGACATTTGAGGTAGAAATTAGAAAGTTTAATTGCTAATAAAACATTAAGGTATTAAAATAATGTGGCTCATAGGGTTTATACATATATTTTTAAAGAGCCAATCATTCATGAAGAGCTAAGGTATGTGGCTCGAAGGGTTAGCATACCAAGTCATGAAGATAATATGACTAGAGAATTTTCGTAGGCGATTAATGGCTATAATTAAAGAAACAGCCCCTTCTCTCATATTGAAAATTCATCATAAAATACTGGTAAAAATATACTTAGGGGGCATGATTTTTTGCCAAACATGGCAAAGAGTGACAAGCCATTAATGGCTAAAAAAGAACCCCTTCTCTTAAAAGATGTTAAAAATTCATCACAAAATGATGGTGAAGATTCACTTGGGGGGATAATTTTAAGTCAAATATGGCTAAAAATTATGAATTGGGGGGGGGGGGGGGGGTATGGTTTTAAACCAAAGATGGCTAAAAATTCTGAACGTGGGAGGGAAGATTTCAAGCCAAAGATGGCTAAAAATTATGAACAACCCACGTTCGTTGAGTGTGATTTTTTTTGATATTGTTCAAATTTTTTATATCGTTCAATTATGTGAGTATTGGAATCCAACATCTACTTTGGATTTGTGGATCACACCAAAAATTAATTTTCATGACATGGTTTGAAAAACAACAATGATTGAAAAATGTTATATGTAATGAATTCTCTTTAATTAGACAAAATGTGACTAATAAAAAATTGTTTTATTTAAAAATAAGGGATGTGGCTCTCTGCTATGTCATTCGACAGAACCAAAGATGGGGTGTTCGCCAAATGACAGTGATAAATTGAAAATTACTATGGGTGTCATATGACTCTTCCAGAATTCGCATGATCTCATTCTTAAAGACTTGGGAGGTATTGTTTGCACCATAAAATATTTTATGTCGATTGTAGGATGCCTTATACATTATTCAATTGGATTTCATGTATCTTTAATTTATTTAAATGAGTGGGACATTGTTCACACTATAATTTAATTTTTCTGTCGATTGTAACCTATCAATTATGGCTATATCTAATTTAATAGATTGTAACTGTCAATTATGGTGTCTTGATTCAAACCATAATTCATCTTTAAATAATGAACTTGGCCACATTTTTTTTACTATCATCATCATCATCATTATTATCATGGTTGCTCATTTTGCGCATGATTTGAAGAAATTAGGTGAGTAGTCCAACTTGGGATATAGATGATGTTAAGGAAATTATGGGCTTCTTTGTGGGTTTAGATTACCCTTATCTCTCATATGGCTGAGCGTATGAATAAGCCGAGAGAGATACCAAGAAGAACACACAACACAGCTCACACATCGTGATCAATAGGAGTAGCTTCTATCTAGGAGTAGTCAACTTAGCTATTCTAGGAGTAGATTACTGATAGCATTTTCCAAACCCTTTTCTCTGTGGATCATTGTATTTTTCAATTCTTTGTTCTTGTTTAAGTTCATATAACTTGTGGCAAGTGACTTTTTTCTTGATTAATACAAATTTAGTTATGCTTCTCTCGTATTTTGTCTTTCTTTAATTACCTCCAAAGAAGTTCATAATTTGTTTAAGGCATAAAACTAAACACAAGTCTAATATTTTGTGTTTATATGAGAATTAATTTTTGTTTGTATATTAATCATTGTCAAATAGTACAACGACATGGGTCATGACCCAACCCTTTATACTATTTTAATATGAGATCCAGTGCTCTGTATAGTTGTTTATACTCTTTATTGTCTTGTTGTCATTTGGGTTTGATTATTGGTTGTGTTTGAACAGGTTGGGAGTTAGTTTTTCAAAGGAGTTTCTGTTGTTTCTTTTTTGGTTCGCTCAAACGGTCTTTTGTTTGCTCGAGCAGTCTTTAGTTCCTCCTAGTATTTTTGCAAGTCTGCAAAACTATTGGGAGTAGGGTGATCTTCACTCGAGCGGTTCTTTCTTCGCTAAAGTGGTCTTTTGCAGGTCTGCAAAACTTCTGAGAGAGGGTCATTATGCTCTCGAGTCATGTTTTTGGTCGCTTGAGCGGTGTTAGTTTCTTGTGTTTGACGCTTGGGCGGTGTTTTGGTCGCTTGAGCGGTGTTTTGGTCACTTGAGCGGTCTATGAATATATTAGATTGGGAAAAGTCATTTTCTGTCACTTTTAATCGCTCTCTGTCTCTCTCTAAAACACCCCTGAACCTAATTTCTTTGCTCTCTCTCTCTCTCTCTCTCTCTCTCTCTCTCCCTCTCTCTAGTTCTTGTTTAAATACTTCCATACACCCTAATCCATTGATTTCTCTACCATAGTACCTTGGAAAAAAGTGTAGAGCATGTAGAGGTGGTCGTTTTGATCAGAGAAAGTTTGAGTTTCGATTACGTCAAATCTTAAGTCTTGTTTATCAATTCTTCTAGTCTTGAGGTAGAGATGTCTTCAACCTTTTCGTATGATTCTTAGCTACGTTATGTGTATTTTAAAAAGGGTAATGATTTGGAGTTGAGGGTTTTGATTTGGGTTTGATTTTGAGAATATAAAGAGAGGTTTTCAAATGGATTCATGGGAATTGTTGTGAAGATGATTATGTTGTTAAATGGTGTTGAAATCTTGGAAATTTCTCCTTAAAATGCATTATTGAGAGGAAATGGATTTTTGTTGGAAATTATTGAATTTTTGGAACTAAGAACAAAAAGGAAAGAGTTTGGATTTTGAAATGAAAATATGAATATATCTGTTGATGATGAGAGCAGAGTTGATTATGTAATATCACTTCTATATTGAGATTATGAAATTATATTTGTTGTTTGAAAATTTTACTTTTGTATGGAGATATCTGTCTTGGGCTATCAGTGGATGATAGCTTTGATTGTTGTAGAAATTGCATGAGGAATAGGTTAATTGAAAACCATTTACTCATACATCTTGCATTGAACATAGTTTCATATTTATATATATTGAAAATGTATCGTTTTTAAAAAAATTGGTGAATACTTTGGTAAATCTGGTTAGGGGGTGTGGTTGTGGTTGTGGTTGTGGTATTATCTATGTTGGCTTGTGTGTCCTTGGTGAAAGTCCAGAAACTCGCCAGTTAGGTGTCGATCCTTCTGGTTAGTACCGATAAAATGACTTTGGTAGTGATTGTATAACCTACTTGCATACACGTATCTAGAGATTTCCAATGTTGAGTATCCATTACCCTATTTTCTGGTTTAAAAAGCATTGTTTTATGAATTCATTTACAATCATATCATTGATTTGTTTTGAAAGAAAATAGGGAACGTTTTGGTAAATGGCATGCATATGTATTCACCATATGACTTTGTTAAGCCTCATATAAAGTGTGCAAGCATTTTCTACTGGGCTTTAGCTTACTCTATGTAGAAAACAACTTTCAGGTACTGTTGATATGCCTTTACCAAGGAAGTAGCTTGGAAGGACCTTAGAGTCGAGAGCTTCCTTTTGTTCTTTTGTGTAAATATGTATTGTACAAGCCTTGGGCTTTATATATATTGAGTTTAACTCATTTTTGTTGTACCCAAGTATCAACTTGGAAAGATGTAGCCATTAGGGCATAAACTTATTTGTACTTTCTTTTGTTTCATATGATTACCACATATAATATGCTATAGATTCAGGATCTAGGACATGCATATGTCATTTTTTGTATTGTAAAAGACAATCAATGAAAGGTTAATGTTGTATAAGTTTTTGCTTTTCCATTGAATATCATGAGGATGTTTGTTGTTATTATTTTGGAGCGTTACAACTTGGTATCAAAGTTACCGGGTTTAAATACTTTGGGATCATGGGACGTGGTTTTTACCACAATGGGTTTGTCTCGCTAGATAATATTAGAAGTAGACCTAGTATGCTATGTGATAACATAATTATGTGACTAAATGAGTATGGGTTTAGTTTCTAAGTTATTGATTGTGTCTACAAGTTTTTAGAAGTTCTATTAGAAGAGCACTTGAACACTGCTAATTCTAACTGGAATTCTAGCAATGTAGCAAAATGATTATCATCTAGAAAGGAAATTCATTTGTGACTACGTGACTCGATGCTTATGTGTAATGAATTATTGTGTTGTCCACTATATTAGGATGTGAGTGAATTAGTTTCGGCACATTTATGAATGTGCTAAATTACTGTGTTACCTTTATTAGAATGTCAGAACGCAAATGTGGAGGTGGTAGGCATGGAAGGTGTAGATGGCAAGAAGTGCGAATGCTGGATGAGATTCCGGCACAGGAAGAGGGAGTTGGTCAGGTCAATGTGGCTGAATTAATAATTCAGCAAGCCACGAGCGCTTTAACCAATGAAATGGTAGGAATGTTATAGGAATCCATGGACATTCTCAGAGTTGAGAATCAAGTCCAGGCCCATGTTGTCGAGATAGGGCCATCTTTTCTGAAGAGGAAGTTTTTTCGGTCAAATTCGGACGAGTTTATCGGGGATGTAAATGAGCCACTGAAGGCCAACGAGTGACTTGAGCAAATGGTGAAGATGTTTGAAACGTTTGACATCGATGATGATATTATGGCGTCCTTTTAGCTTAAAGGTAACGCAGGTCAATAGTAGAAGTATGCGATGGAATGTATCTAGGTGACTTGAGAGGCTTTTGTTGAGAGAACAGTTTTTGAAGCTCAAATAGTTGAATACACTAGTGGCTAAGTTTGAGGCGACTTTCACTAGCCTTTCGAGGTTTACACCGGAACTTATAGCAATGAAGGAACACCATTGCAACGAGTTCGAGAAGAGGTTAAGGACCGGGCTCCTTTTCAAGGTGGTCGGGTCCATGATTAGGGATTAGGTCATTTGGTGGAGGCCATGGCCCACCTAGATACTATGATCTAGGCAGAGGAGGAGTGGATGAGGGGTTCTAGGCAAAGGAGTGAGGATATTCAGGGTGATGCGAGGGACAACAAATAGCAAATGAGTTCCACCCCACAGTAGTCCTAGACTACGTAGTAAGGTCCACCTTTCTTGTACCAAGTTCTAGTTTTGGAAAAGGCAATCAAGGTGGATTCACGTGCTTCAAATATGGTTAGTTGGGCTACAAATCTCCAGCATGCCAGCAGAAAGAAGGAGGAAGGCAGTAACCGATACAATCTTCAACTTGTCCTTAGAGCCAAAGTCAGGAGAGAGGGCATCCACCTACCTATTATTAGTGTGGGTAGATTGGGCATCTGCGGAGGTTTTGCCTTTAGTCTGGTGGCATATTTGGTGCGTTTGGTTCGAGGTAAACATAGAACTATCAGCCAGCACAATCAGCACAGGCCTCAAGGGCCAATCAGGGAGTCACTTTGACTAAATCCATGTATCAGGCCTATGCTTTGAGGCATGAACAGGTTGATCAGAGGTCTTCAGGGTATGTGTATGCTGTTACCACACTGGACCTGTTGCCAATACCTTCTGTTGTGAGAGGTAGTTTCTTGTTTTTCATCTCTATTGCTAATATGTTAATTGATACTGATGCATCTCATTCATTCATTTTGTCTTCTTTTGCATCTGCTTTGGGGTTGGAGTTTGAACTATTGAAGTCTCCTCTATTTATTGAGACACCTATTGGAGGTAGAGTGGTATTAGGTCAAGTATGCCGCTCTTGTGAGATTGAGGTCGCAGATCGTCAACTCTCTTTTGACTTCGTCATTCTTGACATGCATGTTTTTGATATGATTCTAGGTATAGATTGGTTAACTTATTACCGGGCTTCAATAGATTGCCATCGTAGGAGGGTGTCAGTATGTACACCATCTAGTGAATGTTTATACTTTATATGTGGTCGGGATGATAGTCTTATTCCTCTGTTGTATGACTTTAAGGTTCGAGAGTAGTTGAGTCTTCTTTTTGCCACTTTGGGAGTTGAAAGGGGTAGTTGTAGCGATCCCAGTTTTGACCCGTCTCTGTGTGGTGTTCCGGGCTCGGGTTGGTATGGTTTTGAACAGTGTTACGTATCTTAGTTTTCCTGTATTCCTCTTATTTTGGTTATCGGGTTGTAACGGTGTGTTTGGAAAAAGTAATGTCTCCAAACCTTTAGATGCGAATCCAACCCGAATTGTGCCTTGCAGAGTTGTATCAGAAGTTAATTCTTTCATGTTTTGCCACTTCGCAGAGTTGTATAAAAATTCATTCCAAGTTGCTTGTCCGCTCGAGTGGCCGTTTATGTGCTCGAGCGGAGAATGTTTGGTTCCAGAAGTTTAACCTGTCTCCAAAAGTACTGGGAAAGTATATTCGACGCTTGAGCAGAGCTTTCCACACTCGAGCGGAAGGCTGTGTCTGACGCTCGAGCAGGGCTTTCCACACTCAAGCAGATCATGTTATATCAGTTCATGAATCTGATATTTCCGATCACTTTTTCAGTTCTCTCTCTCTCTCTCTCTAAAACTCCCCAGAATTTCAGATCTAGAGCTTCTCTCTCTAGAAGTCATTTGCTCTCTTTGATTTCTCCATATCCATTGGGATTTAGACCTAAGTTCTTCATCAAAGTTGGTTATCATCTCGAGGGCTTCGTTGTGTGTGGTGGAGATTGAGTTTAGGCATCATTGATTTTGGGGTTTCATCTCAATTCTTCTTCAATACTTGAGGTAGGGATTTTCTTAGAGTTATATATATATTTTTGCAAGATCTAGATGATTTTTGAAATCATCATTCGATAGCTTTGAAAATTGATTGTTGATTCAAGAAGTTGAGCGATTTTGAAAGTGGGTTTGTCTCTTGTTCTTTTAAAGTGATCTTATGGGTTTTGATCTTTGTTGATTAAAGAAAAGATGATTTTGGAAAGTTTTCTTTCAAAAAATTTGAGTTGTATAGTTTTGGTGAGAAAACCTAGAAATTGGGGATTTTGAAAAGAAATTGAAAATCTATGAATGATATTGTTATATTTATTTTGTGTGTCAAAATAAATGGATGTTTGGAAAATTTCTTATTTATATTTATATAAATGATGAATTTCATGGAATATGAGAATTGTTGTTCATTTTAGAAATTATTGTTCAAAACGTTGAAATAGTCTTGAAATGACTAATTATAGACACCCCATTTTTTACTGTCCTCAAGACTTGGACATCATCGTTTGAACACTCGATGATCATTCATGCCTGTGTTCGTTTTGAGTTCCCGGAGGTCTCGGCCGCGTGCCTTGCCTCAACATCTCTCAACTTGTTTGTTTTGTGCTTGGTTGTGGACCAAGCACTTGTATTTTTGCTTCTGAGGGAAGAGGGTGACTTGTTTGCCATCCCCTCAACCCACCGGCCAAGGCTTGAAGCCATCAGCCTTGTTTTCTTGCCATCGGCCAAAAGTGTTGGCTGATCGGCACTATTTTTGGTCGACCGGCCCTTTTGTTGGTCGATCGGCCATATTTTCTGGCCGAACCCTATTCATTTGCTTTATGCAGATATTTTATGCCAGCTGGAACAGCTGGCATCTACAATTCACCCCCTCCATATACGTGTATGGAGGGATTTGCCCCTTGCTTAGCTTCTCTTAGAAGCTTAGATTTTGGACTTCTATAAGAAGGGAGCTCCTCCTCCCTTCTCAGGGTTCTGGATTTTTAGGGTTAGAATAGTTGTATCTCTCTATCTCTATATCCCCCTCTCTTTACACTTTTGTGTGTGTTTTTGTGGCCTAAAGTGTGATTTGGTCTTACTATTGCACACGAACACCTAGCACTACACCATCCTTGGTTGCTGAGGCATTAGGGAGTTGGTGTTAGGGTTCTTGAGCTACTTTTGATCAAAGAAAGGTGCTGGTGTTGTGTTCTTGAAGGTGTTCTTCAAGGGTGAGTATTCTTGCTTTAGATACCTCTTTCTTGCTTAAGCTTTTATCCCATTCTTGCTTTTTGTTTTAAGCTTATCCATTAACTAATAAAAGTTTTGTTTTTACTTGCTTTAGAACTTTGTTTAAGGTCATTTCGAGGTTTGGGGTTGTTTACCCCCTCCAAGGCCTTGTTAGGCCTTGTTTTAGGCCATCCCCTTTGGCCCTTGCTTTAAGCTTTGCATGGCCTCTCTACCACTGAAATCCAGAGGATTTTCAGTGGTGGAGAGGTGGTTTTGGTGTTCTAAATAGGAGAGGGTCATCCCCTCTCCTTGTTGTCTTGAATGCTTGCATAAATGGCTTATGTTGGTGGCTTGTATGCTTAGCTTGTTTTAGCTTTATTTCAATGTGTATTAGGCTTTGTTTTGCCATAATATACCTCTATTTCAAGATGGTTTTGTAACAACCCGACCCTCGTATATGTGTTATGGTACATTTTTGGTACATTTTTAGTTCCTTAATATGTACAAATATATGCTTATAATGCCATGTTATGAAAGACTATCTGTTGAGCAAGTAATGTATCTGTTCCATTAGAACGTTCGGATCCTAAGTTGGAGGCCTTAATGGCTTAATTAACTGAAATTGATTATATATCTGTGTTCAGCATAATTTTCTGGTAATATTAAGCGTGTTTACGAAATTTCAATTTCGGAATGATAAAGCGATTCGTTTTCGTCTTATATGCTCTTTGCTATTCTATATATATCTCTAAGTCTTGTGTGGTCTTGAGGAAAAAACGTGGGTTCTTTCCTTGGAGAGACATAAGAGAGAATTGAGAAGAAGAATTAGGGGAGAAGAAATCCAACAAGGGGCTTGGAAATTGTTAGAGTTGTTGTGGATTCTAACTCAAGGTAAGATCAAGCCCCTCTTGTATGGCAACTTAGAGCTTGTAATGGATGTTTATGGAGGATTCATGTTTGTCTTATGCTTGATTATGAGGATTCCTCATTCATTAGTTGTTTTGAAACTAATTTAAGTGTTGTATTGAATTTATACTTCAATCTTTAGCTAGGATCATCATTTCATGGAATTATGCTATGTTAATATCATGCTATGTTTCAAGAGCTTGAATCCAAACCCACAATGGAATAGAGAGAGAGAGAAATGGCTTGTTTAAGCTTCTCATTTGTTGAATTAATTAAGAATCCATGTTATGTTGATGAATATTGCATTAATTTAAGCTTGAATTGCATAAAAATGGCAAGGAAATGGAATAGGGTTTCGGATTGGGGAAGAACAGAATTTCAGGTTTTGTCTCGGTCCGCTCGAGCGGCGGAAGTCCCGCTCGAGCGGGAAAAACCACCTTCCAGCAGTTTCGTGCAATTTTCAGTCCGCTCGAGCGGCCAAAGTGGCGCTCGAGCGGGGAAGTCATTTTCAGGAAAAAAGGTGTGCTGCTCGGTCTTGCGTGCTTGACCCTCTAGTAATGGTAGAATCTTTTTCTAATGATTTTAAAATGATTATAATCTCATATAAAGTGTAATGACTCAGGGAATGGTGTCACCATAATTCATGAAAGAAAAAGAACTAATGTATAAGTTATGATTGTGTGCAGGACACACTCCAGGAGGAATTAGCACATCATCCCAACACTGTGAGTAGTAGTACTCTTTACTGCAGATAATGAATGCTTTTAGCATTTTATTCTATGATAGTACAGCATTTATGAATGTACGAAATGATAAAAAGAATGACAATACGATCATATGACATGAAACAAAGTGCTGTACGGCACTAAGTGCTACATTGGGAGCCACCTCTAGGATCCGTGCGAAGTAAGGCACGGAACTAAGTGCTACAGTGTGAGACACCTCTAGAATCCGTACGAGCCACCTCTTGAATTCAACTAAGGGCCGTTGTGCCACATGAACTAAGGGCCGCTGTGCCACATGAACTAAGGGCCGGTGTGCCACATGAACTAAGGGCCGTTGTGCCATACGAACCAAGGGCTTTTAGCCACCATGTTTATGTTACAAGTTTGGGCCTAAGGCCATTATATCTTTATACAGATCAGAATCAGACTAACCTTATGAACTTTGCATCTTTATAAGCAATGACGAGTTTATGTTTAAGTTAAGTATGGTTTCAATTATGTATTGCTATTCACTGAGCTTGGCTCACTTTCAGTTATGTCTGTTTCTGTAGGTAACCAATCAGGTGGTCAGCCCTAGTCCTTGACGCCGATTCCCTTTTGTTAGCCTACATGTCCAGGCACTACACCGGGCCAATTATTGGTTAAGTTTAGTGAAGATGACGGCTTGTTTTGAGTGCCATCTATAATTGGTGTACATGACTTTCATGTTTTTGATTATGCCCAATGTCAGGGCTGGGACTGTAAATATGTTTGTATATTAACGTCACCCAGGGATATTAGTTTTGTTTCTATCTGTCTATAATCATATTTCTTTTTGGAATGTAGCCTATGGTTATGGTAAGGCATGAGTTGTTGGAGATCCTGGCATGTTAGAATTAGCTCAATGGAATTGTTTGATCTGTATTTTCGTATGCATTTTGCTTCCGTCAAGGCCCCATACGATGTATATACCAGGGTATTTGTCCGTTTTCTGTATGGGTCATGCCCGAACTTTTAGGGGCGGGTTCGGGGTGTGACAAGTGGTATCAGAGCACGAGTTGCTATCTCACACACGGATCCATTGAGCATAGGGTGTCTAGAAAAGCTTTAGGCATTCTGCATGACATCCTACAAGTACATGAAAGACCGATGGCAACGTCAAGTGCACTCTGTTAATGCTAACAATGTTGACTTATGTCTATGCTGTATATAAATGATTTGTATGTAGGATCATGGTAAGAACAAGGGCAGAAGAGCAGGAAGCGGCTACTGCAGCCCGTTTAGACAGGATGGAGAGAATGATTATGGAAATGGCAGAGACCTTACGGCAACAACAGCAGCAACGACCACCACCACCGGTACCTCCACCGGCAGGGCAACCACCCCCACCACCAGCACCTCCACCGGCAGGGCAACCACCCCCACCACCAGCACCTCCACCGGCAGGGCAACCACCCCCACCACCAGCACCTCCACCGGCAGGGCAACCACCCCCACCACCAGTACCTCCACCAGTAGCACCAGATTTCCATGCTGAAGACCGAACCATTACCCTTACTAAGGAGTTTAAAAAGATGAAGCCGCCATCTTTCAAAGGGGGCATAGAACCAATGAAAGCAGAAGCCTGGGTGTTGGGAATTGAGAAGTTATTTGAAGTTTTCCCTTGTACAGAAGCTCAAAAAGTGCAATTGGCTGCCTTCACCTTAGAGGACGAGGCGCGGAGGTGGTGGATGCTTACCAGAACCATCCATCCGGGGTTAACATGGGACCGATTTCTGGAGCTGTTTTATGACAAGTACTTTCCCCAAAGTATGCGGGATAAAAAGGTGACTGAATTCGAAACTCTTAGGCAAGGGAATAAGACCGTTGCAGAATATGAAGCCCAGTTCGCAGAATTAGCTCGGTTCGCACCTCACATGGTGGACACGGATTATAAAAAGGCACGAAAGTTTGAAGGAGGATTACGGAGTGCAATCCTGGATCGAGTCAATATGTTGAAGCTACCCACCTATGTGGACGTGTTGGAGAGAGCTGTGATAGCTGAAGGAAACCTAGCTACTCAGAATCGGATTTCCGAATGGAAGGGAAAAAGGCAGAATAACCAATGGTCAAAGGGGTCAACCACCTTACCAAACAAGAAACAAAATTCAGGAACTTCAACTGCGTCTACCCGTAGCCAGGATTCAGTTTCCGTTTGTCCAAATTGTGGGAAGAAGCACCGTGGGATGTGTTTACGAAAGGCTGGAGCCTGTTATCAGTGTGGCAAAGTGGGTCATTTGATAAGGGATTGCCCTCAGAGGAATCAAGGAGATGGCGATAGGACTGTGATCAGTTCAGCGGGGTCTGCACCAACCGCTAACACCAAGTCAGTTGCCAAGCCTACGAACAATAAAGATATGATGAAACAAGGCAGGGTGTTTGCATTGGTTCCGGGAGATGTACAACACGCGGCAACAGTTGTATCAGGTACATTTACTGTTCATGGGCATTTAGCTCATGTACTATTTGATTCTGGCTCTACTCACTCTTTTGTGTCTAAGGCATTTGCGAAAAATTTAAATAAACCTGAAGAAAAACTGTCTTATATGTTATGTGTATCTTCACCGTTGGGAGACCCTTTGAGTTGTACTTCCATTTATTTTGCTTGTGAACTTCAACTTGGGGATATCCGAGTATATGCCAATCTATTACCTCTTGATATGGCCTATTTCGATATTATTCTGGGAATGGATTGGTTGGGTGAATATGGTGCGACTATAGATTGTTCGACTAAACAAATCAGATTCTACCCTCCGGGACAATCAGAGTCTACCTTTCAGGGGCAGGAAGTGACTCCTCCACCTTATTTAATTTCTGCAGTAAGGGCTTATAAGTTAATTCAGAAAGGGTGTCAGGGGTATTTGTGCAGTGTTTTGGAAGGACAAGTGGTTCATGGGGACATTGGCATAATTCCAGTTGTTCGAGAGTTTCCGGATGTTTTTCCCGAAGAATTACCAGGGCAGTTAATAGATCGAGAAATTGAGTTTACAATTGAGGTAGCGCCAGGAACTCAACCCATTTCTAAGACTCCGTACAGAATGTCAACCGCTGAAATGAAGGAATTAAAAGTTCAGTTGCAAGATCTACTTGATAAGGGATTCATCCGACCGAGTGTGTCGCCTTGGGGAGCACCAGTGCTGTTTGTGAAAAAGAAGGATGGGACACTCCGACTTTGTATTGATTACAGGGAATTGAATAAGGTAACAATTAAGAATAAGTACCCACTGCCGCGGATCGACGATTTGTTTGACCAATTACAGGGGGCGCAGATCTTTTCGAAGATTGATTTAAGGTCAGGGTATCACCAGTTGAAAGTCAAGGCTGATGATGTTGAGAAGACGGCGTTTCGAACCCGATACGGTCATTACGAATTTCTGGTTATGCCCTTTGGAGTTACTAACGCACCAGCAGCATTCATGGATTTGATGAATCGTGTTTTTAAGTCTTATTTGGACGAGTTTATTGTGGTATTCATCGATGACATCCTTATTTACTCCAAGACTGTGGAGGCTCATGAGAGTCATCTTCGTACAATTCTTCAGACACTCCGGGAGAAGAAACTATATGCAAAGCTGAAGAAATGTGAATTTTGGCTACATGAAGTGGCATTTTTGGGGCACGTAATAACCAAGGAAGGGATATCTGTTGACCCACATAAAATTGAGGCGATTGTGAATTGGCCAGCTCCTACCAATGTGACTAAGGTACGTAGTTTCTTAGGATTAGCCGGTTATTATAGGAGGTTTGTTCAAGGCTTCTCCAAAATTGCTATACCGCTCACACAGCTGACTCAAAAAGGAGTGGCGTTTGAATGGTCAGAACAGCGGGAATCTGCTTTTCAGGAGCTGAAGACAAAATTGACTACTGCACCAGTTCTTACGTTACCGTCTGGTACCGAAGGGTTTGTGATCTACAGTGATGCATCTCATAAGGGGTTGGGTTGCGTGCTTATGCAGAAAGGGAAAGTTATCGCGTACGCTTCACGTCAGCTCAAACCCCATGAAAGGAATTATCCTACGCATGATTTGGAGCTAGCCGCAGTAATTTTTGCTTTGAGGATCTGGCGACATTATTTGTATGGCACCACTTGTGAAGTTTACACCGACCATAAAAGTCTTAAGTATCTTTTTACGCAGAAGGAGTTGAATATGCGACAGCGACGGTGGTTGGAACTTATTAAAGATTATGATTTGCAGATTCTTTATCACCCGGGTAAGGCCAACACAGTTGCAGACGCGCTTAGTCGAAAGAATATGGGAGAATTGGCATATGTGGTTACGGAACAAAAGAAGTTGGTGGTTGAATTAGAAAGAATGGAGGTAGATCTTGTGGTACATAAACAGGAGGCTGTGGTGGCAGCTTTGATGGCTCAACCAACGTTATTGGAGGAGATCAAGTTACAACAAGTGGAAGATGAAACTTTAAAGAAGATATGTGATGAGCTCGAAACCAAACCGAAACCAGGATTCAGTTTGATGGATTCAGTACTTAAATTTCAAAACCGAATATGCGTTCCCAATGTCGTGGAACTCAAACGGAAATTAATGGAGGAAGCACATGCTTCAAGATTTTCACGACATCCGGGGAGTACCAAAATGTACCAAGATTTGAAGAAAAATTTTTGGTGGCCAAATATGAAAAAGGAGATTGCAGAATTTGTCTCTAAGTGTTTACACTGTCAACAAGTGAAGGTGGAACATCAAAGACCAGCAGGATTGTTACAACCCCTTTCAATTCCAGAATGGAAGTGGGAACATCTAACCATGGATTTTGTTGTGGGATTACCACGAACTCCTCGGGGTATGAATTCCATATGGGTCATTGTAGACCGATTGACTAAGTCCGCTCACTTTCTACCAGTGAAGACTCAGTTTAATGCAGATAAACTGGCGGTACTTTATGTGAATGAGATAGTAAGGCTTCATGGTGTACCAGTCTCCATTGTATCAGATAGAGATCCAAAGTTTGTTTCAAGATTCTGGCAAAGTCTACAAGAAGCGATGGGTACAGAATTAAAGTTCAGTACAGCTTTTCACCCTCAGACTGATGGTCAATCCGAGAGAACAATCCAAACCTTGGAGGATATGCTCCGAATGTGTGTGTTGGATTTTCAAGAAAGTTGGGAAACCCATCTACCGTTGGTCGAATTCGCATACAACAATAGTTACCATTCAAGTCTTGGAATGGCACCCTATGAGGCTCTGTATGGAAGGCCGTGTCGTTCTCCCGTATGTTGGGCCGAGGTTGGGGATAGGTCCTTGATAGGGCCTGAAATTGTGCAATTGACAACGGAAAAAGTCAGGGTGATTCGAGAAAGATTGAAAACTGCCCAAAGTAGGCAAAAGAGCTATGCGGATAATCGACGAAGAGATTTGGAGTTCGAAGTAGGTAGCCATGTTTTCGTGAAAGTTACCCCGATTAAGGGACACCCAAGATTTGGGAAAAGAGGTAAGTTAGCACCCCGGTTTGTTGGTCCCTTTCAAGTTCTGGAAAGAGTAGGTCCGGTAGCTTACCGGGTTGCTCTACCGCCAAATATGAGCCAAATACATAACGTGTTTCATGTCTCAATGCTTCGAGGATACCTTCCAGATCCGTCTCATGTTATAGACCATCACCAAATTGTGTTGGATGACAAGTTAACTTATGAAGCGAAACCACTTCGCATTCTAGACCGACAAGTAAAACGGTTACGAAATCGAGAAATTTCAATGGTAAAAGTTGAGTGGCAAGAACATTATGGAACCGACGCAACTTGGGAAAAAGAAGGGGAGATGCAAGATCAATATCCGTATCTATTTCTACCCTAAGGTAAAACAAGTTTGAGGGACCAAACTTATTTAAGGGGGGAAGAGTGTAACAACCCGACCCTCGTATATGTGTTATGGTACATTTTTGGTACATTTTTAGTTCCTTAATATGTACAAATATATGCTTATAATGCCATGTTATGAAAGACTATCTGTTGAGCAAGTAATGTATCTGTTCCATTAGAACGTTCGGATCCTAAGTTGGAGGCCTTAATGGCTTAATTAACTGAAATTGATTATATATCTGTGTTCAGCATAATTTTCTGGTAATATTAAGCGTGTTTACGAAATTTCAATTTCGGAATGATAAAGCGATTCGTTTTCGTCTTATATGCTCTTTGCTATTCTATATATATCTCTAAGTCTTGTGTGGTCTTGAGGAAAAAACGTGGGTTCTTTCCTTGGAGAGACATAAGAGAGAATTGAGAAGAAGAATTAGGGGAGAAGAAATCCAACAAGGGGCTTGGAAATTGTTAGAGTTGTTGTGGATTCTAACTCAAGGTAAGATCAAGCCCCTCTTGTATGGCAACTTAGAGCTTGTAATGGATGTTTATGGAGGATTCATGTTTGTCTTATGCTTGATTATGAGGATTCCTCATTCATTAGTTGTTTTGAAACTAATTTAAGTGTTGTATTGAATTTATACTTCAATCTTTAGCTAGGATCATCATTTCATGGAATTATGCTATGTTAATATCATGCTATGTTTCAAGAGCTTGAATCCAAACCCACAATGGAATAGAGAGAGAGAGAAATGGCTTGTTTAAGCTTCTCATTTGTTGAATTAATTAAGAATCCATGTTATATTGATGAATATTGCATTAATTTAAGCTTGAATTGCATAAAAATGGCAAGGAAATGGAATAGGGTTTCGGATTGGGGAAGAACAGAATTTCAGGTTTTGTCTCGGTCCGCTCGAGCGGCGGAAGTCCCGCTCGAGCGGGAAAAACCACCTTCCAGCAGTTTCGTGCAATTTTCAGTCCGCTCGAGCGGCCAAAGTGGCGCTCGAGCGGGGAAGTCATTTTCAGGAAAAAAGGTGTGCTGCTCGGTCTTGCGTGCTTGACCCTCTAGTAATGGTAGAATCTTTTTCTAATGATTTTAAAATGATTATAATCTCATATAAAGTGTAATGACTCAGGGAATGGTGTCACCATAATTCATGAAAGAAAAAGAACTAATGTATAAGTTATGATTGTGTGCAGGACACACTCCAGGAGGAATTAGCACATCATCCCAACACTGTGAGTAGTAGTACTCTTTACTGCAGATAATGAATGCTTTTAGCATTTTATTCTATGATAGTACAGCATTTATGAATGTACGAAATGATAAAAAGAATGACAATACGATCATATGACATGAAACAAAGTGCTGTACGGCACTAAGTGCTACATTGGGAGCCACCTCTAGGATCCGTGCGAAGTAAGGCACGGAACTAAGTGCTACAGTGTGAGACACCTCTAGAATCCGTACGAGCCACCTCTTGAATTCAACTAAGGGCCGTTGTGCCACATGAACTAAGGGCCGCTGTGCCACATGAACTAAGGGCCGGTGTGCCACATGAACTAAGGGCCGTTGTGCCATACGAACCAAGGGCTTTTAGCCACCATGTTTATGTTACAAGTTTGGGCCTAAGGCCATTATATCTTTATACAGATCAGAATCAGACTAACCTTATGAACTTTGCATCTTTATAAGCAATGACGAGTTTATGTTTAAGTTAAGTATGGTTTCAATTATGTATTGCTATTCACTGAGCTTGGCTCACTTTCAGTTATGTCTGTTTCTGTAGGTAACCAATCAGGTGGTCAGCCCTAGTCCTTGACGCCGATTCCCTTTTGTTAGCCTACATGTCCAGGCACTACACCGGGCCAATTATTGGTTAAGTTTAGTGAAGATGACGGCTTGTTTTGAGTGCCATCTATAATTGGTGTACATGACTTTCATGTTTTTGATTATGCCCAATGTCAGGGCTGGGACTGTAAATATGTTTGTATATTAACGTCACCCAGGGATATTAGTTTTGTTTCTATCTGTCTATAATCATATTTCTTTTTGGAATGTAGCCTATGGTTATGGTAAGGCATGAGTTGTTGGAGATCCTGGCATGTTAGAATTAGCTCAATGGAATTGTTTGATCTGTATTTTCGTATGCATTTTGCTTCCGTCAAGGCCCCATACGATGTATATACCAGGGTATTTGTCCGTTTTCTGTATGGGTCATGCCCGAACTTTTAGGGGCGGGTTCGGGGTGTGACAGGTTTGATGGCCTCTTATATGCTTCATATACTTGTCTTGCAATCCTCTTGTTTGCCTTAACATACATCATGCTTTGACATGTCTTTCTAGCATGATTTTGGTTCGACTCCATAAAGTTTTTAGCCTTGTTTTACCATGCTAGAGCTCTGTTTTGCCTTGTCTTGGTCATGCTTGCATTGTTTTGCATAGCCATCATGTAATCTAGCTTGTTAGCTTTGAGTGTCCAAGTCACTAGTACGCTTCACTTGGGTCATTTTAGTGATTTGGCATCACTTGTTGTGTTATTTCAGTCCATATAGTATGCTTGTACACTTGCACTTATCACTCCTTTAATGTTTTAAAGGGTTTGTGTCTTGTGCCTCATGAATGGACCATTGTGTATGCCTCCATGTTTAGGCTTCTAGGATGACATTTCGATGTGTTTTTGGTCTTGTTCTAACATGCCATAACTCTGATTTTATTGGCTTAAGTCATGCCTTGTTTGGTTTTGATAGGTGTAGAGTAACACCCCTTTTACAGCCTTGCATGCATCATGCTTTTGGCATTGTGTTCTAGCTTGTGTTGGCTAGTTTCGAGCTTGTTTTTGGTCTTCTTTGGACCTGCCTTGGGACTGTTTTGAGTGCCCTTGGCCCTTTGGGGCTTGCCTTGCATGGCCTTGGTTTGAGCTCCTTGGCTAGCCTTAAGTTTTAGATTTTCTTGTATGCCTTGCTTGTCTTGTTTGTGTGATTTGGCATCATTCCTAGCATCATTTCAGAGTTTGTAGTATTGTCATACTTGCATGCTTTGTCT
Source organism: Camellia granthamiana (assembly GCA_036172215.1). Lineage (NCBI taxonomy): Eukaryota > Viridiplantae > Streptophyta > Magnoliopsida > Ericales > Theaceae > Camellia > Camellia granthamiana. The sequence goes on along the minus strand of JAXFYN010000387.1, from coordinate 125,862 downwards.
CTTTTAAGTGTGCTTAAGAGTTCCCCTTTTATGCCTGTAACAACCCTCATACTGTTTACCGATTAATGACTGATTGATTACCGATTTCTGCTAAACTGAGATCGAATATGAAAAGTAATTGAACTGACTGAATTACTGAATGGACTGACTGAAATCTGAAACTGAATTGATTGCCTGTAATTGTTTGAATTGCATTTTATCTGTTTGACTGTTTAATTATCTGTTCAGCGTTTATGTTTAAACTGTTAATTGAAGGCCTTATCGGTGGCCGAATCCAAAATTGATTGATGTTCTGTGTTAATTAGAAGTTATGTAATTTTATGGTGTAATTATCTGAAAACCGATTTGGTATGATTAAATTAGACTAAAATAAGCTAAATTACATGAGTTAGAGTTATTTACAATTAGACCACTTAGTGGCCACTACCTACACACTTTTGAGACTATTACATTGCACTCAAACAAACCTTTTCCTCAGCCAAATTGAGAGCTCAACCGACCTTAGAGAGAGAGAAAAGGGAGGGAGTTGATTTTCATCTCATTTTGCTTGATTTTGCTTGGCAATTAAGAGGATTGAAGGGTTGATTTCAAAATTTAGCTCCTACACCGCTAATTCAAAGCCTAAGGTAGAATAACTACCCTTTTGTTTGTAATTTTGTTAGACTCTTGCATGATTTAGAGCTAAGTGGAAGTCTAGAGCCAATTTATGGCTTGTAATGTTGTGTTGAAGCTTAATTGTTGCATGTATGTTGTTATTATTAAGTTTTGAGGTCATAGCTCATGATTTTATTACATGCATGTCCATATTTTGAGAGTAGTCCATGATTCCATCTTGTTTTGGAAGGAATGAGCTCATTTGAGCAAGCTTTTGAAGCCTTGATTTGATTTAATCTCATGCATGTCACCTTGTAGCATGTTCATGCATGTACATGAATAATGGGTTTGAAATTGAGTTTAATTGAAACGCCCTTGGGCCTTGATTTCTCAAATTGACCTTGGTAACATGTTGTTTTATGAGTTCACTTAGGTTTTCCAGAAAATTGGCCCAAGAGGATCGAATTTTATGCATCTAGACTTGATTTTGAGCTTGGGACTCAAATCTGGAATTTCCAAATTTTGGTCGTCCGCTCGAGCGGGGGAAGTGCCGCTCGAGCGAGAAAATTGAGCTCCCAGCATCTTGCACTATGCATCAGTCCGCTCGAGCGGAGGACTGGGTGATACGCTCGAGCGGACGTCGAGCGTAAATTTCACCTATCCAATACTTTTTGGTCCGCTCGAGCGGGGAAGTTGACGCTCGAGCGGGGCCCCTGTGTTGCATGTCCGCTCGAGCGGGGAAACCTGAGCTCGAGCGGGGATCTGTTTTTCTGAAAATTCTGAAACTGTTTTCTGCATACATCTTTGCATCCTCATCCCATCCTAGGCATTCTCAGGCCTAGTTTAAGACATCTTAATGAGGATATAGATATAGAACACACCGAGGCATTTAGGGATTAAATTATTATCTTTCCCAACTGTGAAACTTAGTGTGTGTTCAATCTGTTAACTGTTTAGGGTTGGCTTTCCGAGGAGACGCTCTAGCCTACTGTAGCCCAGAACTCTGTGAGTAACGATTGTGTAAAGATATGTTCAAAATGATTATCTTCTGAATACTGAACTGAACTGTTTACTGAACTGATATTGTTTTACTAAATGAATGTATGTCCTATATTCTGAACTGTACTGTGGCATCCTTAGCACCTACTGTTTACTGTTACTGTTACAGAGATCTCTGTCGGTTCCCTCGTTGGAACCACTACTGTTTACTGATTGATGGCCATCGTTTACTGTTCGGTCTCTTAAGACCCACTACTACTATTATGCTAATGGATGTACCACATATGACTGAATGACTGAAATACTATTTAATGAACTGTTTTCATTACTGTAAGGACATTCATTCTAAACCCCTTTACGCATTATGTTATTCATTGGGCTTTAGCTCACTACTCATATATATATATGTAGGTGTACAGGCATCGGATCAAAGCTAGAAGCGTCGGGGTAACTCCAGTTTTTGTCAAGCCAACCACTGCGCCTCACTGCGAGGTTCCGAGCCTGTCTAGCAAAGGCTATGGGGCGTTTTAGTTTTCCCCCTTCTATTCTGTTTTGTAATGATTGTATAGACTGTATGTATGCACCGTACTGTACTGTAATTAGGGATTAGGTCCCTGTTTCACTGAATGATATGTATATATATGTACTGTTCTGTAAATATGTATGAAAAGTCTTTTTGGCATACAGACTGTCACAGTTCATTGGACATTGTTTAATTACTGTATTGGCTTCCGCCAAGCCCCTGTACTCTGTATTACTGTTAAGCAGGCCTTCGGTAATCTCGGATTACTGGCCGGTTACGGTGCTAAACCCATAGGGGCGGGTTTGGGTCGTGACAATGCCTTAGTCTTTAGGCTAATTAGCATGCATGTTTGTATGTGTATTTCATGCCTATGTTTCATCATTTTGGCCACTGATTTTAGGCATGGCTGAGGCCCATCCATCTTTGGTTTAAGTCCATCTTTGCATGCTAGTCCTATTGCATGTTGTTGCATGCCTATCAAGATCATCATACATGTATTACATTGGTCTAAATATACTTGTCCCTTTACATGTTGTCACATGTTTGCCTCATATGTTGTTGCATGTTTGTCATTGGCATTGTTGTTACATGCCTTGTATGTCTACTTGTCTAGGTTGCATCGCCTATTGCACATTGCTTGTTTGCATGCTCATGTTGCATTAGCTTGCTTGCATGCCTAGGTTGCATAGCATTAAGCATGCATCCCTTGCCTCTTGATCAAGCATGATAGAGGTTGGGGCCCTTTATATGTTGTGTGCATTTCATTTGATATAAATTGCACACTTGGCTCCTTTGGCCATCATGCATTGAAATGCGTGATTGGTGGTCTAAGGGTTGAGAACCATACTCCCTTGAGCTCATGACATGATAGGGAGGGTGGTGGTGCAGACATTGTCTTGCAAATGTATTGCCATACTTTGTTTGTCCTTTGCTGCAACAACACAGCATTCTGCAGGAAGAGATGGTCGATCGACCATCTTCAGTGTCGATCGGCTAAACATTGTTGGCCGAGATCCTTACATATGGTCGATGACCACTATCACTTGGCCGATGACCCTATCCCTTGGGCGATGGACTCTCAGCATGTCCCCAAGGTAGTTCAGAAGTGTCATAGAAGTTGTCACAGTTTTCAGAGGTGCAGAGCAGTGCAAACAGAGGCAACATGAAGCATGGCGATGGATTTCCGAGCGAAGCTGTCTGAGCATGCATGCATCCCTCTTCTTGAGGCCTCTTTACTCCTTTTTTAGCTTAATTAATTTGTTTAATTAGTTAAGCGTTGTGTAATTAATTAATTAGCTTGTTAGTTAGTTAATTAGTTAATTTGTGTTATTCTTTCGGTTCCTCCGTTGAGAGGATGCAATTGTGTAATAAGTGTGCATGTGTGTGATGCATGTCTTCCAACCTCTACTTCTTTCTCCCTTTTACTTACCTGCTTTCAATGTTTAGTTCTAGGGCATATTTCAATTAGCATCCTTATGCTATGCATGTTTGCATCCATCCATTCATATTGCATGCACCAGGCTCAGCGCATCATACTAACTGCATTATACTTTAATTCCAAGTTGAATACATGTATCTAGTTGTCGCATCTCACATGCCATTTTAGAATAGCCGAGCCTATTTCTAGTTGCATCTTTGCTTGTGTTGCGTTAGCCATTTTGACATGAATTAGGATCATGCATTGATTACTAACTAATTCTTTATTTTGGCTCGGAGTACACTGTGAGTGTCTACGCTTTAGCATCTTGCATATATGTGAGTGTTGACATGACAGCATGCTTGCCATGAGGCTAATTGCTTATGTGGTATAACTGCCTGAATGCCTGTAGGTGAAGGTTGGATTACTTGAATTGGGACAATTCATTGAAATCCACATTTTGGCCTACTTACGAGTAGCAAACTTCAAACCATTTCCAAACAAATGGATATGCGATGCTTTGTTCCAAATTAGGCGATCTAGTCTATACTTGTGTGTTGTGTGCATCACATAGTAAGATTAGCTAATTAATCGGAATAAGAATGCATGTGTTTTCAAAAACAAGATATCATACTTAGTACAGGCCGATCTTTGATCGGGCGAGCGGGGGTGCTCATTGCATGACCTTCCCCACACTGCTGGAAAGCAGACTTTTAGTGGCGTTTAAAAAACGCCGCTATAAGTGTCAAAAACGCTGCCAATTCCTTTTGCGACGCTTAGAACCAAACGCCGAGGACGCGGCCGTCGCTATAACTTTGTGGCGTTTTGAAAACGTCGTGATATTAATATAGGCGGCGTTTTTAAAAACGCCACCAAATGTCCTCCTAAACACATGTTGACGTCACTGACGATATTTAACGACGTTTTGGAAAAACGCCGTCATATCTTTTTTTAAATATGACCATTAGTAAGCAAGGTTTAAGAGGCGTTTGTAAAAACGCCGTCATATCCCTCCTCTTTTTCTTTTTTCTTTTTTTTTTTTGAAATTGTGCTAATTTTATTTGATTGAATTAAAAAAATACCTGTAATAGCACTAACATAAAATAATAACTCCCATTCAAATAGCTGTAATGAAGCATTAATTCACTTTCTCATTCAATTAATATCCAATCACCATTATCCACAAAATTAACATATACAAAATCTAAAAATCATATTTTAACATTAACCACAAACTAACATATATCCAAAAATCATGTCTTAGCATTAAACTTGTAGTCTTCACTGGTCTACATGTCTGCATTAGAACATAAACTGCAATCAGATTCACCAAAATAAACACAAATTGAAGAATTTGTACCCAATACTTATAAACAGTACTTAAAACTTGAAGAAGCACTAACAAGAAGATTTTATCACATACCAAGAAGCACTAAATACATATAAAGAAAAGGGCATACCCAAAGACAATACAGACACATGAGAATCATGTAAAATTAAATAAATAATGCTCTCATAGCATAAACAAATTTAGAGGCCATTTGATCTAACTCCCACTCATTGTGTGCTTCTTTGTTTTTGTTAAATCTGATACAGAACATCAGCATAACAAGTTGTGTGCTTCTTTGTTTTTGTTATATCCTCACATGATGACACAATTATGTTAAATAAATGTACTAGAGGAAACAAAGAGCACTTCATCATGTAGTAAACATGTCAGTGTAACACATACAGAAATAATACTGATTATTAACTTATGTTAACTGATTGGTTGGTTGAATGACAAGCCTGAAATTCTACGGCACTGAACATGCTTCCTGTGAGCAAGTTCAACCTTAATGCCTCTGAGAGCTCTCTTGACCTGATAATAACAAACAAAATCAGTTCCAATAATTTGGAAAGAGAAAACATTAAACCTGAAATATTAATATTGACCAGAAATACAACCACTACCACCCAAAAGAAAAAATAGTAAAATGCTTATAAGAATAGCATCTAGTCATGGAAATCCTATTTCTTCACCTTCAGTCTATATCGTAACGCACAGTTTTGTTCCATCTCAGCCTAAAATATTTAGTATTCACTTTCCAACAAATTAATATAAAATCCTACTGTATGTCGTGAGGTATAGCTACCAAAAAATACCTTAAGACATTCTTGATCGGATAGAGGCCTTATCAGATCCTTAACATTGAAATACTTTACAACAAAGTCAGTAACAAGAATGGGTTCGTAGAATGCTCTGGCTGACATATCTGCAAAACAACATTCAGATGTCCGATTAAGAATGATCAACAACATCATAATTTTTGGAGGCCCATAATAACCTCAGCCAGTGCTATATATTTCATAAAATATGGGAAGAGGGAGTGGAGAATTGAAAAATATTTCTACAATATTAAGGGAGAGGCCCATCTGAATAGGACGAAGACTTTGATAGAATCCTTTCCAATATTGAAATCCATTTCCAAGGTCACCTACACCAAAGCTTGGAGAGAAGAATGACCTTCCCACAACTGCATTACTGCAATCAAAAGCTTCAAAATCAATCACCCCAGTTCCCAGAAATTGATATACCACATGACCAATATAAAAAGAAACAAAACAAGAGTTCAAGCCAAAAAAATAAAAACTTAATAATAGTTATTGGTCAGTGAGAGAAATCACTTCATCGATAGTGTTGCCCTTAAAACCACATCAAGAACTTGTATAGTTTCTTGTGGGGTATCAAGTTGTCTACCACGCATGAATTCTTGAAGATGATGTATGTCAGGTTTAGCAGCAAATTTGATTGAGACCTTGAATTCACGATCCTTCCTGCAATTAAAGCAAGCATAGCATTAACTTCAACTAAAGCATACCATATTTTCTTGTTGGCACAAATTCGCATCTAGATAATGACATAAGAGCCACCATCTTACTCAAAATCAATAAGAAAAAGATTAAAGCTAGTTTTCCATTTGAGTTGAAAAGCAATTGATAATAAGGTTACTATTTTCAATGCTCTTCACCAATCACACTTCAATAAAGGCATATATATACAACTCAACTATAACAAATTGCAATGAAACCACAAAATAGAGATAACCTTGCTCCTCTATCTTGGTCGACGAGCTTGATGACAAAGTCCTTGGAAGAAAAAGGCAAAGGCCCAGCAGTGTAGACACTCTTCCTTCTATCATAAGCTAGCTGTCGCTTGCCCAAGTGTGACTCACGGTACAATTCAACAAGCTTGTTAATGATTTCCCGATGGAGTTTTTTGGAAATAACCTCAGGTGTGATTGTTACCTATATATATCATTAAGTGAAATTGTGATTTAACCATAACAAGAATTAGTTGTAGAGAGGCAAATTACAAAACAACAATGCCAATAGAAACAAAACTGAAATTAATAAACTACTATGCAACACAGTATACAAAACTCAAAAAGAGTAGGCAAAATATTTCATAAACTATCTTGGTTCATAAAAACTTCTATTATTTGCATCTACATTATACATGGACAAAAATAGCAATTAAAAAAAAAACCTAAGCAAGCAATCAAAACTCAAGATTTTAACAGTAATATGTTAACCCATAAGACAAGGATATGAAATTGATAAACAATATAAACACATGTATATGTTGTACTTGTCATAAAACAGAGGTTTGAGGCATTTCAAAAAATGGAAAAATACAGAAGAAATTTCAAATAGCAATATTCTCAGAGGTAATAAATGCATAAGACTAGCTTATATACACCCAAATACATACCCAAAAAAAAAAAAAAAAAAAAAATCAGATTTACATAAATACATAAACATACACACATTGTACATGATACAATATATACATAACATCAAAATGATTTCCATATGTGGATAAGAATAAAACAACCAAATGTTAACTTCATTGCTAATACTATTCTGTGTATAGCATCAGCAAATGATAAAGTTACATTCAGCAAAGCAACTAGACAGCAATATAGACATAAAGGTACGAGAACTACTTACCGAGTTACCAAATGCAACAACACCCTTCATGTGGTCAACTTTCATTGCAAGGAAATTATGTTGACTGCATCAACAGAGATTTTCTCCACAACAGAAAATTCAAAAAAGGTGATCATTTTAGATAAATTCTCTATCTTCATTGACTGATACACCTGAGACACCTAGAAAACAAGAAATGAAAAATATCAAGCACGATGAAAATAGTTTTTAGAAAATGCATAAAATTGGAAAAAAAATAAGTACCGAAAATGAAACCTAGCACCTGTGTACCTGCTGAAGCAATCTTAAAGTGGCAAGCTTTTCCAGCATGGGAATGTATTAAGATAGATGGACCTCTAGTACAGAAGATGCTGAAGGAAGCTTACCCCCAAGTTTGGAAATTTTGGTTAACAAGGGCTGCACTTTTGATGCAAGATCTAGAGGGAGAAACTCATGCTCCAAAAGATGGTAAAGATCTTTTACTTCTTGAGTCACACAGGTCATTACACCTTTTGCAACCTGCCAAAATGTCAAGATCAGACAATGCTGAAAAGAAATCAACATAAACACTTTCCTCTGAAGCATTTTTTTGCAACACAAAGTGCCAAACACCAGTTTCTTTAACAGAATGGCTAATGCACAAAGAAAAGATAATCACATCAGCAGGTTGAGTGTTGATGGGAAAGTTTTGACTAGGGAGGAGGATATCTCTAAAACTATTGTGGAGTTCTATAGCAGGCTTGATTATGAGCCAAATGTTGGGACCCTAATTGGAAAATTGGGGGTTAGTATGCTATAGGAGAAGGACAGGAACTAGTTAAAAATACCATTTTCAGAGGAAGAAGTAATTGAGGCTCCTCAATGATGACTAAGCTCCACGGCCAAGCAGTTCTGCATGCTTTTTTGGTACAAGAGTTTGAGATGAGTACGAATGCCTCCTCCATTACCCCATGTCAAATAAAGGGGTGCAGTGGACATTCAAGATTAAGACCTATTAAATTGATTGACGGTGTCTATAAAATTATTGCCAGTGTTAGCATTGAGATTGAGGAAGGCAATTGAACAGCTCATCTCAGAATCCCATAGTGCTTTCATGTGAGAAAGAGTGATTCTTGTTGAGTTAGTGGCTAATAAGTGTGTTGATTCCAGCCTTAAAACTATCAATCTGGCAATATTTAAAACTCTGGTTGTAAGCTAATTTCAGAATATGTACTAGTATCAACAATATCGTTATATGAGCTAATATCAAATAATATCGACCAATATATTAATAAATATTAAAAAATTTAAGTCTTGATTTAGTTTAGTATATATTGACTGATATTTAAAACTTTGGTTGTAAGCTTTTGAAGACTTTTTTTCTTTTTGTTTTTGTTATGAAGAAGAAAACTACAAAGAGAGAAAGAAAAAAACCAATGAACCGAAGTTATTATATTACTAATTAGAAAATGTTGAGAGATCTATTTTCTACAATAAGCCAATGCTACATTCTGTTATCCTATCTATTCTATGATTCGGAATGGGACAACAACTAACTACTAAGTAATATATATTCAAATGAAAGCTCTCTGTTAGACTATGACTAGGTGGATCAATGCATGATAGTGACCTAGGATTCTAGGACTCTCTTTGCTATTGTTTACTGTTGAATGAATTAAAGAGGCCTCAAACAATGCTGGGTTACCAAGTACAAGTCACTACCCAAAAAAAAAAAAAAAATCTTCTCATTTTTTAAATATTGGGAAAAATGAAAATAAATAAATAAATAAAAAGTTGGGAAAATTCTGTGTTTATGAAATTTTGGGTTTTATTTTAGCATGCTGCCAAGCTTATTGCTAATAATGATATAATCTATGAAGCACAGACATAGACACGAACACGGGACATAGCAATTTCTAAAAAATGAGGACACGGACACGGACACGGCAGGGGACACAACAAATTTTTTTTTAAAATATATTTTTATGTGCTATGTAGACTCATATTACATTCATCCTAAATCAAAATTAACAAACACTAGCGTAGTAACATTAATTCAATAAATATAACCATTATAAATTAAAACTAAAAGACAAGTCAAAAAAAAAAAAAAAAAAACCAGAAAAGAGCAAAACAGTAGCAAAAACAAGAGCAAGAAAACAAGGGCAAAAAAAAAAACAGGGCTGGGCTGAAGTTACCTTCTTGTTGCTGCGAAAAACAGATGAAATCAACTTCGAAAAAGGGAGGAAATCGACTTCGAGTGGCTCTTGTTGCTGCACTGCAGAAAAGAAAAGACAAAAAAATGTAAAAAACCAAGAAGAAGAATCAAAGAATTAACAAAGAAGAAAAACGATGAAGAAGAAGATGACAAAGAATCGAACAAAGGACACTCACCGGAGTTGACTCAATGTGTAGAGTTTTGGGCTTGGTTGTAAGAGTAACTAGGTTAGGTTTGTTATTTTGAAGTGTGTGTTTAAAGATTGGCTTGTGCAAGTTGTTCCATTACTCAAAGGCAAAACTACAAATGCGCCTGAAAGATTGAAAAATGGAAAGGTTAATTTGAAATTCTAAATTTGCTTTCCTTCTAACAGAAGAGTTTCAAGCTGTCAGCTTTATGGCAAATATGATGGAGAATAAAAGAGAAAAACTAATCAACAACCTTTGGAAAACAAAACCTTATTATAGCAATCAATCAATGTGAAGATCATGAAACCGAAATGGCAAAATCTGCAGAACAGTTGCAGCTTATATGACTCCTCAGAAAATTGCAACCGTCCAGTGATCAAATAAATAGATATAATCATATAGATATTAAAAAATAATAATAATAATACTATTTGCCTCCGTTATTAAAACCAATACTTAAAACAATCCCCAAAATCAGAAATAGTAACCATTGGGAAAGAGGCCAGTGCTGAAATATACCTCACGAATGGTCATAAGGCTTGGCTTGTCTCCCACTGGTGGAGTTTGATTGCACACAACATGGCAAATTTACCATCACACAAAATACGGCTCCGACTAGCAAAATTCGATCGCAGACATTGAGAGAGCAGATTTGATATTACCATAATAGCAAATCAGAGAGAAGGAGAGAGCAGATCTGATCGGATAGAGAGCAGATCTGAGAATAAGATCTACATCTCTACATCATTGAGCTTGCTTCTACTCACTGTTGCCAACGATCCAGATCCAACGCTGCTTGCTTATCCTGTACGTGATCAGAGACATTAACACGACACTCAAAACCCTAGATACATCGATTCGAAAAGAGAAAATACAGAACGGAAGAAAAGAAACTAGAAATCAACTATAAATCGTTAGTTTAAGCCATGAAAGTTTACAGATCTTGTGTGAATGTAGCAAATCCATATCAGAAAACTCTAACCTTGAGCCCTAGATCGACTTGGATATGAGGAATTCAAACGATATTACAGAGATACGCTCAAATCAAGCGTAGAACAAGAATTTTTAGACCATACAACCAAAGAGTCGATGGAGATCGAAGATCCAAGGCCTTGGTCTCTCTCTCTCTCTGCCTCTCTCTCTCTCTCTCAAAAGTCATGCCTCTGTTCTCTAAACTCACTTCTCTTTTTTTGCTCAGAAAAGTCCTGCTTATTCAATGCAAATAAATGTTATTTGATTGTTTTCTAATAACGGCGTAAAAAATGAGATAAAATAATTAAATCTGGTTAGATGGTCAAAAATCATAGAAAATTTCACGGCGTTTTAAAACGTCAGGGAAAAAAACGTGGTAATATACTATTTTTCTTGTAGTGCCAATCGTATCCAAGTTCTTGAGCCGAGGCAATTTTGGTGATGACGGACACGTGGCCTTAGGCACGAGTCAGGGTTTCCTAAATTCTCCCAAAATAAAATATTTAGGTGGCGACTCTGTATTTGGCAAAGCAGTCCATGTTTGACACTTCTTTCTTAAAAATCAATTTTCCAAAATGATTTGCCGAATTCGGACTCTTTGGCGATTTATCGATCTCGCATTGCACTTTGCGGGATTAGATTCAGAATCGTGACATTTGAGTCCGAACTGTAGTAGCAAAGCCCAAGGGCACGTCTATACTAATTGTTGAGGATACTTGAGAAGAGGGAATTGTGTTATTCCTTGGATGATGAATCGGAATAAAAGTATTTATATTGATCTTGTGAAATTGGCATATCAATTCATTTGATTACATTAAACTTTGAAAGTTGATTTGAAAACTTGCATTGAGAAAAGAATGTTAAGAAACAAGTTTTCATGGAATGGTTTTAGAGTAAATACGTTGGTAAGTCTTGATAGGTGGTGTAGATGATATTGAATAAGTTGGCCTGAGAGTCCGGGGTGAAAGACTGAAAACCCCCGCGGATAGGTGTCGAGCCTTCCGGTTAATACCGGTAAAAATGACAATTTGGTAGTACTTGTATAGTCTACTTGCAGACACCGACCTAGGGATTACCAGAGTCGTATTTACCGCCCTTAAAATGAATTGTTAAGTTTTGAACAATTGAAATTGCATGACATCATTGAGCATGATGGTTTTCAAAAGATGAAAATGTGATTTACTTTTAAAAAGGGACATAGCATGACATGTGCATTTCATCTCTTGAGACTTGTATAAAATGTATATACTTTGTTAAGGATTTCCTACTGGGCTTTATGCTCACCCTACAGGATTTTTGTGCAGGAAAAAATGTGGTGATCCCGCCTAACTAAAGACGAGGAAATATGTGTTGAGAGTACAAGGCTCTCATTTTGCTGTAACTCTGTTTGTAAGCCAATGGCTGTATTTGTGTGGGTTTGAATAACCATTTTGTGTAACCAGGCCTAAGCCTTGGAAAGTTGTAAACCTTTGGGGGTATCTATTTGTTTATGTTATTTTGATTTGAAGTGAATGTATTATCGCCTGAAGACTATTTGTATCATGTAATGCAAGTGTGGAGATTTATTTTCAATTTTACTTTAAAGAACCATGGTTATCGTATTATCATTTGGGTATAAAAATTGGGGCGTTACAGTAGTATAGTTCGGGTGATTTGTTGAGAGTAGTATGAAAGTACCCGGATGTATTTTTGAAGGATCTTACATAGTTACCCCTTCATAGAGAGAATGATTTTTCTATTGACTTGGCACCTGACATGGTTCCGATTTCTATGAATATAGGTTTGCGCCAGCCAACTTGTGTGAGTTGAAGGTGGATGCCACGACCCAAACCCGCCCCTATAGGTTTAGCATCATGACCAGCTAGTAATCCTAAGATTACCTATGGCCTCAATAAACAAAATCAATCTTAATTTAATTTACGGGGCTTAGCGGAAGCAATATGAAACATAAAGATGAACCATTGAGCTGTGCATACATGCTCGACCTCATATAATAACTGAGCAACCATTCTTATACATGTACAGTCATACACCATGGTAAATCCTTTGTACTTAAAACATATCCAAACATTCATAGTTTTAAATTCAAAATAACCCCTGAACAACAAAACAAAAGAACAAAATATAAGCTTAACACAAAAGGGGTTTTGACTTTCTTGGCTCCACTCAAGCCCAAGTTTACTCCAACCAAGGAGCGTTCATAATGGCTAACACAGGGGAAGACTCAGAGGCTTCTCTATCTTTGATGCTCAGTTTGCTCACTTACATACACATATAAATAGTGAGCTAAGGCCCAGTGAGTAATAACAGAATAAAGGAGTTAAATGAATGAAGTTCAATTGAAATTCAATTTACAATGATCCAATAATAGCAATAATCTTTTCAAACGGCACATTCAATAGAGTAACAATATTTTGTTATCAATGGGACCACAAAGGTCGATCAATAGGACCACGATGGTCGAGCAATGGGATCGCGAGGGTCAATCAATGTTCCATAGTCAATGTGACCATGAAGGTCTAACATTAGAGATCTCTATGTTTCAATTATCCAATGGGCCACAGTATTGTTTCCCCCGGGCAAGGGTCAATGGGCCATGGTATTGTTTCCTTCAGGCAAGGGCCTCACTATTGGATGCCACAAATACAATTCGAAAGAGAACTTCATTCGTCAAAGGAAAACAACATTCCAATAAACCAACCATATAACAATTTTGAAAGTAAATATAGTTTGAACATATCTTTATAAAGTTACTACTCACAGTGGGTTAAATCGTCACTAGGCCTCAGATGTCCACCTATACAAAATACATAACAAAAACACATTGAGGTTCCATTTCGATTTAACGTGTAATCTCAATTCAATTCTCTTCTTGTATATCTCTACATCAATTTCTTATTATTGATGTCTTACTCAATATCTAAGGATGCTCAGTAAGCACGAGGATGCAATGATGCACTTATGAAAGCTTTTTGAAAGTTACTGAAAACAGGGTCTTCGCTCAAGCGCACACTTTGTCACTCGAGCGGTCCATCAATTTACAAAGGGGTCGCTCAAGCACACACTTGGTTGCTCAAGCCGTCTGTAAAGACTACAAAAGTACTGGATGCTCAATTTTTATGCTTGACAGTCGCTTGACAGTCACTCGACAGTCGCTCGAGGCAAGTACTGAGTAAAAGAAAATTTTCTCGAGCGCACAATCTATTGCTCGAGCCACCGTGCAATTGTCTGCAAAACTACCAGAAGCTTGTGAAGTGCACTCGAGCGACAAGTTCACCGCTCGAGCGAACTGCACGAATTCTGGAACTTCCAGAATTGAATTTGAAGCTCAAAACATGAATTCAAAAGTTCAAACCTTGCGTGTTTGGTACAAAAACATGGGAAAACATTGTAGCACATGAAAACTTAGTCACTTTGAACCAAGTGCTCAAAATCATGAACCAATTCCCAAATTTAACTTAAACAATATGTTCAACCCACGCATGTGATGAATTAAACTCTGTTATTTTCCAAAACATAACAAATGCTATGAAGAACATGAAACCATGAAAAACTCTTCAAGAATAATGAATTCAACTCCATGCATGTAAAGGGTTTCATGGAATTCAAACTTATAATGGATGTATAATGCTTGCATGTACATAATTTGTTCATTTCTTTCACAATTCATGGAAACTCTAGTTTATCTTTCTCAATTACAAATAGATAATCCTATAACTTGTTAAATTCAAGTACTAAATGTTTATTTACAAAGATTGAGATAGAATCTCATACCTAGAGTGTGAATTCAAGAGTTGACTAGCTTAATTCTCCAAGTCTTTTACCAATATCCTTGAATTTCTCTTTTCTCTCTCCAGAGGTGTTGAGTTCTTTTTCTCCCTCTCTCAAAAATTTGAGCCAAGTTATGTTTATGAGTTCATTTGAGCTTATGTAGCTCATATATATTTATATGAGCAATTAGCTTAAGTTAATTAAGCTTGCTTAGGACTAATTAATCCCACTTAGTTCTAATCAATTCTAATCAGTTTACTCTAATTATTTTGATCTGAATCAAATTTCAATTAAAGTTGCCACAAAATTCTAAATATTCCATTTAGCCTATTAGGTTAGTCAATTTTGGTTTCTGAAGCCGTTAAGGCTATCAATTTCTATCTCTAAGTCGACAATTCTAACAAGTATTCCAAAAACAAACAGATATTCACATGTAAGCATATAATTTGGCAATTAAACTCACACAAATAAATATATAAAAATAATGTACACATTGGGGTCGTCACAGTGCAGCTCTAGGATTTATTGGATAAGGGCTTTATCTTCTCTAGTACCTCACCTTAGGGAGCACCAGCTCTTTTTGCAAAGAAAAATGATGGTACATTGCGGATGTGCATTGATTATAGAAAATTGAACCAGATAACTATTAAGAACAATTACCCTTTACCATGAACAGATGATCTGTTTGACCAGTTCAAGGGTTTGCGTTATTTTTTGAAGACTAACTTGAGATCAAGGTATCCCCAGTTGAGGGTGAAAGATGAGGATATTCAAAAAACGTTATTCCGTATACGGTATAGCCATTATGAGTTCTTAGTAATGGCTTTTGGGTTAACCAATGCACTGACTTCATTTATGGACTTGATGAATTAAGTCTTTCCGGAATTCTTATGTCACGACCCCATTCTGCCCCTAGTAGAATGGTGCCATGATGGCCAGTAATCCGAAATTACCAAAGGCCAACTTACAAAGATTCACACACAATCAGAGTAGACATATGGGGTTTACATGTGCGGAAGCAATATATTTAAATCTAAGTAGTCCATAAGAGCTGTGCATAGATCAAATGAAATGACATACATCTTAGCATGGTTTTACAACTTGAATACAAATAAAATAAAGTACATGTTACATCTTGATCAAAAGGCTTCTCAAACCGACATATACAAAATACATGAAATATAAAGTCAAGAAGCATAATCTTCAAGATGCCGACATAACATGAATCCAAAAACATCTTGCAAAACAACACATCTAGGCGTCACCGCCTTCTTGCTTGCCACCTACATATATATATATATAAGGAAAGGGTGAGCTTGGATACTCAGTGAATGATATTAGTAATAAAGGTTTAAATGAATGATATCCGAGATCTTTATCAAAACAATACATATCATAGCTTGTAACAAAACGTGGGATGAATCAAGTTCATCAATCAAATCTTTCAAAGCTTCTTGGGATGTTTAATAACACCTACATAATACATGGGGTGATGACATTCCTGACAAAACAAACCCACCCGTTCATAGACCGTCGGTGGCAAAACAAGGCAAGACAAAACAAGGGAATAATCGACCCGGAATTGATTAGACAAATCCACCCATACACCAGACCGTCGGTGGGGCCATCCATTCACAGACCATCGATGGCAAAGATCTCTCAAACATGGTGCAGTTGCATTATAGTCCCCTGGCACTAAGCACTGTGCAGTTGCATTATAGTCCCCTGGCACTAAGCACTGTGCAGTTGCATTATAGTCCCCTGGCACTAAGGACTTCCAAGAATGTCATCAAAACGAGATAATGCTTGATATACAAAATAGGGATAATCATTCATGCTTGATCAAATACTTTTCAAAACAAGGCAAAGCTTTACCAAAACTTGATAACATAACTTTATTAAAAATACCACTCACATAGTTCTTGGGACGTTGGGATCAAGGCAAAGGTCCAAATCCTACAAACACATGGCAAAGCCTATTGAATGCACTCTTAAAAACAAGCTTCACATGAATGCAAATGATCTAGGGAAAACATGCTGGAAAACATCTAGGGAAAGCATGCTGGAAAACATCTAGGGAAAACATCTAGGGAAAACATGCTGGGTACCAACCAGGTCTTGGAATGGATGCACAGAGATGATCTAGGCAAAAATGACTTAGTTGGGTGAACCCGGGAGGTCTTGGCCGAGGTGTGGTTACCTAGGCTTCGGGGTGCAGCTGCCTGCCGAGGTGTTACAAGGTGGCGGCAAGGGTGTGCAGTGGTTAGCCTAGGTGTGCAGTGGTTAGCCTAGGTGTGCATGCAAGATAGACTAAGGTGCAAGTGATCATGTAAGATAGGCCAAGGTGAGATACGATGCTTGGCCTATGTGTGGGATCTAGGCAAGAGTGGTCTCGGTGATCACACCTAGGGAAATAAAGTCTAGGAATCTGGGTTTCCTCCTTGAAGAACATGAATGCTAAAATCATAACTTGTTATTACAAAATCTGGGATTTCATACTATGAGTTCGAAAACATGGACCTTGGTACCTATACTTGAAGATCATATGAAAACAAACATGAAAACATGCATCTTGATACAAACTTTCATATCAACACATGGTTTTCCTCAAGAACACATGAATATCCCTTTCTCTTTCTAAAACCGAACTTCAAAGCAATGCATGGTTCATGAAACATGCTAGATCATGCAATGTAATTAGATCAATATAAAGAACAAGAAGAGTAGATCAAGAATCTAACCTCAAGACACGAATCTAACGGTTCGATCTCTAGGGATCAAGCTTGGAAATCTACTTCTCTCTCAAGAACTCCTCTTCCTCTTCCTAGAGCTTTTCTCTCTACCTAGAACAAAGATATAGAAATGATAGGTCTCTCTCTCTCTACCGGCTGATTTAACACTCTGCCGGGACACGTGGCACTACCGAATTGGTTCTCCTAAAAAAGGTGACTAAGTGACAAGACATGTGTAAGATAAAGTGTATACAACAAGCTAGATGACATGGGCACTCCGGCAGGTAATGATCTCGGCTAGGAAGGATAACACTTGGCCAAGCTGTGCCACACCTCGGCCTAGATGTGCCACACCTCGGTCTAGGTCATTCTAGTCCCGGAACAAGATCACTAGGTGCAAGGATCAAGGATCTAGGATGCCTAGATGATAACATCTCGGCCTAGATGATGCACATCTCGGCCTAGGTGATGACATCTCGGCCAATATGCCTAGGTGATGGTGGAGGTCAACCAAAGTGGTTCCAAGATGGTCCTAGGGATAAGAGGTTCAAAGGTGTGACCTAGGCTTGACATGACCTAGGCTTGGCATGACCTAAGCTTGACATGACCTAGGCTTGGCATGACCTAGGCTTAACATGACCTAGGCTTGGCATGACCTAGGCTTGAGACAGCAAGGAAGGAACAAAACATGCAAGCAACACTTAAGCAAAACAAGACAAGATTCATGAATGCAAACTTAACAAGACAAAGTTATGTAAATGCACATGAACATGACTAAGACATGAATGTGGGTTATTACATCTTAGATCAGTTCATAGTCGTCTTCGTTGACGACATCATAGTCTACTCACCCTCTGAGGGGGAACATGAGGCACACTTGCAGGTTGTACTTGAGTTCCTTAGAGCACACCGTCTATATGCTAAGTTTGGGAAGTGTGAATTTTGGCTCAACAAAGTTGAGTTCCTAGGCCATGTGGTGTTCAGAGATTGGGTGACTGTAGATTCATCCAAGATAGACGCGGTACATGATTAGGAACAACCTAGGAATGCCTTTGAGATTTGGAGTTTCTTGGGCTTAGCCAGGTATTATCAACATTTTGTGAAAGATTTCTCTAGATTGGCTTTGCCGTTAACTAGGTTGACGAGGAAAGGAGTTAGATTCTTGTGTTGTAAGGCTTGGGAAAAGTCGTTACAAGAACTTAATGGTAGACTCACCACCGCTCCAGTTTTAATTATTCTAGAGAGGGGTTTGGGTTATTAGTTTATTGTGACGCATCTCAAGAAGATTTGGGTTGTGTCCTGATGCAAGAAGGAAAGGTTGTAACCTACGGTTCACAGCAGTTGAAAACACACAAGAGAAACTATCCTACTTATGAGTTGGAGTTAGCAGTATTGATCTTCGCCTTAAAAATCTAGAGGCACTACCTATACAGAGAGAAATTTGAGGTGTTTTTTTATCATAAAAGTTTGAAATATCTGTTTTTACAAAAAGACTTGAATTTGAGACAGAGGAGGTAGATAGAGTTTATGGAGGACTATGACTTTGAGTTGAAATATCATTCAGGAAAGGCCAACATAGTGGTCGATACTTTGAGTAGGAAGTCCGTAAATAGTGTATCTAGTATCGCCATTCGGGAATGGGAGATGTTTGGTGTTGTAGGCAAGTTTGACTTGCATCTTGGCAAGTCTATCAAGGTGACTACCTTGTCCTCCGTTGTTATACAACCTACCTTGATTAGTTGGGTTATAGAGGCACAATAGAGTGATCACGAAGTAGAGGCTATCTGAGGGAAGATATCTAGTGGGAAGGTAGAGAAGGGCTTGAATGTTCATTCAGACTCAAGTATGAGATATCTGGACCTTCTTTTTGTGCCATAATCTTGTAGGGAAGAAGTACTCTGAGAATTTCACCATTCTCGAGTTGCGGTACATCCGGGAGGCACGAAGATGTATCACAATTTTTCGTTAGTTTTGGCAGAGGGGAATGAATAGAGATGTGGTTTTATTTATTTTGAGGTGCCTTACTTGTCAACAAGTGAAGGTTGAACACCGGTGACCAGTGGGCTTGTTGCAACCCTTACTTATAGCCAAGTGGAAGTGAAAGAATGTCATGATGGATTTTGTTGTGGGTCTTCTGAGGACTCAACAGGGTAATGATGCCATGTGGGTAATAGTCGACCGGTTAATCAAATCTGCACACTTTGTACCTATGTGCATGAGTGACTCGCATAGATTATCTTACCGACCTATATGTTAGAGACATAGTGTCACTTCACGGGGTTCCGGTGACTATCGTCTCAGATAGGGATTCGCGTTTCACAGCTCGGTTATGGCAGAGCCTATAGAGTGCATTAGGCACTAAGTTGAGTCTTAGCACTGCGTACCATCCTCAGCCTAATAGGCAGTCCGAGCGCACCATTAAGTTAGTAGTGGACATGCTTCGAGCTTGCGTTCTTGATTTTGAAGGGTTGTGGGAGAGTCATTTGCCTTTAGTGAAATTTGCCTATAATAATAGTTTTTAGACGAGTATTGGCATAACACCTTTTGAGGCCCTATATGGTTGACCATGTAGATCTCCTATGTGTTGGGCCGAGGTGGGTGACGCATCTATGTTAGGTCCTGAATTAGTCCGAAAAATGACGGAGAAGGTTGCACTTATCCGTAAGAGGTTAGTTTCAGCTCAGAGTCGTTAGAAGAGCTATGTTGACCGGATGAGGATAACTTTGTCTTTTGAGGTGGGGGATCATGCGTTTCTTAAGATTTCGCTAAGACGGAGTTTAATGAGATTTGGAAAGAACGGTAAGTTATCTCTAAGATTTATTAGGCCTTTTGAGATTCTAGAGCGGATTAGGGAGGTAACTTATTGTTTGGCCTTGTCGCCCTAATTTTCTGGGGTTCATGATGTGTTTCATATTTGTATGATCCGGAATTACGAGCCTGATCCTTCCCACATGTTGGGTTTGACAAAGTTAGAGGTAGATGAGGATGCCTTGTATGAGGACATATCGGTTCAGGTTTTAGATAAACAAGATCAAGCCTAGCAAGACAAGACTATTCCATTGGTTAAGATGTTGTGGCGACACCACAGAGGCAAGGAGGTGACTTGGGAGCATGAGGCCGAGGTCTATGAAAAGCATTCGGACTTGTTTGTTAGCGTTTAAGTCTTTTATACTTCTTTCACATTTTGTTGTAATATATAACTGTTATAAATGTTTTAGAGATTGGAGATCAATTGTATTGAGTTAAGTTGTTTCGTCTTTATACTTTTGGGCATGAATTATGTTACTATTGATGTTATTGTTCTTTTGTTGTGATCTTATTTCAATTTTGGTGATAAAATTTCCTTAAGGGGAGAGATTATAGCAGCCCAGGTCATGGCCCAACCCTTTATACTCTGTTAATCTAAGATCTAGTGCTATGTATAGTTGTTTATACTCTTTATTGTCTTGTTATCATTTAGATTTGATTATTGGTTGTGTTTAAACAGGTTAGGAGTTAATTTTTCAAAGGAGTTTCTATCTGTTTCTTTTTTGGTTTATTTGAGCGTTCTTTTGTTCGCTCAAGCAGTCTTTGGTTCCTCCCAGTATTTTTGCAGGTCTGCAAAACTA
This sequence comes from Camellia granthamiana, assembly GCA_036172215.1. NCBI lineage: Eukaryota > Viridiplantae > Streptophyta > Magnoliopsida > Ericales > Theaceae > Camellia > Camellia granthamiana. The sequence continues at coordinate 104,889 of JAXFYN010000387.1, read as the reverse complement.
CTAGAAGCAGGGTGATCATCGCTCAAGCGGTCTTTTCATCGCTTAAGCGGTCTTTTGCAAGTCTATAAAACTTCTGGGAGGGGGCCATTGTGCGCTCGAGCCGTGTTTTTGGTCGCTCGAGCAATGTCAGTTTCTTGTGTCTGACGTTCGATCAGTGTTTTGGCCGCTCGATCGATCTGTGCATATATCAGATCAGAGAAAAGTCAATTTTTGTACTTTTTAATCTCTCTTTCTCTCTCTCTCTAAAACATCCCCAAACCTAATTTCTTCACCTTCTTTTTCTCTCTAGTTCTTGTTTAAATACTTCCATACACCCTAATCCATTGATTTCTTCAGCATAGTACCATAGAGAAAAGTGTAAAGCGTGTAGAGGTGGTAGTTTTGATCAGAGAAAGTTCGAGTTTCGACTTCATCAAATCTTGAGTCTTGTTCATCAGTTCTTCTAGTCTTGAGGTAGGGATTTCTTCAAACTTTTCATATGATTTTTAGCTACGTTATGTGTATTTTAAAAAGGGTAATGATATAGAGTTGAGGGTTTTGATTTGGGTTTCAATTTGGGAATATAAAATGGGGGTTTTCAAATGGATTCATGGGAAATTTTGTGAAGATGGTTATGTTGGTAAATGGTGTTGAAATATTGGAAATTTCTCCTTAAAATGCTTGATTGATAGGAAATGGATTTTTGTTAGAAATTATTGAATTTTTGGAACTAAGAACAAAGGGAAAGAGATTGGATTTTGAAATGAGAATATAAATATATCTGTTGATGATAAGGCCAGAGTTGCCAGTGTAATATCACTCCTATATTGAGATTATGAAATTATACTTGTTTGGAAATTTATTTTTTGTATAGAGATATCTGTTTTAGGCTATCAATAGAGGATAGTTTTGATTGTTGTAGAAATTGCATGATGAATAGTTTAATTGAAAACCATTTACTTATACGTCTTGCATTGAACATTGTTTCATATTTGTATATATATTGAAAATGTATCATTTTTAAGGAAAATGGATGAATACCTTGGTGAATCTGAGTAGGGGGTGTGGTTGTGGTGTTATCTATGTTGGCCTATGTATCCTTGGTGAAAGTCCAAAAACTCGCGCAGTTAGGTGTTCCGGTTAGTACCAATAAAATGGTTTTGATAGTGATTGTATAGCCTCCTGGCAGACATGTACCTAGAGATTCCTAATGTTGAGTATCCATTACCCTATTTTCCGGTTTAAAAAGCATTGTTTTATGAATTCATTTACAATCATGTCATTGATTTGTTTTGAAAGAAAAAGGGGAACATTTTGATAAATAGCATGCATGTGCATTCACCATATGACTTTGTTAAGCCTCATACACCGTGTGCAAGCATTCTCTACTAGGCTTTAGCTCACCCTATGTGGAAAACAACATTTTGGTGTGTCTAGTTTGAGGCAGATACAGAGCCATCAGCCAGTACTATTAGCACAGGCCTCGAGGCCAATGAGGGAGCCACTTCATCTTAGTTTGTGTATCATGCCTATGCTCCAAGGGGTGGACAGGCTGATCAGAGGCCTTCAGGGCTTGTGTATGCTGTTACCACACCAGACCAGTTACTAATACCTTTTGTTATGACAGGTAATTTCTTGTTGTTCAACTCTATTGCCAATATGTTGATTAATACTGATGCATCTCAATCCTTCGTTTTGTCTTCTTTTGCATTCGTTTTGTGGTTGGAGTTTGAGCTATTGGAGTTTCCTCTGTTCATTAAGACACCTATCGAGGGTAGAATGGCATTGGATCGAGTATGCCACTCCTGTGAGATTGTGGTCACAGATCGTCGACTCTCTTTTGACTTCGTCATTCTTGATATGCATGCTTTTGATGTGATTCTAGGTATAGATTGGTTAACTTATTACTGGGCTTCGATAGATTGCCATTGTAGGTAGGTGTCGATATGTACACCATCTGGTGAATGTTTCTACATTATGTGTGATTGGGGTGATAGTCTTATTCCTCCGTTGTATGATGTTAAGGGTTAAGGAGAGTTGAGTCTTCTTTTTGCCACTTCAGGAGTTGAAAGGGGTAGTACAGTTTGGGTGATTTGCCGAGAGTAATACAAGAGTACCGGGATATCTTTTCGGAGGATTTTACAGAGTTAACCCCCTCATAGAGATATTGAGTTCTCTATTGACTTAGCACTTGGCATGGTTCCAATTTCTATGGCACCATACAGGTTTGCACCAACCGAGTTGTGTGAGTTAAAGGTGCAACTCCAAGATTTATTTGATAAGGGCTTTATCCGCCCCAGTACCTTACCTAAGGAAGCACCAACTCTCTTTGCAAAGAAGGAGGATGGCACATTGAGATTGTGCATTTAATTATAGAAAATCAAACCTGGTAATTGTTAAGAACAAGTACTCTTTACAGCGAATAGATGATCTGTTTGACCAGTTCGAGGGTTTGCATTATTTTTCGAAGATTGCCTTGAGATCAGGGTATCACTAGTTGAGGGTGAAGGAGGAAGATATTTAGAAAACGGTATTCCTTACGCGGTATAGCCATTACGAGTTCTTAGTAATGCCTTTTGGGTTAACCAATGCACCAGCTTCATTCATGGACTTGATGAATCGAGTCTTTCGAGAATTCTTAGATCAGTTTGTAGTTGTCTTTGTCGACGACATCTTAGTCTACCCACCGTCTGAGGAGGAACACGAGGCAAACTTTGCAGGTTGTACTTGAGTTGGTTAGAGCACACCGTCTATATGCGAAGTTTGGAAAGTGTGAATTTCGGTTCAACAAGGTTAAGTTCCTAGACCATGTGGTGTTCGGGGATGTGGTGACTAGGTTCATCTAAGATAGACGTGGTACAAGATTGGGAACAACCAAATAATGCCTTTGAGACTTGGAGTTTCTTGGGCTTAGCTAGGTATTACCAGCGTTTTGTGAAAGATTTCTCTAGATTGGCTTCCCCATTAATTAAGTTGACGAGGAAATGAGTTAGATTCATATGGAGTGAGGCTTGCAAAATGTCGTTACAAGAACTTATAGATAGACTCACCACCACTTCAATTTTTATTATTTCGGAGAGGGATTTGGGTTATTCAATTTATTGTGATGCATCTCAGGAAGATTTGGGTTGTGTCCTAATGCAAGAGGGAAGGGTTGTAGCCTACGGTTCACGGCAGTTGAAAACATATGAGAGAAACTATCCTACTCATAACTTGAAGTTAGCGGCAATGATCTTTGTCTTAAAAATATGGAGGCACTATCTGTACAAGGAGAAATTTGAGATGTTTTTTTATCATAAAAGTTTGAAATATCTGTTTTCACAAAAAGACTTAAATTTGAGACAGAGGATGTGAATGGAGTTTATGGAGGACTATGACTTTGAGTTGCACTATCATCTGGAGAAGGCCAACGTAGTGGCCGATACTTTGAGTAGGAAGTCCTTAAACAGTGTAGCTAGTATCGCCATCTGGAAATGGGAGATGTTGGGTGTTATAAGTGAGTTTGACTTGCATTTTGGCGAGTCCATCGGGGTGACTACCTTGTCCTCTATTGTTGCACAATCTACCTTTGTTAGTTGGGTTATAGAAGCACAACAGAGTGATCATGAAGTAGAGGCTATTCGAGGGACGATATCTAGTCGGAAGGTAGAAAAGAGCTTGAATGCTCATTCGAACTCAAGTGTGAGATATCTAGACCTTTTTTTTGTTCCAGAATCTTATAGGGAAGAAGTACTTCAAGAATTTCACCATTCTTGCCTTACGGTACATCCGGGAGACATGAAGATGTATCACGATCTTTGCCGCCAGTTTTAGTAGAGGGAGATGAAGAGAGATGTGGCTTTGCTTGTTTTGAAGTGCCTTACTTGTTAACAAGTGAACGCTGAATACTAGCGACCAACGGGTTTGTTGCAAACCTTACCTATAGTTGAGTGGAAGTGGGAGCATATCACGATAGATTTTGTTGTGGGTCTTTCGAGGATTTAACGAGGTAATGATGCCAGCTGGGTAATAGTCAACCGGTTAACCAAATTAGCATACTTTGTACCTATGCGCATGAGTGACTCGGTAGATTATCTTGCCGACCTATATGTTAGAGACATAGTGTAACTTCACGGGGTTCTAGTGTGACAAACCCAACATGTATATCATAATTGCATTTATTTAATTATGTGTGATTTTTAAGTTATGATATGTGCTTTGTGATTAATTTGTGCATATCTGTTTGAGTTGAAAACTGTTTGTTATGATTTTTGTTTTGAATTTGAAATTGAAGGTTTAAACTGAATGTATAGTAAATATACCGACATGGACTTTTTGGTCTTTATTTACATTTATGTTATTTAAATACCAGTACCATATATATGCAAATAATATATATTGTTATTATGTACCGTCCCTTAGTCGAATGTATAATAAATACACCTCCACGAACTTTTTCGATCTTTATTCACATTTTTCTCATTTAAATACCAGTACTACATAGATGTAAATAATACATATTATTATATACCATCCCTTAGTCAAATGTATAGTAAATACACCGGTACGGACTTATTCGGTCTTTATTTACATTTATGTCTTTTAAATACTAGTACTATATATATATATGTAAATAATACATATTATTATTATATACTGTCCCTTAGTAGAATGTATAGTGAATACACCGGCACAGACTTTTTTGGTCTTTATTTACATTTCTATCATTTAAATGCCAGTACTATACATGTGTGAATAATACATATTATTATATATCATCCCTTAGTCAAATGTATAGTTAATACATCAGTACGGATATTTTCAATTTTTTATTTACATTTCAGCACTACATATATATATATAATATTATATTATTATCCCTAGCATAGTGTATAGTAAATAAACTAGTGCCCGGCCTTCTAACAAACTAATCACTAATTATGGTATATTACCCATACAATGGGTTAGGTATAGTAGTACCAATAACCACCAACCACTAGGCCCACAAGAAATTAATAATAACAATAACCACCTACTTGCCATTAGGCCCACAAGCAAATTAATAAATATTACAATGAGCACATTTTATTAATTCAAGCAACCACCCACTCACCACCAAGCACACAAGCAAATTAATAAACATCACAATCAACATATTATCATGTCCATAAGCAATAAAATTAACAAACTGGTAAACCAATCATTACAAAAACCAAAGCACATGCACTCCAACAAGTTTCATATAGGGTGTCTAACACCTTCCCTACTCGTAACAAAAAAAACCCCCAAACTCATCTCTAATTCACACAGATTATTAACAAGAGTCATTAAAATAAAATAGACACAATAGTGGTACATAAAAAATATAAAAGTGCTGATTCATTAAAAATATGTTTTGTGGGTGGCTTAACACACCCAAACTCTATGTTAGATTGCAACTCTAAGTAAATCTTTCAACGGTCTAAATAAAGGAACAAAATTAAACACTATTTCAAACGTCGCTATTAAAAACTCATATTTGTTTTCAATAACTATTAAAAGTGAAAATCTAGGTGTGACGGCTGATTTGTGAGAGATTTCTCTAGGTTAGCCACATTGTTGACTAGATTGACGAGGAAAGGTATCAAGTTTGTATGGAATGAGGCTTGTGAAAAGTCTTTCAAGGAACTTAAGACTAGATTAACTACCGTGCCGGTTTTGATAATTCCGAAAAAGGGTTTGGGTTATATCATGTATTGTGATTATCACGCCCCACTTTTTATTATCCGAATAACATTACCATATCCATTAACATAAATCCATTTCCATTAAGAGCATGCAGAACCATACATATAGTACATCCATAAATAAATGAAAGTCCTCTCAATCGTACATATATGGAATGCAACAAGAATTACATTTAAATGAAATGCCCGGCGGCTTGTATCTTTACATTAAAAGTAAGGGTTTAACCCTTTTACAATAGTGGTGTTCCGCCAACCAAGTATAGGCCCTGTGGCCAACAATTAAGGAAGATCACTGATCTTGAATCATCTCTCAACTTGCACCTGAAAAATGATTAGTAATGTGGGATGAACATAAAATCCAGTAGTAATTCCAACATGATCCTAAACAATAACAACATATAGATATCTATGATCATGAATGCACCATGACGCACAATATAAATAATGAGACAGTTCAATATTCAAAATATACTTATATAAGTACATATTTTTTTTCGAAAAACATCCATTTGTACATCACAAGGTGTAAATCCATTTGTTTTCTTTCCTATTTTCCCAGTTTAGTTCCAAAACCATTCCTTCACAACACAATATTGTTTCTTTAAACCTCCACATTAATATAAAAGAATTTTGTCTCCACTTTTATTTTGAAAGCACATTCACATATATGAGTCATAACCCAATCCCATAACAGGATACCGAGAAACATACATTTCTAAATATAAATAATTGAACGTAGTACATACTTCAATTTACACCAGCCTACAACACGGATGTCAAATGATGCAACCCATATATCACTTAACGCTTTTTCGGCCTCACCCGAATGGGAACGACCCCAAGGTCACACTTTATCGGGCGCAAACCGGAAGGGAGAGGAACATATCTCAAGGCACCATGCTTTACCGGCTTAACCGGAGAGAAATAGACCTCCAAACGAGATCACAACATGCTAGACACATAAATGTTATGCTAGTGTAATACATACACATAATCTATTCAAAAACAACAAGGCCATCCTCCACCGATGACCAAGGACAAAACCTCTAACAGTTAGATACAAGACTCTTATGAACTAAATTCCATAACAAATTCCACAATTTTGAAACATTAACGCTAACATTTCCAATGAAATCATTTCACAACCAATCATTTTCCATATTCACTTCACAAAAGTGACACATATCTCATTTTGTTTCCAAAATCAAACCCGCTGTTCCAAATCCTCAACACTTCCAATCTTTAACCAATTTTCCTTTTTCTTTAAAGATAAAACAAGGGTTATCAGCAAACTAAAAGAATATTCTGAATAATTTTATTAGTGAAAATGTCTTTTTTATTTGAGTGGTACTTTTCATAAAATAAAAATATTTTAAAATAGATTAAACAAAAGAAATTTGAGATTGATGAGTTTTAAATATAAGAGTAGAGGCAACTCAAGATAATGTGTATATATATACGTAGATATCTATTGGGAATTCATTCCAGTTTTCCTTTAAGGAGCTGTGATTATTGTATTATTATTATGTTGAAAATTTGGGGCGTTACACAATCTTCCGATCACACTTTTCATATATGAACAACAATGAATGTTCATATGATGAACATGTTCTAGAGGAGTAAATGACCACATGGTCTTTCTTAAAATCTGTCATTCAAAATTGCTTGTCCTAGAAAAATATTTTTTATTTTATTTTATTAGCATTTCAAAACCAACTTGTCGGCTATGTCCTAACCTCAGTGATGGTTGAAGACAAATCAGTCGGTGGTTGGTACATAGGATCATTTAAAAAATAGATAACCTTGAAACATATATAAACCCTTGAAGATCTATTCTAAAAATATTAACCATCAATTGTGCATGAATAGGGTCACAAACATTTATGAAAACTTAGTATAAGTCGATGAATATTGACATTTTTTATAAAGACAACAATGACATGTTGATTCCCACAATACCTAAAGAAGGTAGATTCAACTAATGAACAAATGAATTATCTTGAGGATACTTTCAAGATTTCAATTTCAGAAAGATAATATTGTTTTTGGAAGTACCTATAAATTTCATGTAAGGGATTATAGAATTTAAGACTTAATAGAACATGAACAAAAGAGAACAAATCTCATAGAATATATTATCAGCAAGGTTGTTGAAATCGGGATCCTAAGTAGGATCGGTGAGAGGGTTTGGTGGATCGGATCGTAGGATCGGATCGTAGGATCGGATCGAGAATCGTAAGATCCTACTTTCTATTAAAAAAAAAGATAAAAATTAAAATTAAAATTAAAATGATACATATTAAAAACAAGGTGAAAAATCATAAAATCTACGATCCTACTTACGATCCTACCTACGATCCTATACGATCCCATACGATCCTACACGATCCTACTTGCGATCCTGTTATAACATCGATCTTATACGATCCTACGATTTGGATCGCGATTTTAACAACCATGATTATCAGAAAAGATTCAAAAGAACAAAAGACTTAAAACAATACTTTTTGATTGGTCATGATCTATAAAATATCATCAACCTCTACATATTTGTACAACGGTCACCGCTCACCATCCTAGTGGATGGGGAAAAAACAAAGAATATATTAGAATCTAGGTTCCCTATTTGTTCCAACTAAATATAGTAGCTTTGCAAACTTCTCTCCATATAGATGCATTTTATCATGGCACAAACCTAAACATTAGAATTAAATTGCAGTTTCTCTAGGTGATGTTTTCTATACCTTACAGATGCACGTTTTTCGGCCTATGGAACAGATACTTGTGAGCACAAATCTAAAAATTACAGTGAGATTTTGTTCACACTCCAAGGAACATTACCAGTATAGTCCTGAAGCAAGGTGATAAAATAGACTTGTGCTGCAGAGCAGGTAAGAGTGCTGCAGGTAGGCGTTGGGCAAGCCAAGGGATTGCAAGTAGAAACACACAGTACTGCTCAGCAGCATAATGCCCATCCAAGTCACTGAGGTCATTTAAGTTTGCAGTTTGAATGGGGCGTAAAGCTAAAGTTAGTGCAGTTGCAGTAATCAAGAATCGATCATCAGTCGGGCTAGAACGATTCATTTGCAAAGAAAAAGGAGCATCCAATTTTTCAGTGTAGCTTCTAACATGATTGTACAGTCCACTTTTCTTACTCCCCATAAACTGAATCAAATCCTTCACTGCTATGTCTGCATCTTGAAGTTTATCATCAGCAATGCTTTTCCAACCCTTCATATCAGTCAAGACAATGGCAAAACGCATTGCTAGAGATGTAAGAGCAACAATATCTTGACTCGCTTGGTGGGAGTTGTCACATTTTCCAAGAATAAATAAGCATAGAGAAATGAGCCTTCGTGCTTGATAAATCCATACCCTTTTTTTTCTGTGGGTCTGCAAATCAAGGACAATAAGAAGATCAGTACATTCGCAGTATAATCATCTGCATAAATTAAGCAGACAATTTGAGAAAATATACCAGAAAGAATATCCAACGTCTTTTGGCAATTACATTTATAAGCAGGAAAATGACAATATTGATAATCACCCAAGGAAAATATCATGTCAGCATAATTACCTAAGAAACTACGGCAAAGTGTTAAGTACCCATACAAGTGACTGGACTTCACAAATCACAACAGGAACAGAGAAAATAACCTGAAACCCTAAGGTAGTGTTTGGTTCACTGAAATGGAATTATCATTCCATTAAAATATCCATTCCCATGTTTGATTGACTAAAACAAATAATAATAAATAAATTACAAATGAAATCATTATTCACCATCGTAAGAAAATGATCATTTCACAGGAAAGCTTAAGGAATGATCGTTTCATTTCATTCTATTCCATCTCATTCCAGTAAACACATAGAGCATATTCCATCTCATTCCAGTAAACCACATAGAGCATAAGTATAACGTCAACAATTGAAAAGGTAGAATAATGGTATACCGGTTGAGTTCATGCTTTCCAATAAAATTCTGAAGCAGGTCCGCATACAATATATATCTCAAGTTGGTATCTTCTAACATCGAGTTGATAAAAATGTAACAAAGAAAAGAAAAGGTCTCAAGAAACTGTTTGAAATCCATGATCTGGTTACGGAAATGGCATGACGGTCCACCATCATTTCCCACTCCTCTTGGAGCTGTCCAACCACTATCTTCGTCACACTATACTGCCTCCAAACTTTCTGCACGATTCAAGTAGTTATTTTCCAAATGATTAAATTCACTGTGGGCCTCTGTTTCATTTTGGTCCATAATTTGGACCTGACTTATTCAATTAGTGTTTAAATCAATGGTCCCAGTACCATTTCCAAACAAGTTGGTCTAAATTTAGGCTATAACATGAGCGCAAAAACTGCGATAGGACATTTAGGCCTTTTTTTGACCTATATTAAAAAAGTCAAAAGTCAAAAAATCACTATTATATTTAAGGAGTTGTTTGGAGTATCCTAAATAAGTGCACTTTTTGTCTTTTTAGACTAAAAAGTTGAAGAAAAAAATATGGATGTTTGGGTTAATTTTTTGACTTTTTATAAAAAAATGTGTATTAAAAAATTGTATAAATAAGTGTGTAGGAGAAGATAATATATTAGGGCGTATAAATAGGCAGTCAGTCGGCTGGGATGAGCATATGGAAAAATGTTACCTCCTTTTCGGGTTTTGATTGGACGGTGTTGTTTAGCTCGTGAGGGCCCACTACAGGTCCTTCTTTTCTAATGGAACCGTTCAATGTGTAGAATTCGTCCAGTACTATATGTTTATAAAGAATCACATTGATTGGATATCAATAACTGTCTGATCGTATTAGTTTTTTTTGTCAACTGTTAATTATAACACCATTTATTTTTTATACAAAACTGATTTGATCATGTTGTTAGCGATATCCGGTAGACGTAATTTTTTTACAGCCATATAGTACTAGACAAGTTCTACATATTGAATAGTTCAGATTATCAAAATGGAACACTTGGTGGACCCCCACCGGCCCAACTTTTCCAATGTCGAATGCTTATAAAATAATTTTTTTTCCCTTTCTTGGCAGTTGGTTTGACTGATGGGCCAAAAAGTTGAATTATTTTTTAGTATTTATATATTAATTTTTTTATATATATTTTTTTGATAAATAGTGATAATTTTTTAACTTTTTGAGTAACTTTTTAACTTTTTGTCTTTTTTAGTAGATCCGAAACCAGTTCTGAGTCATATCATCTTATTTAAGTTACATCACTTCTCTATAACATCGGTTCAAATCCAATTCATATTTTAAAAAAAATCAAAAAATACACTTATTTATAACATCCCAAATAACCCCTTAAACATAAATTGGGATCAAATTGACACAATTGTATTATCACATAGACTATTAAACCCATTAAACAAATGAATGCACCTGGATAAAGATCGCAGTTCGCAGATGCCGTAGCCCGGCGCGTATAATTACGGAGCTCCCTTTCTTGGGAGACCCTCTCAAGAAGAGCATCCTTGTAATCTCCTTCACACTCGCTCCTCTCAATGAAACCTGATCGACCCATCAATTACCCAATCAACCCAATTTCAAATCAATTGAAAAAGATACAACTTAATCAACAAATCAAGTAATTAAGAGAGAAAAAGACGATAATCAAATCCAAAGAAACAAACCCAGATTCATTTATAAACAGTTACGTTTAACACTTCGGGGAACTAAATTCAGACAATTGAAGCTTATATATATAACATGTATTGTATAGATATACACAAGCACGGATAGAGGGAGAGAGAGAACCTGGGTTTTTCTGGGTTTGTCCATGGAGGTCAAGGAGGACTACCAAACAAAGGTCTTGTTGTAGTTGTGAGCTTGCTTGAGGTTTGGGCTAATGAGATTAATAAATGTGGGTATATATATCAATTTGTCAAAAACTTGATAATTCTATACAGAGTGAGTGTGAAGAAAAGAACAATTAACATCATTGGGATGATCGTTCCATCCGTTATCGCGCTTGTTTGGTACGTTCCATAGATGTTCATAATTTTATAAAAAATATTCAGTCTGTTTCGTTTGAGTTATCTGAATTAAGTTTTTTAAAAATTGAGTTTTTTTATTTTTATATTTTTTTGTTTTTTGTAAATATTTTTTAAATTTTAAACATTTTTTTTACTTTTTTAGATGCATCTTAGTTACATATATCTAAAAAGTAAAAAAATTATGAAAAAATATTTTAAAAAATTAATAAATATATAAAAATATAAACAATGTACTGAATTCTTGCATTTTTTTTTATATTTTTGGTGTTTAGTGGATTTTTAAAAGATTTTTTTAATAATTTTTTTACTTTTTAGGTGTATTTATGTTAGGTGTGTCTAAAAAGAAAAAAAATTGTTTAAAATATTAAAAAAATTCAGTAAAAACAAAAAAACACGGAAAATAAGAATGTAGAATTTTCTGAAAAGTATTTTCTGAAAACTCAAAACAAGTAAGCTGATTAGATATCTTAAAAATTCTATTAAAATTTTATCAAATATTTTATATGGATGTGAGACTTATATGGGACTATATTATGTGGGTTCTACGGTCATGTGAGATATTTAGTAGAAATTTTAGTAGAAATTTTGGAGTCTCTAACATTGCTCTAATTTTATTTTTGTATTTTTGTATTTTTGTATTTTTTTTTGTTGGAGGGTGAATTATAAATACACTTTTTTTAAAAAATTTGTTTAAAATATAAATTATTTTTTGTGATTTAAAAAATTACAAATACTTTTTTAGCAGATTTTTTTATTTAACAAAATTAATTTAAAAAATAAATTTTATAATTATTCTCTTATGTAATATAAAATTACTTAAATTATTAATTGAAATTGTAATAGCCCGACTCTCTTATATGCTTTACATCCCTAGTTAAGATATGACATGTTTAATGTGAAATTTCATGCAAAGTTATGGTTACATGTGGGAATTGTTTGATTATGTTATTTATTTGTTGATTATTAGAGCACATCTGTTAAAATTAAAATGCTACCTTACAAATTTAAAGCCGTAGAGGAGCGATAAACTGAAATTGAGCATGTGATCATGCTAGTGGGAATTTTTAAAAATATTTGGGAGGTTTAATTGAAAATTTATTTTGTTAGATTCGCTAGGGCTCGTTTAGCAAGTTTAGAAATTAAAGACTTATCTATGTATTATATAAACCCCATCTTTGAAGTCATCTCTTTATATATATATATATATGTGTTGAGTGGAAAACCTTAAGAACTTTGAAGACGAGAGGAAAAAAAAAAAAAAAAAAAAGAGAAGTGGAAAGTCACAAGATTTTGGGATTTCAGAATTTGCTAGGAACAACTGAAGAATCCAACTGAAGGTGAGTATAGATCATTAGTAAACTCTCAATTCCTCTTTTGAATTGGTTAGAACTAAGTTTTGACTTGAAGTATCCTTACACCATGAAAGCTAGGGTTATGATTGGGAATAATTGAATCTTATAAATAACCATGTATCTCTTAAATATGTACAAGCGGAAACTTAGTCACTTGATCTCTCTATGTTGTGTCTAATCTCACTCTTTTGTATGTTTGAATTCACATAAATGGAAAGTTAGACATTGCAAATGTATATTTACATAGTGTGAGTGAGGGAATCATGGAACTTTTGAGGTGTAAAGGCCAAGGGACTACAATTTCATGTTTATATGTTTATATGCTATGTTTTTGGTGTGCATCTACCTTGAATTTGGCTATGTGACTACCCCTTGTACACTTGGAATTGTTGAAGTTTCGGACAGAAAAACAGGGTAAACGATCGCACGTACGGGGCCCATGGATGCACGTGCGAGACTCACAGCCGCACGTGTGAAAAATAGGGGAGAAGGTTGGGTGTATTCTACTAAAAAGGCACGTGCGGTGCACCTTCCCGCACGTGCGGCAGGGATTTCCGCACGTGCTGCCCAAGTTAGAAAACTCTGTAATTCTCTCTCGCTCTTCTCGACTCTCTGAACATGTTGTTATGCCCGTTTGATGCTCCTATGGTGTATTTAATTACATGAAACATAGAGAATTTAATAATAAGAAATGAAGGGAAATTAAGAAAAGGTGATGCACTTACGCTTTATGTGCTCTGTGTAGGGCATCCCATCCGTAGGAGGGAACCAGTGTTCACCCACATCACTGTGAGTGGTAGTAGCGTAGTATGATATTCTGTTCACGTATTATGTCGTGTATGTGTTGTTTAAGATCCTATTCACTCTTTAGTGAACGCCTTTTGTCATATGAGATATGTTGATAGACGTTTGAACTTAGGCATGTGAATTATGGACCCAAGGTCGTTCTGTCTGTTAATACGATGGGCCCAAGGCCGTTTTGCTACTATGATGGGCCTAAGGCCGTTTCGTATTATGATGGGCCTGAGGTCGTTATGTATTGTATTGGGTCTAAGGCCGTTTGCTACTATGATGGGCCTAAGGCCGTTTTGTAATTATGATGGGCCCAAGGCCATTCTGGATTCTATTGGGCTTAAGGTCGTTTTGTTTTACATGGGCCCGAGGCCGTTTGAAAGGGAAAAACGAGTGAGATTATGATCTGTGATTGTGAATTGTTAACCCATGTTTGTTATTTTTATTAATTTGTTTGTACTACTATCATTCACTGAGCCTTGCTCACTCTACTTTCCTAAATGTTTTGTAAGTAACCAACTTGCGAGTCAACCCTAGGTCAGCCCTGAAGCCTGTAGCTGAACCCATTTTGCTAAGTCACCTAAAGTGACTCTTTTGTTATATTTTGGGAAATCCCTATGATGGCATGTTTTATTATCATTTTTGGAAACCATAAATCTATATATAGGTGTTGTTAAAACTTAACTTACGAATTGATTCCCTTTTGCATTCTGTAATGTGAATGGTACCTGGAACGTCATATATATATATATATATAGTAGTGCAACATGATCCTGGCATCTAGACACAGCTCAATGAATGTTTATTCTTCTATTAGTTTGCTTCCGTCCAGGCCCCAAGATTGAATAACGTTTAAAATAACTAAGTTCAGGCCTCAAGTCAGGCCGGTCATGTCCAAACTTTTAGGAGCAAGTTTGGGTTGTGACAGAAATATATTTCTAACATAATTAAAAATTATTAATTGATTTGATAATTTATTAATAAAAGGAACGATTTGTTATGAAATTATAAATTTCAAGGGTGAATTAGTTTTAGAGGTTAATTAAACTTCAAGAATGTATTTATAATCTATCATTTATCGAAAGAGCCAATGATAAACCGATGTCAAGTCATTAAGAGTTCGTTTGGGACATGAGTTGATTTTTTTAACTTTTTGACTATTTTAACCTGGGGTTAAAAAGTCTCGTTTGGGATAAACTTTTTTACTTTTTTGACTTTTGTAAGAAAAAAATAAAATGATTATGAATTTGATATGACATTTTATCCTATTTGACCAAAATAGCCTATTTTATCTTATGTAGCTATTTTAGTCCCAATGAAGCATCTCAAACACGCTCTAATTAGTGTCAAATATTTTTATAAAAAATAGATATTATTTATTTTTGAGCAATTCGTTTGGGAAGTGGATTGCCTTTTTAACTGTTTTAACCTGGGGCTAAAAAGTCTCGTTTGGGATGGACTTTTTTGTTTTTTATACTTTTATAAGAGAAAAAATATAATGATTACGGGTTGGATGTGATGTTTTGTCTTATTAGACTAAAAAATCTATTTTGTCTTTTTATGATTAAAATAGTCTCAAACCCAACCCAATCCAACCCAACCCAACTCAACCCAACTTGCAAAACGAAGGCCACGTCAGAAATCTATAGTGATTATTTGGTTGAGTACCGTGACGCGGTGTTTATGGTGGTATGATTAGGGTTTGTTTGGAATGTGGATTGATTTTTTAGTTTTTTAACTTTTTGATTATTTTAGTTTGGAATTAAAAATTCTCGTTTGAGATAGGTTTTTTGAATTTTTTGACTTTTGTGAGAGAAAAAATAAAATAATTATGGTTTAAATGTGACATTTTATCTTATTTAGCTAAAAAAAATTTGTTTTTATCTTTTTGTAACTATTTTAACTCAAAAACTCTATTTTAACTTATACCAAACAAAAACTTAGTAAATAATATAAAGTATTAATTATTTATGTCACGTGATTAAGAAATATAAAAAAACAAATAAATGATACTTGGGGGGAGAAGGGTGCCTGATGTACGGTAAAATGGCACAATTTTGGTGCGCTTTGTTTTTCTTTTCTTTTTTTAATATAATTTTTCCTTTATTTTTTCTTTTATATTGGTGTATGCTATTATTGGTTAGTTTTTGGTTTGAACACACCTGTCAAAATTACATTACTTTAAGAAAAATTTAAAAAAATAATAAGGGAAAATTATTTTTTTTAAAAAAATTCTCAAAATTTGGTCTTTAGAACAAAATAAATTATAAATTATAAATTTTATTAATTTAAATTTAAATTCTTTTATTTGTTTTTAATTTAAACTATTGACCTTTTTTTGTTAGGTAAATTGACAGAAAATGATATTTTAGACATTTTATGTATATCTATATTGAGTTTAATGACTAAAATTATAAAATAAAATAAAAAAATTGTGAGTTTTAACTAACAAAAATAGATGAATGGTTTGATATTAAAAACAAATCAAATTTTAAAATTTAAATTGATAAAATTAAAAACTCATAATTTATTTTATTACAACAATCACTCTCTGAGATTTTTTTTTTAATTTCTTCAAATAATAATAATAATAACAACAAAAATAATATTGTACTTCTTCAGACAAATCAATAAAAAAAAAAAATCATAAAACCTTTAAAAAATGTATATTATTACATATTATTTATTGATTTGTCGAAAAATCAACCAATATCTATATAATAAGGAAGCTCGGTTTTTGAATTGTGATGTGACTCTTATATCTGTGTCAAAATTTGGATCGTTAGATTGATTTAATCTAATGGCTCAGAATATCTCCCACCATTTGTCTCTCCCATTTATCTCTTTTTGATTCAAATTTTGAAAACACGCAGCCCCTCTCTCTCTCTCTCTTTTCTCCATCAGAGCTCAACCTTCCCTGTCGGAGCCCATTCCGTCTCATCATCTTCTCTCTTCCTCCCTCCATCTCTCCGACGGCACCCCCCTCTCTCTCTACCTCCAGCGGAGCCCATTCCGCCCAACCCTTGCCAGCGACTGAGCCCCAAACCCCGTATTACTCTCTTCATCTTCTCTCTTCCTCCCTCTGTCTCCCAATCTTCATCAGCAATGGCATTGCAAAAGAGGAACAGGGAACAACCGGTATACATACGGTTCAGGTGAGCAAACCCAAATTCGTTGACGGCACAGAAGCGAAGAGGCAGCAAACCCAAATTCCGAAAGAACCCTCCAAACTCCAAGGTAAATAATTAGATATATATCTCATCTCTTTATATTTTTTTTTATAAGGTTCAATTTTAAACCTGCACTGATGATTCCATGAGGTAGATGATTCAGATAATCAGTACGATTTTAGAATTAAGCCCCATGATAAGAGTGTGGAGATATATAGATAAATAAGGTATAAAGGAGAGTCTATCTCTGAAAAAATAGCAACAGACATACTATTAGTTTGTGATTGGTGTGTGAAATGTGCCATATGATGTCTCATGGGTACCAAATAATTTTCTTTTATGCTATGTTTAGACGATGAATTTGAATAGAGATTTGGAATGTAAAATTGAAATGAAAAAAAAATTAATTTATATTTTATTCATATTTATCTCAATTTTTTTTTAATTCTTATTTAAATTTATGATCCAAACACAATTTAATAATGCTATTTTCACGTCCAAACATGGTTTACTTCCTTCCAATTGCTAATCCAATGAAAGTAATGAAACATGGCCATTGGCCTCTATCTCTACTAACTCCGAAGTTGTTAAAGTGTAGGGAGGCTTAGACAGTGACCATTTCAACTAACAAAGATTTGATTTGGCAAAGGTAGATAGATTTAGATTAAATTATTACTGACAACTGAAACATAAAGGGTCAACAAACTTATAAATATGTTTTGTTTTATTAACAACGGGTATTGCTTTAAATCATCTATATAATAAGGAAGCTCGGTTTTTGAAAGTTTTGTTTATTAATTATTTGAATTTTGAAGTTTGTTTTTAGAATTTACATGTTTTTAAGTGTGTGATTGATTTAAACCAATTTCATGTTTTTTTTTGTGTGTGTATATAATTTACGATTGATTTAAAGCACAAGCTAGAAACATGCTGTTATTGGTGCATGCTCGCATAAACAGCTGTTAGAATACAGAATTCAGAAACGACTTTGAATTAGAAATGCACATCATCAAATCATGCTCCTCCTCCTACATCACGCTTTTCATAAGGATTGTTCCTACTCTCATCCAATTTCAATTTTTCTAAGGATGCAATTTCAGCCGACAATGTAGACCAACTCATGAAGTTGTCAAAAAAATATACATTTTGCTCATCTTAAAGCCTGTATGATACATAGAAGTATGCAAATAAATGAAAGGAGTTATTAAATTAAATACACCAATAATAACAAGAAGAGTACAAATATATCTATATAATAAGGAAGCTCAGTTTTTTTTTCTTGATGGGACTTCTGTCCGTTTGTCAAAATATGAACCATTAGATTGAACTTAATCCAAGGGCTCACAGTGTCCGTTTTTCAACCCACACCCTCTCTCTCTCTCACACTCTCATCTCTTTGTTTCTGGTTTCTGATTTCAAATTTTGAAATCAGACCCTCCTTCTCTCTCTCTCTCCATTAGACATGCTACACATTTTGAAATCAGTTGATGGTAGAGTGTGGTAAAAGGTTTGGGGACTAGGGTTTCGACAGCCTCCAAACTGTCGAGACATCTTCCTCTCAAAACTCTCGCTTCCTTCTCAGCGCCGAACATCTCATCTCCATCGGTTTTTAGGTGACTCAACAATTCTTCGTTTCAATCCAATCATTCCTGTGAATTTTAATGTATATATGTGTGTATATCTGGTTATGTATGTGCCTTAATTTTCTGTTTATGCTATTTGATCTGCTTCTGTTTTGTTAATCCTTTTGTTTCTATTAATTTGATTTGAGATCTATTGGTTTTGTGCAGATTTGCTGGGTATTATGAGTTTGATTTTTATTGGCATTTTATTTTTGTTTTTCGTGTGTTTTGAGGAAGAGGCTTTATTTCCCTCTTTGAGCATCAACGGCATCACAGGTACTTATCTCCTCTCTCTCTCTTATTTCAATTTTTGAACTCTCTCTCTCTCTCTCTCTCATTTCAATTTCTGAACTCTCTCTCCATAGCGACTTTGGGCAATCTTTTCTGATGATGTGCTCGGCCTTGATAGATGTGGTTCGCGATTGTTTTTGTGTGTCCAAGATCTACTCTATAGGGTTGGGTTCAAAGTATCCTGGTTTCTGGAAATGGAAAGCACGAAACTAATTCAAAAATGTCTAAAAGCCTCTCAAATGCAGTAACTATACTAGGAATTTAAATTTGTCCACACATTCTGGAAATGCATAACATAAAATCTATTTAGTCTAGAATTGTAAACCCTATATTCAAGAAAATGTATTAACTTTACTTTTTGAATCAAACTTGGTATATTAGTTGTCATTGCTATAATATAATAACTTGGGCAAAAAGGAGAGTTCTAATGGCAGGTAAAGCTGTTAAATTTGGACATTGCTATGTCTTATATGACATAAGATTTGATTAATTGTTAAATGTTGATAAGAGCTTCCTTTTTCTTGATGGGTCCTTAAATGTTATTTGTATTTAACTTTTTAACAAAATTATATTTTAATTATTGAGGTAAAGTTTTCAAATTTTAATATTTCGAGTACTTAATATGTCAATATTTGGTTTTGAGTTTTGACATTTCATTTGGCACATTCAATACCGTAAGCAGTTCATTAAAATGCTAGAGGCCTTCTAATAGAAAGGAGTTCGACTTGGGGGTCATAATTGGACTTTTCCAAATTTAATTTTTAGAATTTTTCAAGGGTCCTAATTTAGAAGTGTCTAAAAAGTTCTAAAGTTCTATATTATGTCTATGTTCTAAAAAAAAATATATTTAAAACATTTAAAAATTCATTGAAGACAGTTTTGAGTGATTTGTTTACCTGCAAGTGCATATACATGAATCCAGTTATCAAGAAGCTCCCAGTTAGAAGAAAGCATATACATTTTGTATAAAACATGATTTTGCATTTTAGAAATAAACATTATTTGGGTAATTCATGGTTCCATCTATAAATTTACCCTCTAAAATATAACATTTTGTTAGTTCTGTTAAGCCCATTTAGAAGAAAACATGAATTCACAAAGTACTTTCCTAACAATGTCATCAATAGTCTCTCTTTGAAGGACGCTATTGTATCGATTAGTGACGAATTGGGTGTACCTTTGCCCGAAAAAGTTCGATTCTTCAGGTAAATTTATTTGGGTAATTCATGGTTCTATCTATACATTGCATTTGGGTGTTTATGGTTCTATCTATACATTGCATTACGAATTGGGTGTACCTTTGCCTGAAGTATCCCATCATTTGGGTGTCATCAACAGTCTCTTTTTGTTAGGATTATTTACCTGAGACCCCCTAAACTAAATTATTGGAAAGTATTATTTTGACTCACTAAATTATTAAAATATAACATTTAAATTATTGAGAATTATCACTTACCCTCTAAATTATAAAATCGTACAACAAATGAATCCCTAAATTATTAAAGCCCATAAATTGGACCCTAACAGAAGGGGTCAAACTAAAAATTTAGTTGACAAAGTGATACTTCTCAATAGTTAGGAAATCAATTTATACAATTTTATAGTTTAGGGGTGTTCGTGTAAATAAGCCTTTTTGTTATACATAATGGAAATTGATTGGTTTTGGTTTATGGTTTATAGGTCACAAATGCATACAATCATTATGAAAGCATGTAAAGAGCTTGGTATAAAATCCTGTTCCAAGTAAACGGGTGTGCCTGCTTTCTTTCCTCTTTCCTCCTTTTTTTTTAAATATGGTTTAATGGTTTATAGGTCACAAATGCATACAATCATTATGAAAGCATGTAAAGAGCTTGGTATAAAAACCTGTTCCAAGTAAACGGGTGTGCCTGCTTTCTTTCCTCTTTCCTCCTTTTTTTTTTTTTTCTATAAATATAAATTTGTATTTATTTATTTTATTCATCCATGCGTGCTTGGCATAGCGGTAAAGCTACCCCTTGGTGACCTGGTGGTCACGGGTCGAGTGGCGGAAAAAACCTCTCCGCTTGTGGGGCATTGGGTACGCCCTGCGTGCATCAACCCTTTCTCCGACCCCGCTTAAGCGGGAGCTTCATGCACTAGGTACGCCCTTTTTTAACCATGCCTAAGATTTTTGGAGGCTTCAAATTAAACATCAAAATGAGACCTTATCTAATTAAACCTTTAAAAAGTTGGGCATTTGACAATAAGAATTTTTTGAAATTTTTTGGTGGGGCTTAGGCGATAACCTTAATGGCCTAATGGTTGAGCCACCTATCTGGACAGCAAAAATATGCATTATAGATGAAGCTAAAAAAAAATGATGTGTAAGAGACCCCGTAATGAATTCATAATGATGTGTTAGTTCTGTTTTAGACAATATTGGTTATGGCTCGCATTTGTTAAGATAATTTGTGTGAATAAGCTATTTTAAGACAATTTTTTTTTTCTGATCTTAGTTTAAAACAGTTTGTTCTAATTTGTGTACTGACTTTTTTTTTTTTTTGAATAACGTGTACTGACTTTAATTTGTGTGTATTAGATACGATTGTGTGTATTATATATGGATGTTTGTATATAATTTCAAAGATTGATGTATATATATATGTATGATTATGTATCGGCGTTGGTCGCCCTTTAAATTTAGGTATTTTCTTCTCTCTCCTCTCTTTCTCTCTCTAAAAATTGTTGAGGAAGATGGATTTGGGAGGGTTCTTCAAACCCAAAGATGGAAACACCCATCAAAATTCTTCAACTGATAAATTGCCATGTACACTGTTTTCTCTCAATGTTGCATTCCCTCAAGCGAAGTCAAACTACAATGTTAGGTGAACAACATTGTAGCTTCAGAGGCACACGACGTTTAGAGCTGATGAGAAATGAGATTGCGCACAACACATTATCATACTCTAGAGCTGGTCCTAAGGAGCTTTGGCCAAGCATATCCAACTATGTTCTTCAACTCTCATCATCAAATGATTCCAAATCACCAGTAGCATTCCTGTACTTTATTGATTCCAGTTGTATCAAGAAGTCAAGCAGATTCCAGAGAAAATCCCATTAGCTTAACCCTGATTCAAGGTAGGGGAAAGAAATAAGAATCCTCATGCCCTCCTAATTTTTCTCTAATGATTACATCTTATTACTTTGTTCTATAATAATGTGTTTTTATTCTAAATGATCTTTCATTTATGCTATTGGTTGCCTAGAAAATGGAGGAATAGAAAATTTAGAATCTTATATCTGCCTTTGTCTGGTACAAAAGAAATTGAAAAATGACTCGGGTGACATTGAGTACTTATTTTAAAGGTCCATTGAATTGAGTTTTTGGTTTCTACACAAAACAAACAATGGCAAATGTGAAGATTCTGGATTTTCTTTTATCCACTTTCTTAGCAACCAAAAGGAGCAGTATTGTGTAGGGTGCCCGAGATAATCTTCTGGCATATACCAAGTAAAGCCTATGAGAAGGTGGCTCCAATGTTTCTGTTTATGTCGTCGTGTGTGGGTTCCATTAACAAAGAGAGTATTGCTCCTCAACAAGCTGAAATGGGCATTATGAAACTTCTTGAAGGCAGGCCATCTGTCAAGGTGAGGACACAGAATTATATACAATCATTCATATGAATTTGAAATCCTAGAATGGACTGTCAAGTCATGCTTCCCAAATTCTATTCTCATGTGCCAAACTGGTATTTTGTGTTTGTAGTAGCAAACGGGTTAAAATATTGAATTTGAAATCCTAGAATGGCCTATGTTCGCAATGTGAAGAATGAATTTTGAGCTTGCACATTTTATACTAATGATGAAAACATTTTTGGGAGCAGAAATTGTTTCCAAGCTGTACACTGTGTGTTTGGTTAGTTTCTTGAAAAATGGGTGGTTGTGCTTTGATGGGTAGAGTCTAATGTGTTTGTTGTATTCTTTTGCATGGTGGCAGGCAGTGTTTGCAGGTCACAACCATGGATTAGACTGGTGCTGCCCTTACAAGAAACTAAGGCTGTGTTATGCTAGGCACACCGGGTACGGTGGATATGGAAACTGGCCTAAGGGAGCTAGAATTTTGGAGATCACTTCGCAGCCCTTCTCTCTCAAATCATGGATAAGGATGGAAGATGGTAATTCGCATAGTGAAGTTATCTTGAGCTCTTAAAAGTGTTTCTTCTATATTCATAGTGAAGTTATCTTGAGCTCTTAAAAGTGTTTCTTCTATATTTATTTAATTTTCTTCCTAGGGAACATTATTGTTACAATGTTGTTCACCTGACATTATTTACACCGAACAGTATTTACGCCGTGCCTTCAGGCACGGGTATACGCTAGTATATATATATGTAGACACCCCATTTTTGACTGCCCGCAAGACTTGGGCACTTTATCCTATGCACTCAATGACGAAAGTTACATTGTGTATGATTCGAATTCTCAACGAAGGAATTTAAGCTCAAGCTCTGAAACAATCCCAAAACCTTCATATTTACACTATGCTTACCTCAGAGGTCCCTTTTTGAACATTGTGCCACCGTACACTGAGCCTTAAATAGAGGAATAGGGGAACACATTGAGGCTCGGCTGTGGCCATTTAGGGCTAACCGTGCGTTTTTGGCGAGAAACACTGTTTTGGGCAAGAATCCACCAACTATCTATTTTTGAAGATATTTTTGACCTATTTTGCTCCAATTCTATAAATACAAGGCTTTGTCTCTGTTTTGAGGGTTGGAAAAATTTTCAAGGAGCCTAATACACCCTTGAGAGCTCCTTCTTCCTTTACAAGTTATCTTTGAGCAAGATTATCATCCTTACACTATATCTATACACCATATACAACCTTAGAGCAAAGCCTTAGAGTCTTTGTTGAGGCTTGAGAATCACAATTCAAACTTAAGAGTGCCTTTGGATTGAGTTTGGTTTACAACAAAAGCTTGTTCTCTTCAACAGGTATAAGCTTACCACCTTTCTCTTTGCTTTCATTTCAGTCTTGTTCTATCTCTTTCTTATGTTTTTACATTGTTTTGGATCCATTTCAAGTGTTGGAATTTGGGGTTGAATAGCTATCAAAGGTAGAAATGATTAATACCCTTTCTTGCACCTTATTTTATAGCTCTTACCCTTTGTTCTTGCACTTTTTTTTTTTTGGTTTTCAAACTAATTTTTAGAGTTAAAAAGGGCTGAAAAACATGGTTTAAAAGTCTCAAAAGTTGAGGGGTTAGCCACATCTCCTTGGTTTTGCTTACTAGTTTTGTATCTCTTGCTTTTGTCTGTCTTTTTATGCTCTTTAAACACACTTTTAGCTACTATTTTTTTTTTTTCTTCATGTTTTGGGGCTATTTAGGGTTGTTTTAAATTATTTAACAAGTTTATGCTTTGAGTACTTTGCTTGTAATGTTGTACATCCTGATGACTTCGAGTGTTTAGGCCTTAGACACCGAGTCATTCAAGTTGATAGCCTTCTTTACCTTCCTTTCATGTAAAGAGTCTCATTTTTACTAATCAATCTCACATAATCTTTTATGCCCCCTCCCTCTTTTCTTGTTTTTCTTTGTTTGAGAGTTATTTCGAGCGATTGATTGTTATTCGAGGCATGAGAAAGAGACCCTATGCTCAATGGCTTAATCTCTTTGGAGATTCATCGTCAAGGCATAGCCTCTCTTTCATGTTAAGGATCACTTCTCGTTTGACATTTCTCTTCAATTAGTGGACTTAACTATCACTTTGGACAAAATGATTAAGTAATGGAAAGGTAAATTAAAAAGGGCTAATAAAAGCGACTTAAAATCGATCAAACTGACATAAAGAAGATTAATAGAATTGGTTGGATTCGGCCAAACGTTATGCCGAGTCCATCGCTTCAAGAGTTGTCACATATTGATTAAAGGTATTTTGACGAAACTTGAGACATGTCCATCTCCCTCTTTGAGCCTCCATGATGAGAGAGATGGGTGGTCATTTTCATTCCATTTATTAATTGTTTTGTCCAAATTGTGTTCGAAATCATCAAGAAGAAATTGGTTTCGTCATCTTTGAAGTTCCACCTTGTTGCTTGAGTTTTCTACACTTGAGATAGGGATTTTCTTAGAGTTATATATATATTTTTGCAAGATTTAGATGATTTTTGAAACCCTTTTTTGTTAGTTTTGAAATTTGATTGTTGGCTCAAAAAGATGAGAGCTTTTGAAAGTGGGTTTATTCCTTGTTCTTTTAAAATGATCCTTTATGGGTTTTATCTTCATTGATTGAAAAAAAGATGTTTTTGCAAAGATTTCTTCAAATGATTTTGGAGGTGTATGGTTGTGGTGAGAAAACCTAGAAATTGGGAATTTTTAAAAGATGTTGAAAATCCATGGATGAGGTTGTCGTATTTATTTTATGTGCCAAAATAAATGGATGTTTGGAAAATTTCTAGTTTATATATATATAAATGATGAGTTTTATGAAATATAAGAATTGTTGATTTTGGAAATTGTTGTTCAAAAAGTTGATGTAGTCTTGAAGAGACTAAATTGTTGAAAATGCAGGAAATGTGAGAGCGTTGCTACTCTTGGTTAGACATACATGAATGTATGGTCATTTTTGTGAAATCCTAACGGAAATGAGAAGTGGAAATTTTGATCACAATGGATATATTGTGTAGAAGTATTGAAAATGGGAGAAATGTTGCATTACATTGATAATTGTTGCATTGGCATATCAATTCATTTGATTATGTTATGTTTTGAAAACTGATTTTGAAAACTTTTGCATTGAGAAGAGAATGTTGATAAATAAGTTTTCATGGAATTGTTTTGGGGTAAATACGTTGGTAAGTCCAGACAGGTGGTGTAAATGAAATTGATTAAGTTGGCCTGAGTGTCCGGGATGAAAGACTGAAAACACGCACGGAGGAGGTACCACTTCCCTTCCGGTGAGAGATCGGTAAAGTGGGGTTTGGTAGTGCTAGTGTGCCTACTTGCAAACATTGACCTAGGGATTACCAGAGTCGTATTTACCACCCCTTGAACTAAATTGAGAAATGTTAAACTATTGAAATTTCAAGATATCATTAAGCATGATGTATTTTCAAAAGATGAAGATGTGATTTATTTCAAAAAAGCATAGCATGGCATGTGCATTTCATCTCTTGAGACTTGTGTAAAATGTACATACTTTGTTAAGAATTTCCTACTGGGCTTTATGCTCACCCTACTGGATTTTTGTGCAAGAAAAGATGTGATGATTCCGCCTAACTAAGGGCGTGGAAATGTGTGTTGAGAGTACAAGACTCTTGTTTTGCTGTGACTCTGTTTGTAAGCCGAGGGCTATATTTGTGTGGACTCGAGTAACCATTTTGTGTAACCAGGCTTAAGCCTTGGAAACTTGTAAACCCCTTGAGGGTATTTATTTTATTTCATGTTGGATTGAATATTCGCATGGGAACTATTTTGTATGAGTCTCATGATTATGTAATGCAAATATTGGGAATTCATTCCGATTTTCCTTTAAGGAGCCGTGATTGTTATATTATTATTATATTAAAATTTTGGGACGTTATAATTTGGTATTAGAGCTACCTAGTTTGAATACTTGGAGCTCGTGGGAAGTGGTTGTTTTATCACAATGGGTTCATTTAGTATGATTAGGAAGTGTTATGCATTTTGTGACTACGTGATAACATACTTATGTGACTAGATGGGTATGAGATTGGACTTTTGGGATGTTGTTTGCGCCTATTAAATTCCTTGAGGTCTGATTAGAAGGGTACTTGATCAATACTCATTCGACTAAGAATTCTTGATTTTTTGTGGGACGAATTTGATCGTAAAAGAATAATCCGTATGTGTTGACATGGCAAAGTGCTTATGTGGAGTGAAATTAAATTTTTTATATGGTAGAGCAACGTATAGAATTGTTGTGATCGAACGTGTGAGACAAGTTGTGAGCACATATGAATTCGTGTACTAAATTATTTCTTGTGTCCTTTATTAGAATGTTAGGAAGAGGCCAACCCTATGGTGGTAAAGGCGGGAGGCGTGGAAGGTCTCGCCGAGGTGTGCATGAAGTATCGGTCCAAGAGATTCCGGTGCAAGAGAAAGGGTTCGGCCAAGCTAATGTGGCCGAACAAGTGGGGCAAGCGGGTCAAACCGCAATGGGGGCCTTACCCCGAGAAATGGCAAGGGCTTTGAGGGAGTCGATGAACTTGTTGAGGGCGGAGAACCAAGCCTAGGAGAATGCCATAGAGACAAGGTTGAGTTTTCTCACTAGGGAGTTTTTGTGGGCCAAATCGGATGAGTTCCATGGTGACCACGAGCCCAAGAAAGTAGATGAGTGGCTCGAGGAAACGGTGAACACATTTGAGATGCTTCACATTGATGATAGTGGGCTAAGGGTAACTCTAGCAAGTTACTACCTTAAGGGAGATGCGGGTCAATGGTGGAAGTATGCCAAGGATAGAGTGGAGCATCATGGGAAGCCTTTGTGGTTGCTTTCTAAGACAAGTACTTACCTTCCATTGCTAGGGAG
The DNA here is from genome assembly GCA_036172215.1 of Camellia granthamiana. Classification (NCBI taxonomy): domain Eukaryota; kingdom Viridiplantae; phylum Streptophyta; class Magnoliopsida; order Ericales; family Theaceae; genus Camellia; species Camellia granthamiana. The sequence continues at coordinate 77,451 of JAXFYN010000387.1, read as the reverse complement.
AGATTGAGGCAAGAGTTTCAAGACCTCAAACAACTTAACATGTCCGTGGTCAAGTTTGAAGCGGTCTTCTCTAGTTTGTCCCGGTTTGCACCAGAGTTAGTGGCAACGGAAGAGTGCCGTTGCATTGAATTTGAGAAGAAGTTGAGAACTAAAATCATGTTCAAGATTGCCGGGAATATGATTCGGAACTATGACCGTCTTGTGGAGGAGGTGGCACATGTAGAGATCACTGTGCAAGTCGAGGAGGAGAGATTTCGGGGTTCGAGGCCTAAGGGCCAAGAGTCACAAGGAAACTATAGGAATAACAAGAAGAGCAACAGCACATTTTCATCCCAGTCCCAACCACAACAGCCTAAATCTACTTTTCCTTTGCTTAGTACGGGCTCGGGAAAGAGTACACCGTGTGGTTTTTCATGTTTCAAGTGTGGCCAACCAGGTCACAAGCCTTTTGGTGCCCACAGAAGGGAGGAGGGCAGTTCATGTTACCACCACTACCTAACCGATCTCAGAGTCAGCCCCAGAATCGAGGGCAAGGGATTAATTGTTATCAGTGTGGTCAGTCGGGGGCATATAAAGAGGCCTTGCCCGTAATTGGGAGGCGCATCTGGCGCATCAGGGTCGAGGCAGACTCAGAGCCACCAACAGGCTCATTCAGCTCTGGCTTCATGAGCTAATCAGGGAGCCGCTTTGGCTCAGTCAGTGCAACAAGCCTATGCTCCGAGATATGAGCAAGTTAATCAGGGGCCACAGGGGCGCGTGTATGTTGTTACCGCGCTAGAGCAATTACCAGGATCCTCAGTTGTGAGAGGTATTTTTGTTATGTGTAATATTTTGGCTAGTGTGTTGATAGACATTGGTGCTTCTCATTCATTTATATCTACTGCATTTACTTTTGCATTGGGATTAGAGGTGGCACGGTTAGTGTCTACACTCATAATAGAGTCACCTGTTGGGGATACGGTTGATTTAGACCAGGGTTGTCGTGATTGTGAGATAGAAGTTGCTGGGCATTGACTTCCATTTACCTTTGTGTTGCTAGACATGTCGAGTTTTGATATCATTTTAGGCATGGACTAGTTGTTTTCGTACCGAGCGGTGATTGATTGTTATCATCAGAAGGTTACTGTGTACACCTCGAGTGGTGATTATTTTTATTTTCTGGGGAACAGGGTTGATAGGATACTGTCGCCAGTTTTTGACCCTCATAGTAAGAGCAAGCTTAGTGGCCTTCTTACAACTCTCTTGGATAGTGAGAGTGACGGGGCTTGTATTGAATTGCTAAGGGTAGTTTGTGAATACCCAGATGTCTTTCCCAAGGATTTTACTAGTTTGCCACACCACTGGGAGATCGAGTTCTCCATTGACTTAGTGCCTGGCACGGCACCAATTTCCATGGTGCTATATAGATTTGCACCTGCCGAATTACATGAGTTAAAGATTCAACTCCAAGAGCTTTTAGACAAGGGCTTTATTCGCCCTAGTACATCGCCTTGGGAAGCACTGGCTCTGTTTTTGAAGAAGAATGATGGGTCGTTGCGATTGTGTATTGATTACCGCAAGTTGAATCGGGTTACCGTTAAGAACAAGTATCCTCTGCCTAGAATAGATGATTTGTTTAACCAACTTAAAGGGTCTCGCTGCTTCTCAAAAATAGATTTGAGATCGGGGTATCATCAGTTGAGAGTCCGGGAGGAGGATATCCAGAAGACGGCCTTTCGTACACGTTATGGCCACTATGAATTCCTTATAATGCCTTTTGGGTTAACCAATGCACCTGCTTCCTTTATGGATTTGATGAACTGAATTTTTCAAGAATATTGAGACCATTACGTGGTCGTCTTTGTGGATGACATCTTAATTTATTCAACCTCCGAGGAGGAACACGAGGCTCACTTGCGGGTAATGCTTGATTTCTTTAGTGAGCACCGATTGTATGCCAAATTTGAGATATGCGAGTTTTGGCTAACCGAAGTGAAGTTTTTGGGGCATGTAGTATCGAGAGAGGGAGTAACTGTAGACTCCTCAAAGATAGATGCCGTACAGGATTGGGAACAACCCAAAAATGTTTTTGAGATTCAAAGTTTCTTGGGATTAGCGGGGCATTATCGACATTTTGTAAGGGACTTCTCTAGACTAGCCACACCTTTGACTAGGTTGACTAGGAAGGGTGTCAAATTTGTGTGGAGCGAAGTTTGTGAAAAGTCATTCCAAGAACGTAAGATTAGATTAATTACCGCACCGGTCTTGATAATTCTGAAAAGGGGTTTGGATTACACCATCTATTACGATGCGTCCGGGGATGGACTTGGTTGTGTCTTGATCCAATAGGGAATGGTTGTGGCCTACGGTTCACGACAATTGAAAACTCATGAAAAAAATTACCCCACCTATGATTTGGAATTAGTGGCAGTAATTTTTGCTTTGAAAATTTGGAGACATTACTTGTATGGTGAGAAGTTTGAAGTCTTCTCCAATCGTAAGAGTCTAAAGTATTTGTTTTCTCAAAAAGACTTGAATTTACACCAACGGAGGTGGATGGAATTTATGGAAGATTATGACTTCGAGTTGCACTATCATCCAAGGAAAGCCAACGTTGTGGCCGATGCTTTAAGTAGGAAGTCAATTAGTAGTGTAGCCTCTATCGCCATCCGAGAATGGGAGATGTTGGGTACTCTTGGTGAGTTTGACTTGCATCTGAGCGAGTCTGTAGCCTTATTTTCAGTAGTCGCACAACCCACACTTGTGAAACGAGTGTTAGAAGCACAGGGGGGTGATCTTGAGGTGAAATCCCTCTGACAGAAGATTTCCAATGGGAAAGTAGAAAGAGGCTTGACTGTGTATCCCAACCAGAGTGTGAGATACCATGACCGTTTGTTTGTACCAGAGTCTTGTTGAGAGGAAGTACTCTGAGAGTTTCACCATTCACACCTTACGGTACATCTGGGAGGCACAAAGATGTATCATGATCTTAGTCGCCAGTTTTAGTGGAGAGGTATGAAAAGGATGTAGCTATGTTTGTATCGAAGTGCCTTACTTGTCAACAAGTAAAGGCCGAGCATCAGAGGCCAACGGGTTTGTTACAACCCTTGTCTATAGCTGAGTGGAAGTGGAAACATATCACGATGGATTTTGTTGTGGGCCTTCCGAATACTCAACGGAGTAGTGATGCCATTTGGGTGCTAGTTGACCGGCTGACTAAGTCTACGCATTTTATTCCTATGCCGTAAGTGACTCGGTAGATTATCTTGCCGACCTGTACATTAGGAACATAGTGAGGTTGCACGGAATCCCTGTGACGATTGTTTTAGATAGAGATCTGCGTTTTATAGCTCAATTGTGGCAGAGCTTGCAGCGTGACTTGGGCACTAAATTGGCCTTCAGTACCGCGTATCATCCTCAAATTGACGGGCAATGCGAGCATACTATTCAGATCCTTGAGGATATGCTTCGAGGCTGTGTCCTTGACTTTAAGGATTTGTGGGAGAGGCACTTGCCCTTAGTGGAATTTGTCTATAATAATAGCTTCCAATTGAGTATTGGTATGGCACCATTTGAGGCCTTGTATGGTCAACCGTGTAGATCCCCTGTGTGTTGGGCCGAGGTGAGTAATGCACCTTTGTTGGGTCCAAAGTTGGTTCGAAAAATGACAGAGAAAGTAGTACTTATCCATAAGAGATTAGCTACGGCTCAGAGTCGCCAGAAAAGTTATGCCGATCGTAGGAGGAGACATTTGTCTTTTGAGGTGGGAGATTATGTCTTGTTGAAAATATCACCTAGACGGGGTTTGATGAGGTTTGGGAAGAGTGAGAAGTTGTCCCCTCGGTTTATTGGTCCATTTGAGATCCTTGAACGGATTGGGGAGGTTACTTATCGTTTGGCGTTACCGCCACAACTTTCTAGAGTGCATATGACATGTTTCATATTAGTATGCTTCGAAAATATGAGTCGGATCCATCGCACGTGTTGGATTGGACCGACTTAGAAGTAAATGAGGATGTTTCGTATAAGGAGAGACCGGTGAGAGTCTTAGATAGACGAGACCAAGTTTTGCGAGGCAAGACAATTCCTTTGGTAAAGGTATTGTGGAAACATCACGGGGTCGAGGAAGCGACTTGTGAGCATGAATTGGAAGTCCGAGAGAAATATCCGGATTTATTTGTTGATGCATGAACATGTATTGAGAGTTTGGTTATGTTAATGCTAAGTATGGGCATTGTATATGCTGTGTAAACTTTTTGCAAACTTAAGTTTTGATTTAAACATTGCAAATGTTTGGGAAAATGTAAAATGTACTTTTAATATGGGACTTGTGAATCGTGTTGATGAGAATAGATGACCGGAGAATGGGTCATGATGTTGAACTTGTGGAAATAACATTGTTGTAAATGGTTCAGTTATGTTTTGAACTTGATTTGTAATTTCGGGAACAAAATTCCTTAAGGGGGGAGGTTATAGCGATCCCGGTTTTGACCCGTCTTTTGTTGTATTCCAGACTCGGGTTGGTGTGGCTTTGAATGGTTATTCATAACTCATTACACTTGTCTTCCCCTTATTTTGGTTATCAAGTTGTAACTGTGTGTTTGGAACAGGTTGGTTGCTTGGTTGCTTGGTTTTTCCAAACATTTGTTGCCCAGAATTTGGCTCTTCCACTCAAGAAGGCATTCTTGCACTCGAGCGGGCTTCAGTACTTTTGCTCCTCCACTCGAGCGGCCTTCAGTACTTTTGCTCCTCCACTCGAGCGGCCATTCTCACGCTCGAGCTGGAATTGACAGATCTGAGTATATTTTTGCAAACCTGCAAATGCTGGGAGTATGCATCCGACGCTTGAACGGAACTTTCCACCCTCGAGCGGAAGTCTGTGTCTGACGCTCGAGCGGAGGTTTCCACGCTTGAGTGGACCGTGTTATATTAGACGATATTTCAGATCACTTTTTCAGCCCTCTCTCTCTCTCTAAAACTCTCTAGAATTTCAAATCTTGGCTCTCTCTCTTTCTAGAATACAATTTCTCTCTACAAATACACCTAGATCTAAGGATCTCTTCACCCTAGTGTTTTTGAGAAAAATGTAGAGTGCTTCAAGAGCTTCATTTTGATCCAAGAAGAAATTGGTTTCGTCATCTTTGAAGTTCCACCTTGTTGCTTGGGTTTTCTACACTTGAGGTAGGGATTTGTTTATAGTTATATATATATATATATATATTTGCAAGATCTAGATGATTTTCGAAACTCTCCTTTGTTAGTTTTGAAATTTGATTGTTGGCTCAAGAAGATAAAAGATTTTGAAAGTGGGCTTAGTCCTTATTCTTTTAAAATGATCATTTATGGGTTTTGATCTTCATTGATTGAAGAAAAGATGATTTTGGAAAGATTTTTTCAAATGATTTTGGAGGTGTATGGTTGTGATGAGAAAACCTAGAAATTAGAGATTTTTAAAAAATGTTGAAAATCCATGGATGAGGTTGTCGTATTTGTTTTGTGTGCCAAAATAAATTGATGTTTGGAAAATTTCTTGTTTATATATATAGAAATGATGAGTTTCATGAAATATGAGAATTGTTGATTTTGAAAATTGTTGTTCAAAAAGTTGATGTAGTTATGAAGAGACTAAATTGTTGAAAATGCAGGAAATGTGAGAGTATTGCTACTCTTGGTTAGACATACATGAATGTATGGTCATTTTTGTGAAATCGTAACAGAAATGAGAAATGGAAATCTTGATCACAATGGATATAGTGTGGAAGTATTGAAAATGGGAGAAATGTTGCATTACATTGATAATTGTTGCATTGACATATCAATTCATTTGATTATGTTATGTTTCGAAAACTGATTTTGAAAACTTTTGAATTGAGAAGAGAATGTTGATAAATAAGTTTTCATGGAATTATTTTGGGGTAAATACGTTGATAAGTCCAGACAGGTGGTATAGATGAAATTGATTAAGTTGGCCTGAGTGTCTGGGGTGAAAGACCGAAAACACGCGCGGAGGAGGTACCACTTCCCTTCCGGTGAGAGACCGGTAAAGTGGGGTTTGGTAGTGCTAGTGTGCTTACTTGCAAACATTGACCTATGAATTACCAGAGTCATATTTACCGCCTCTTGAACTAAATTCAGAAATGTTGAACTGTTGAAATTTTAAGATATCATTGAGCATGATGTATTTTCAAAAGATAAAGATGTGATTTATTTTCAAAAAGGCATAGCATGGCATGTGCATTTAATTTCTTGAGACTTGTGTAAAATGTATATACTTTGTTAAAAATTTTCTACTAGGCTTTATACTCATCCTACGAAATTTTTGTGCAGGGAAAGATGTGGTGATTCCGCCTAACTAAAGTTATAAGCTCTTAGGGAGCCTATAAAAGAGTAGTTGAGAGAATGCCTTATATTCACTTGAGAGAAAACTTTACAATTCTTGGATGGATTGGAGCAAATGAGCTCCTCTCCTATTTATAGCCTAAGAGCTTTCTAGAATTCTCAAGAAAACATCATGTAAAAGATTCCCATGAAAGCCTTCTTTACAAGCTACAAGAATGTTCTAGAATGCCTTCTAGAACTATCTATGCAAATATCTAATTATATGTACAAGTGTATAGGTTCTTGAATTTGCTAAGTCATTCTAGAATTCTCCATAGTCTTCATATGTGCTAGGGTTTCTAGGGAGTTCTAGATTCTTCCGTTAACCTCACTCCCTTGCATGCTCCCTTCTAGATATTTTGGAGAATTTTGTAAAGATGTGACATTAAGCCTTGAAAACTTGTAAATCCCTTGAGGGTATTTATTTTATTTCGTGTTGGATTGAATATTTGCATGGGAACTATTTTGTATGAGTCTCATGATTATGTAATGCAAGTATTGGGAATTCATTCCAGTTTTCCTTTAAGGAGCTGTGATTATTGTATTATTATTATGTTGAAAATTTGGGGCGTTACACAATCTTCCGATCACACTTTTCATATATGAACAACAATGAATGTTCATATGATGAACATGTTCTAGAGGAGTAAATGACCACATGGTCTTTCTTAAAATCTGTCATTCAAAATTGCTTGTCCTAGAAAAATATTTTTTATTTTATTTTATTAGCATTTCAAAACCAACTTGTCGGCTATGTCCTAACCTCAGTGATGGTTGAAGACAAATCAGTCGGTGGTTGGTACATAGGATCATTTAAAAAATAGATAACCTTGAAACATATATAAACCCTTGAAGATCTATTCTAAAAATATTAACCATCAATTGTGCATGAATAGGGTCACAAACATTTATGAAAACTTAGTATAAGTCGATGAATATTGACATTTTTTATAAAGACAACAATGACATGTTGATTCCCACAATACCTAAAGAAGGTAGATTCAACTAATGAACAAATGAATTATCTTGAGGATACTTTCAAGATTTCAATTTCAGAAAGATAATATTGTTTTTGGAAGTACCTATAAATTTCATGTAAGGGATTATAGAATTTAAGACTTAATAGAACATGAACAAAAGAGAACAAATCTCATAGAATATATTATCAGCAAGGTTGTTGAAATCGGGATCCTAAGTAGGATCGGTGAGAGGGTTTGGTGGATCGGATCGTAGGATCGGATCGTAGGATCGGATCGAGAATCGTAAGATCCTACTTTCTATTAAAAAAAAAGATAAAAATTAAAATTAAAATTAAAATGATACATATTAAAAACAAGGTGAAAAATCATAAAATCTACGATCCTACTTACGATCCTACCTACGATCCTATACGATCCCATACGATCCTACACGATCCTACTTGCGATCCTGTTATAACATCGATCTTATACGATCCTACGATTTGGATCGCGATTTTAACAACCATGATTATCAGAAAAGATTCAAAAGAACAAAAGACTTAAAACAATACTTTTTGATTGGTCATGATCTATAAAATATCATCAACCTCTACATATTTGTACAACGGTCACCGCTCACCATCCTAGTGGATGGGGAAAAAACAAAGAATATATTAGAATCTAGGTTCCCTATTTGTTCCAACTAAATATAGTAGCTTTGCAAACTTCTCTCCATATAGATGCATTTTATCATGGCACAAACCTAAACATTAGAATTAAATTGCAGTTTCTCTAGGTGATGTTTTCTATACCTTACAGATGCACGTTTTTCGGCCTATGGAACAGATACTTGTGAGCACAAATCTAAAAATTACAGTGAGATTTTGTTCACACTCCAAGGAACATTACCAGTATAGTCCTGAAGCAAGGTGATAAAATAGACTTGTGCTGCAGAGCAGGTAAGAGTGCTGCAGGTAGGCGTTGGGCAAGCCAAGGGATTGCAAGTAGAAACACACAGTACTGCTCAGCAGCATAATGCCCATCCAAGTCACTGAGGTCATTTAAGTTTGCAGTTTGAATGGGGCGTAAAGCTAAAGTTAGTGCAGTTGCAGTAATCAAGAATCGATCATCAGTCGGGCTAGAACGATTCATTTGCAAAGAAAAAGGAGCATCCAATTTTTCAGTGTAGCTTCTAACATGATTGTACAGTCCACTTTTCTTACTCCCCATAAACTGAATCAAATCCTTCACTGCTATGTCTGCATCTTGAAGTTTATCATCAGCAATGCTTTTCCAACCCTTCATATCAGTCAAGACAATGGCAAAACGCATTGCTAGAGATGTAAGAGCAACAATATCTTGACTCGCTTGGTGGGAGTTGTCACATTTTCCAAGAATAAATAAGCATAGAGAAATGAGCCTTCGTGCTTGATAAATCCATACCCTTTTTTTTCTGTGGGTCTGCAAATCAAGGACAATAAGAAGATCAGTACATTCGCAGTATAATCATCTGCATAAATTAAGCAGACAATTTGAGAAAATATACCAGAAAGAATATCCAACGTCTTTTGGCAATTACATTTATAAGCAGGAAAATGACAATATTGATAATCACCCAAGGAAAATATCATGTCAGCATAATTACCTAAGAAACTACGGCAAAGTGTTAAGTACCCATACAAGTGACTGGACTTCACAAATCACAACAGGAACAGAGAAAATAACCTGAAACCCTAAGGTAGTGTTTGGTTCACTGAAATGGAATTATCATTCCATTAAAATATCCATTCCCATGTTTGATTGACTAAAACAAATAATAATAAATAAATTACAAATGAAATCATTATTCACCATCGTAAGAAAATGATCATTTCACAGGAAAGCTTAAGGAATGATCGTTTCATTTCATTCTATTCCATCTCATTCCAGTAAACACATAGAGCATATTCCATCTCATTCCAGTAAACCACATAGAGCATAAGTATAACGTCAACAATTGAAAAGGTAGAATAATGGTATACCGGTTGAGTTCATGCTTTCCAATAAAATTCTGAAGCAGGTCCGCATACAATATATATCTCAAGTTGGTATCTTCTAACATCGAGTTGATAAACATGTAACAAAGAAAAGAAAAGGTCTCAAGAAACTGTTTGAAATCCATGATCTGGTTACGGAAATGGCATGACGGTCCACCATCATTTCCCACTCCTCTTGGAGCTGTCCAACCACTATCTTCGTCACACTATACTGCCTCCAAACTTTCTGCACGATTCAAGTAGTTATTTTCCAAATGATTAAATTCACTGTGGGCCTCTGTTTCATTTTGGTCCATAATTTGGACCTGACTTATTCAATTAGTGTTTAAATCAATGGTCCCAGTACCATTTCCAAACAAGTTGGTCTAAATTTAGGCTATAACATGAGCGCAAAAACTGCGATAGGACATTTAGGCCTTTTTTTGACCTATATTAAAAAAGTCAAAAGTCAAAAAATCACTATTATATTTAAGGAGTTGTTTGGAGTATCCTAAATAAGTGCACTTTTTGTCTTTTTAGACTAAAAAGTTGAAGAAAAAAATATGGATGTTTGGGTTAATTTTTTGACTTTTTATAAAAAAATGTGTATTAAAAAATTGTATAAATAAGTGTGTAGGAGAAGATAATATATTAGGGCGTATAAATAGGCAGTCAGTCGGCTGGGATGAGCATATGGAAAAATGTTACCTCCTTTTCGGGTTTTGATTGGACGGTGTTGTTTAGCTCGTGAGGGCCCACTACAGGTCCTTCTTTTCTAATGGAACCGTTCAATGTGTAGAATTCGTCCAGTACTATATGTTTATAAAGAATCACATTGATTGGATATCAATAACTGTCTGATCGTATTAGTTTTTTTTGTCAACTGTTAATTATAACACCATTTATTTTTTATACAAAACTGATTTGATCATGTTGTTAGCGATATCCGGTAGACGTAATTTTTTTACAGCCATATAGTACTAGACAAGTTCTACATATTGAATAGTTCAGATTATCAAAATGGAACACTTGGTGGACCCCCACCGGCCCAACTTTTCCAATGTCGAATGCTTATAAAATAATTTTTTTTCCCTTTCTTGGCAGTTGGTTTGACTGATGGGCCAAAAAGTTGAATTATTTTTTAGTATTTATATATTAATTTTTTTATATATATTTTTTTGATAAATAGTGATAATTTTTTAACTTTTTGAGTAACTTTTTAACTTTTTGTCTTTTTTAGTAGATCCGAAACCAGTTCTGAGTCATATCATCTTATTTAAGTTATATCACTTCTCTATAACATCGGTTCAAATCCAATTCATATTTTAAAAAAAATCAAAAAATACACTTATTTATAACATCCCAAATAACCCCTTAAACATAAATTGGGATCAAATTGACACAATTGTATTATCACATAGACTATTAAACCCATTAAACAAATGAATGCACCTGGATAAAGATCGCAGTTCGCAGATGCCGTAGCCCGGCGCGTATAATTACGGAGCTCCCTTTCTTGGGAGACCCTCTCAAGAAGAGCATCCTTGTAATCTCCTTCACACTCGCTCCTCTCAATGAAACCTGATCGACCCATCAATTACCCAATCAACCCAATTTCAAATCAATTGAAAAAGATACAACTTAATCAACAAATCAAGTAATTAAGAGAGAAAAAGACGATAATCAAATCCAAAGAAACAAACCCAGATTCATTTATAAACAGTTACGTTTAACACTTCGGGGAACTAAATTCAGACAATTGAAGCTTATATATATAACATGTATTGTATAGATATACACAAGCACGGATAGAGGGAGAGAGAGAACCTGGGTTTTTCTGGGTTTGTCCATGGAGGTCAAGGAGGACTACCAAACAAAGGTCTTGTTGTAGTTGTGAGCTTGCTTGAGGTTTGGGCTAATGAGATTAATAAATGTGGGTATATATATCAATTTGTCAAAAACTTGATAATTCTATACAGAGTGAGTGTGAAGAAAAGAACAATTAACATCATTGGGATGATCGTTCCATCCGTTATCGCGCTTGTTTGGTACGTTCCATAGATGTTCATAATTTTATAAAAAATATTCAGTCTGTTTCGTTTGAGTTATCTGAATTAAGTTTTTTAAAAATTGAGTTTTTTTATTTTTATATTTTTTTGTTTTTTGTAAATATTTTTTAAATTTTAAACATTTTTTTTACTTTTTTAGATGCATCTTAGTTACATATATCTAAAAAGTAAAAAAATTATGAAAAAATATTTTAAAAAATTAATAAATATATAAAAATATAAACAATGTACTGAATTCTTGCATTTTTTTTTATATTTTTGGTGTTTAGTGGATTTTTAAAAGATTTTTTTAATAATTTTTTTACTTTTTAGGTGTATTTATGTTAGGTGTGTCTAAAAAGAAAAAAAATTGTTTAAAATATTAAAAAAATTCAGTAAAAACAAAAAAACACGGAAAATAAGAATGTAGAATTTTCTGAAAAGTATTTTCTGAAAACTCAAAACAAGTAAGCTGATTAGATATCTTAAAAATTCTATTAAAATTTTATCAAATATTTTATATGGATGTGAGACTTATATGGGACTATATTATGTGGGTTCTACGGTCATGTGAGATATTTAGTAGAAATTTTAGTAGAAATTTTGGAGTCTCTAACATTGCTCTAATTTTATTTTTGTATTTTTGTATTTTTGTATTTTTTTTTGTTGGAGGGTGAATTATAAATACACTTTTTTTAAAAAATTTGTTTAAAATATAAATTATTTTTTGTGATTTAAAAAATTACAAATACTTTTTTAGCAGATTTTTTTATTTAACAAAATTAATTTAAAAAATAAATTTTATAATTATTCTCTTATGTAATATAAAATTACTTAAATTATTAATTGAAATTGTAATAGCCCGACTCTCTTATATGCTTTACATCCCTAGTTAAGATATGACATGTTTAATGTGAAATTTCATGCAAAGTTATGGTTACATGTGGGAATTGTTTGATTATGTTATTTATTTGTTGATTATTAGAGCACATCTGTTAAAATTAAAATGCTACCTTACAAATTTAAAGCCGTAGAGGAGCGATAAACTGAAATTGAGCATGTGATCATGCTAGTGGGAATTTTTAAAAATATTTGGGAGGTTTAATTGAAAATTTATTTTGTTAGATTCGCTAGGGCTCGTTTAGCAAGTTTAGAAATTAAAGACTTATCTATGTATTATATAAACCCCATCTTTGAAGTCATCTCTTTATATATATATATATATGTGTTGAGTGGAAAACCTTAAGAACTTTGAAGACGAGAGGAAAAAAAAAAAAAAAAAAAAGAGAAGTGGAAAGTCACAAGATTTTGGGATTTCAGAATTTGCTAGGAACAATTGAAGAATCCAACTGAAGGTGAGTATAGATCATTAGTAAACTCTCAATTCCTCTTTTGAATTGGTTAGAACTAAGTTTTGACTTGAAGTATCCTTACACCATGAAAGCTAGGGTTATGATTGGGAATAATTGAATCTTATAAATAACCATGTATCTCTTAAATATGTACAAGCGGAAACTTAGTCACTTGATCTCTCTATGTTGTGTCTAATCTCACTCTTTTGTATGTTTGAATTCACATAAATGGAAAGTTAGACATTGCAAATGTATATTTACATAGTGTGAGTGAGGGAATCATGGAACTTTTGAGGTGTAAAGGCCAAGGGACTACAATTTCATGTTTATATGTTTATATGCTATGTTTTTGGTGTGCATCTACCTTGAATTTGGCTATGTGACTACCCCTTGTACACTTGGAATTGTTGAAGTTTCGGACAGAAAAACAGGGTAAACGATCGCACGTACGGGGCCCATGGATGCACGTGCGAGACTCACAGCCGCACGTGTGAAAAATAGGGGAGAAGGTTGGGTGTATTCTACTAAAAAGGCACGTGCGGTGCACCTTCCCGCACGTGCGGCAGGGATTTCCGCACGTGCTGCCCAAGTTAGAAAACTCTGTAATTCTCTCTCGCTCTTCTCGACTCTCTGAACATGTTGTTATGCCCGTTTGATGCTCCTATGGTGTATTTAATTACATGAAACATAGAGAATTTAATAATAAGAAATGAAGGGAAATTAAGAAAAGGTGATGCACTTACGCTTTATGTGCTCTGTGTAGGGCATCCCATCCGTAGGAGGGAACCAGTGTTCACCCACATCACTGTGAGTGGTAGTAGCGTAGTATGATATTCTGTTCACGTATTATGTCGTGTATGTGTTGTTTAAGATCCTATTCACTCTTTAGTGAACGCCTTTTGTCATATGAGATATGTTGATAGACGTTTGAACTTAGGCATGTGAATTATGGACCCAAGGTCGTTCTGTCTGTTAATACGATGGGCCCAAGGCCGTTTTGCTACTATGATGGGCCTAAGGCCGTTTCGTATTATGATGGGCCTGAGGTCGTTATGTATTGTATTGGGTCTAAGGCCGTTTGCTACTATGATGGGCCTAAGGCCGTTTTGTAATTATGATGGGCCCAAGGCCATTCTGGATTCTATTGGGCTTAAGGTCGTTTTGTTTTACATGGGCCCGAGGCCGTTTGAAAGGGAAAAACGAGTGAGATTATGATCTGTGATTGTGAATTGTTAACCCATGTTTGTTATTTTTATTAATTTGTTTGTACTACTATCATTCACTGAGCCTTGCTCACTCTACTTTCCTAAATGTTTTGTAAGTAACCAACTTGCGAGTCAACCCTAGGTCAGCCCTGAAGCCTGTAGCTGAACCCATTTTGCTAAGTCACCTAAAGTGACTCTTTTGTTATATTTTGGGAAATCCCTATGATGGCATGTTTTATTATCATTTTTGGAAACCATAAATCTATATATAGGTGTTGTTAAAACTTAACTTACGAATTGATTCCCTTTTGCATTCTGTAATGTGAATGGTACCTGGAACGTCATATATATATATATATATAGTAGTGCAACATGATCCTGGCATCTAGACACAGCTCAATGAATGTTTATTCTTCTATTAGTTTGCTTCCGTCCAGGCCCCAAGATTGAATAACGTTTAAAATAACTAAGTTCAGGCCTCAAGTCAGGCCGGTCATGTCCAAACTTTTAGGAGCAAGTTTGGGTTGTGACAGAAATATATTTCTAACATAATTAAAAATTATTAATTGATTTGATAATTTATTAATAAAAGGAACGATTTGTTATGAAATTATAAATTTCAAGGGTGAATTAGTTTTAGAGGTTAATTAAACTTCAAGAATGTATTTATAATCTATCATTTATCGAAAGAGCCAATGATAAACCGATGTCAAGTCATTAAGAGTTCGTTTGGGACATGAGTTGATTTTTTTAACTTTTTGACTATTTTAACCTGGGGTTAAAAAGTCTCGTTTGGGATAAACTTTTTTACTTTTTTGACTTTTGTAAGAAAAAAATAAAATGATTATGAATTTGATATGACATTTTATCCTATTTGACCAAAATAGCCTATTTTATCTTATGTAGCTATTTTAGTCCCAATGAAGCATCTCAAACACGCTCTAATTAGTGTCAAATATTTTTATAAAAAATAGATATTATTTATTTTTGAGCAATTCGTTTGGGAAGTGGATTGCCTTTTTAACTGTTTTAACCTGGGGCTAAAAAGTCTCGTTTGGGATGGACTTTTTTGTTTTTTATACTTTTATAAGAGAAAAAATATAATGATTACGGGTTGGATGTGATGTTTTGTCTTATTAGACTAAAAAATCTATTTTGTCTTTTTATGATTAAAATAGTCTCAAACCCAACCCAATCCAACCCAACCCAACTCAACCCAACTTGCAAAACGAAGGCCACGTCAGAAATCTATAGTGATTATTTGGTTGAGTACCGTGACGCGGTGTTTATGGTGGTATGATTAGGGTTTGTTTGGAATGTGGATTGATTTTTTAGTTTTTTAACTTTTTGATTATTTTAGTTTGGAATTAAAAATTCTCGTTTGAGATAGGTTTTTTGAATTTTTTGACTTTTGTGAGAGAAAAAATAAAATAATTATGGTTTAAATGTGACATTTTATCTTATTTAGCTAAAAAAAATTTGTTTTTATCTTTTTGTAACTATTTTAACTCAAAAACTCTATTTTAACTTATACCAAACAAAAACTTAGTAAATAATATAAAGTATTAATTATTTATGTCACGTGATTAAGAAATATAAAAAAACAAATAAATGATACTTGGGGGGAGAAGGGTGCCTGATGTACGGTAAAATGGCACAATTTTGGTGCGCTTTGTTTTTCTTTTCTTTTTTTAATATAATTTTTCCTTTATTTTTTCTTTTATATTGGTGTATGCTATTATTGGTTAGTTTTTGGTTTGAACACACCTGTCAAAATTACATTACTTTAAGAAAAATTTAAAAAAATAATAAGGGAAAATTATTTTTTTTTTAAAAATTCTCAAAATTTGGTCTTTAGAACAAAATAAATTATAAATTATAAATTTTATTAATTTAAATTTAAATTCTTTTATTTGTTTTTAATTTAAACTATTGACCTTTTTTTGTTAGGTAAATTGACAGAAAATGATATTTTAGACATTTTATGTATATCTATATTGAGTTTAATGACTAAAATTATAAAATAAAATAAAAAAATTGTGAGTTTTAACTAACAAAAATAGATGAATGGTTTGATATTAAAAACAAATCAAATTTTAAAATTTAAATTGATAAAATTAAAAACTCATAATTTATTTTATTACAACAATCACTCTCTGAGATTTTTTTTTTAATTTCTTCAAATAATAATAATAATAACAACAAAAATAATATTGTACTTCTTCAGACAAATCAATAAAAAAAAAAATCATAAAACCTTTAAAAAATGTATATTATTACATATTATTTATTGATTTGTCGAAAAATCAACCAATATCTATATAATAAGGAAGCTCGGTTTTTGAATTGTGATGTGACTCTTATATCTGTGTCAAAATTTGGATCGTTAGATTGATTTAATCTAATGGCTCAGAATATCTCCCACCATTTGTCTCTCCCATTTATCTCTTTTTGATTCAAATTTTGAAAACACGCAGCCCCTCTCTCTCTCTCTCTTTTCTCCATCAGAGCTCAACCTTCCCTGTCGGAGCCCATTCCGTCTCATCATCTTCTCTCTTCCTCCCTCCATCTCTCCGACGGCACCCCCCTCTCTCTCTACCTCCAGCGGAGCCCATTCCGCCCAACCCTTGCCAGCGACTGAGCCCCAAACCCCGTATTACTCTCTTCATCTTCTCTCTTCCTCCCTCTGTCTCCCAATCTTCATCAGCAATGGCATTGCAAAAGAGGAACAGGGAACAACCGGTATACATACGGTTCAGGTGAGCAAACCCAAATTCGTTGACGGCACAGAAGCGAAGAGGCAGCAAACCCAAATTCCGAAAGAACCCTCCAAACTCCAAGGTAAATAATTAGATATATATCTCATCTCTTTATATTTTTTTTTATAAGGTTCAATTTTAAACCTGCACTGATGATTCCATGAGGTAGATGATTCAGATAATCAGTACGATTTTAGAATTAAGCCCCATGATAAGAGTGTGGAGATATATAGATAAATAAGGTATAAAGGAGAGTCTATCTCTGAAAAAATAGCAACAGACATACTATTAGTTTGTGATTGGTGTGTGAAATGTGCCATATGATGTCTCATGGGTACCAAATAATTTTCTTTTATGCTATGTTTAGACGATGAATTTGAATAGAGATTTGGAATGTAAAATTGAAATGAAAAAAAAATTAATTTATATTTTATTCATATTTATCTCAATTTTTTTTTAATTCTTATTTAAATTTATGATCCAAACACAATTTAATAATGCTATTTTCACGTCCAAACATGGTTTACTTCCTTCCAATTGCTAATCCAATGAAAGTAATGAAACATGGCCATTGGCCTCTATCTCTACTAACTCCGAAGTTGTTAAAGTGTAGGGAGGCTTAGACAGTGACCATTTCAACTAACAAAGATTTGATTAGGCAAAGGTAGATAGATTTAGATTAAATTATTACTGACAACTGAAACATAAAGGGTCAACAAACTTATAAATATGTTTTGTTTTATTAACAACGGGTATTGCTTTAAATCATCTATATAATAAGGAAGCTCGGTTTTTGAAAGTTTTGTTTATTAATTATTTGAATTTTGAAGTTTGTTTTTAGAATTTACATGTTTTTAAGTGTGTGATTGATTTAAACCAATTTCATGTTTTTTTTTGTGTGTGTATATAATTTACGATTGATTTAAAGCACAAGCTAGAAACATGCTGTTATTGGTGCATGCTCGCATAAACAGCTGTTAGAATACAGAATTCAGAAACGACTTTGAATTAGAAATGCACATCATCAAATCATGCTCCTCCTCCTACATCACGCTTTTCATAAGGATTGTTCCTACTCTCATCCAATTTCAATTTTTCTAAGGATGCAATTTCAGCCGACAATGTAGACCAACTCATGAAGTTGTCAAAAAAATATACATTTTGCTCATCTTAAAGCCTGTATGATACATAGAAGTATGCAAATAAATGAAAGGAGTTATTAAATTAAATACACCAATAATAACAAGAAGAGTACAAATATATCTATATAATAAGGAAGCTCAGTTTTTTTTTCTTGATGGGACTTCTGTCCGTTTGTCAAAATATGAACCATTAGATTGAACTTAATCCAAGGGCTCACAGTGTCCGTTTTTCAACCCACACCCTCTCTCTCTCTCACACTCTCATCTCTTTGTTTCTGGTTTCTGATTTCAAATTTTGAAATCAGACCCTCCTTCTCTCTCTCTCTCCATTAGACATGCTACACATTTTGAAATCAGTTGATGGTAGAGTGTGGTAAAAGGTTTGGGGACTAGGGTTTCGACAGCCTCCAAACTGTCGAGACATCTTCCTCTCAAAACTCTCGCTTCCTTCTCAGCGCCGAACATCTCATCTCCATCGGTTTTTAGGTGACTCAACAATTCTTCGTTTCAATCCAATCATTCCTGTGAATTTTAATGTATATATGTGTGTATATCTGGTTATGTATGTGCCTTAATTTTCTGTTTATGCTATTTGATCTGCTTCTGTTTTGTTAATCCTTTTGTTTCTATTAATTTGATTTGAGATCTATTGGTTTTGTGCAGATTTGCTGGGTATTATGAGTTTGATTTTTATTGGCATTTTATTTTTGTTTTTCGTGTGTTTTGAGGAAGAGGCTTTATTTCCCTCTTTGAGCATCAACGGCATCACAGGTACTTATCTCCTCTCTCTCTCTTATTTCAATTTTTGAACTCTCTCTCTCTCTCTCTCTCTCTCTCTCATTTCAATTTCTGAACTCTCTCTCCATAGCGACTTTGGGCAATCTTTTCTGATGATGTGCTCGGCCTTGATAGATGTGGTTCGCGATTGTTTTTGTGTGTCCAAGATCTACTCTATAGGGTTGGGTTCAAAGTATCCTGGTTTCTGGAAATGGAAAGCACGAAACTAATTCAAAAATGTCTAAAAGCCTCTCAAATGCAGTAACTATACTAGGAATTTAAATTTGTCCACACATTCTGGAAATGCATAACATAAAATCTATTTAGTCTAGAATTGTAAACCCTATATTCAAGAAAATGTATTAACTTTACTTTTTGAATCAAACTTGGTATATTAGTTGTCATTGCTATAATATAATAACTTGGGCAAAAAGGAGAGTTCTAATGGCAGGTAAAGCTGTTAAATTTGGACATTGCTATGTCTTATATGACATAAGATTTGATTAATTGTTAAATGTTGATAAGAGCTTCCTTTTTCTTGATGGGTCCTTAAATGTTATTTGTATTTAACTTTTTAACAAAATTATATTTTAATTATTGAGGTAAAGTTTTCAAATTTTAATATTTCGAGTACTTAATATGTCAATATTTGGTTTTGAGTTTTGACATTTCATTTGGCACATTCAATACCGTAAGCAGTTCATTAAAATGCTAGAGGCCTTCTAATAGAAAGGAGTTCGACTTGGGGGTCATAATTGGACTTTTCCAAATTTAATTTTTAGAATTTTTCAAGGGTCCTAATTTAGAAGTGTCTAAAAAGTTCTAAAGTTCTATATTATGTCTATGTTCTAAAAAAAAATATATTTAAAACATTTAAAAATTCATTGAAGACAGTTTTGAGTGATTTGTTTACCTGCAAGTGCATATACATGAATCCAGTTATCAAGAAGCTCCCAGTTAGAAGAAAGCATATACATTTTGTATAAAACATGATTTTGCATTTTAGAAATAAACATTATTTGGGTAATTCATGGTTCCATCTATAAATTTACCCTCTAAAATATAACATTTTGTTAGTTCTGTTAAGCCCATTTAGAAGAAAACATGAATTCACAAAGTACTTTCCTAACAATGTCATCAATAGTCTCTCTTTGAAGGACGCTATTGTATCGATTAGTGACGAATTGGGTGTACCTTTGCCCGAAAAAGTTCGATTCTTCAGGTAAATTTATTTGGGTAATTCATGGTTCTATCTATACATTGCATTTGGGTGTTTATGGTTCTATCTATACATTGCATTACGAATTGGGTGTACCTTTGCCTGAAGTATCCCATCATTTGGGTGTCATCAACAGTCTCTTTTTGTTAGGATTATTTACCTGAGACCCCCTAAACTAAATTATTGGAAAGTATTATTTTGACTCACTAAATTATTAAAATATAACATTTAAATTATTGAGAATTATCACTTACCCTCTAAATTATAAAATCGTACAACAAATGAATCCCTAAATTATTAAAGCCCATAAATTGGACCCTAACAGAAGGGGTCAAACTAAAAATTTAGTTGACAAAGTGATACTTCTCAATAGTTAGGAAATCAATTTATACAATTTTATAGTTTAGGGGTGTTCGTGTAAATAAACCTTTTTGTTATACATAATGGAAATTGATTGGTTTTGGTTTATGGTTTATAGGTCACAAATGCATACAATCATTATGAAAGCATGTAAAGAGCTTGGTATAAAATCCTGTTCCAAGTAAACGGGTGTGCCTGCTTTCTTTCCTCTTTCCTCCTTTTTTTTAAAATATGGTTTAATGGTTTATAGGTCACAAATGCATACAATCATTATGAAAGCATGTAAAGAGCTTGGTATAAAAACCTGTTCCAAGTAAACGGGTGTGCCTGCTTTCTTTCCTCTTTCCTCCTTTTTTTTTTTTTCTATAAATATAAATTTGTATTTATTTATTTTATTCATCCATGCGTGCTTGGCATAGCGGTAAAGCTACCCCTTGGTGACCTGGTGGTCACGGGTCGAGTGGCGGAAAAAACCTCTCCGCTTGTGGGGCATTGGGTACGCCCTGCGTGCATCAACCCTTTCTCCGACCCCGCTTAAGCGGGAGCTTCATGCACTAGGTACGCCCTTTTTTAACCATGCCTAAGATTTTTGGAGGCTTCAGATTAAACATCAAAATGAGACCTTATCTAATTAAACCTTTAAAAAGTTGGGCATTTGACAATAAGAATTTTTTGAAATTTTTTGGTGGGGCTTAGGCGATAACCTTAATGGCCTAATGGTTGAGCCACCTATCTGGACAGCAAAAATATGCATTATAGATGAAGCTAAAAAAAAATGATGTGTAAGAGACCCCGTAATGAATTCATAATGATGTGTTAGTTCTGTTTTAGACAATATTGGTTATGGCTCGCATTTGTTAAGATAATTTGTGTGAATAAGCTATTTTAAGACAATTTTTTTTTCTGATCTTAGTTTAAAACAGTTTGTTCTAATTTGTGTACTGACTTTTTTTTTTTTTTTGAATAACGTGTACTGACTTTAATTTGTGTGTATTAGATACGATTGTGTGTATTATATATGGATGTTTGTATATAATTTCAAAGATTGATGTATATATATATGTATGATTATGTATCGGCGTTGGTCGCCCTTTAAATTTAGGTATTTTCTTCTCTCTCCTCTCTTTCTCTCTCTAAAAATTGTTGAGGAAGATGGATTTGGGAGGGTTCTTCAAACCCAAAGATGGAAACACCCATCAAAATTCTTCAACTGATAAATTGCCATGTACACTGTTTTCTCTCAATGTTGCATTCCCTCAAGCGAAGTCAAACTACAATGTTAGGTGAACAACATTGTAGCTTCAGAGGCACACGACGTTTAGAGCTGATGAGAAATGAGATTGCGCACAACACATTATCATACTCTAGAGCTGGTCCTAAGGAGCTTTGGCCAAGCATATCCAACTATGTTCTTCAACTCTCATCATCAAATGATTCCAAATCACCAGTAGCATTCCTGTACTTTATTGATTCCAGTTGTATCAATAAGTCAAGCAGATTCCAGAGAAAATCCCATTAGCTTAACCCTGATTCAAGGTAGGGGAAAGAAATAAGAATCCTCATGCCCTCCTAATTTTTCTCTAATGATTACATCTTATTACTTTGTTCTATAATAATGTGTTTTTATTCTAAATGATCTTTCATTTATGCTATTGGTTGCCTAGAAAATGGAGGAATAGAAAATTTAGAATCTTATATCTGCCTTTGTCTGGTACAAAAGAAATTGAAAAATGACTCGGGTGACATTGAGTACTTATTTTAAAGGTCCATTGAATTGAGTTTTTGGTTTCTACACAAAACAAACAATGGCAAATGTGAAGATTCTGGATTTTCTTTTATCCACTTTCTTAGCAACCAAAAGGAGCAGTATTGTGTAGGGTGCCCGAGATAATCTTCTGGCATATACCAAGTAAAGCCTATGAGAAGGTGGCTCCAATGTTTCTGTTTATGTCGTCGTGTGTGGGTTCCATTAACAAAGAGAGTATTGCTCCTCAACAAGCTGAAATGGGCATTATGAAACTTCTTGAAGGCAGGCCGTCTGTCAAGGTGAGGACACAGAATTATATACAATCATTCATATGAATTTGAAATCCTAGAATGGACTGTCAAGTCATGCTTCCCAAATTCTATTCTCATGTGCCAAACTGGTATTTTGTGTTTGTAGTAGCAAACGGGTTAAAATATTGAATTTGAAATCCTAGAATGGCCTATGTTCGCAATGTGAAGAATGAATTTTGAGCTTGCACATTTTATACTAATGATGAAAACATTTTTGGGAGCAGAAATTGTTTCCAAGCTGTACACTGTGTGTTTGGTTAGTTTCTTGAAAAATGGGTGGTTGTGCTTTGATGGGTAGAGTCTAATGTGTTTGTTGTATTCTTTTGCATGGTGGCAGGCAGTGTTTGCAGGTCACAACCATGGATTAGACTGGTGCTGCCCTTACAAGAAACTAAGGCTGTGTTATGCTAGGCACACCGGGTACGGTGGATATGGAAACTGGCCTAAGGGAGCTAGAATTTTGGAGATCACTTCGCAGCCCTTCTCTCTCAAATCATGGATAAGGATGGAAGATGGTAATTCGCATAGTGAAGTTATCTTGAGCTCTTAAAAGTGTTTCTTCTATATTCATAGTGAAGTTATCTTGAGCTCTTAAAAGTGTTTCTTCTATATTTATTTAATTTTCTTCCTAGGGAACATTATTGTTACAATGTTGTTCACCTGACATTATTTACACCGAACAGTATTTACGCCGTGCCTTCAGGCACGGGTATACGCTAGTATATATATATGTAGACACCCCATTTTTGACTGCCCGCAAGACTTGGGCACTTTATCCTATGCACTCAATGACGAAAGTTACATTGTGTATGATTCGAATTCTCAACGAAGGAATTTAAGCTCAAGCTCTGAAACAATCCCAAAACCTTCATATTTACACTATGCTTACCTCAGAGGTCCCTTTTTGAACATTGTGCCACCGTACACTGAGCCTTAAATAGAGGAATAGGGGAACACATTGAGGCTCGGCTGTGGCCATTTAGGGCTAACCGTGCGTTTTTGGCGAGAAACACTGTTTTGGGCAAGAATCCACCAACTATCTATTTTTGAAGATATTTTTGACCTATTTTGCTCCAATTCTATAAATACAAGGCTTTGTCTCTGTTTTGAGGGTTGGAAAAATTTTCAAGGAGCCTAATACACCCTTGAGAGCTCCTTCTTCCTTTACAAGTTATCTTTGAGCAAGATTATCATCCTTACACTATATCTATACACCATATACAACCTTAGAGCAAAGCCTTAGAGTCTTTGTTGAGGCTTGAGAATCACAATTCAAACTTAAGAGTGCCTTTGGATTGAGTTTGGTTTACAACAAAAGCTTGTTCTCTTCAACAGGTATAAGCTTACCACCTTTCTCTTTGCTTTCATTTCAGTCTTGTTCTATCTCTTTCTTATGTTTTTACATTGTTTTGGATCCATTTCAAGTGTTGGAATTTGGGGTTGAATAGCTATCAAAGGTAGAAATGATTAATACCCTTTCTTGCACCTTATTTTATAACTCTTACCCTTTGTTCTTGCACTT
This sequence comes from Camellia granthamiana, assembly GCA_036172215.1. Taxonomy (NCBI): domain Eukaryota; kingdom Viridiplantae; phylum Streptophyta; class Magnoliopsida; order Ericales; family Theaceae; genus Camellia; species Camellia granthamiana. Next base: position 53,678 of record JAXFYN010000387.1, on the reverse strand, counting down.
TTTTTTTTTGGTTTTCAAACTAATTTTTAGAGTTAAAAAGGGCTGAAAAACATGGTTTAAAAGTCTCAAAAGTTGAGGGGTTAGCCACATCTCCTTGGTTTTGCTTACTAGTTTTGTATCTCTTGCTTTTGTCTGTCTTTTTATGCTCTTTAAACACACTTTTAGCTACTATTTTTTTTTTTTCTTCATGTTTTGGGGCTATTTAGGGTTGTTTTAAATTATTTAACAAGTTTATGCTTTGAGTACTTTGCTTGTAATGTTGTACATCCTGATGACTTCGAGTGTTTAGGCCTTAGACACCGAGTCATTCAAGTTGATAGCCTTCTTTACCTTCCTTTCATGTAAAGAGTCTCATTTTTACTAATCAATCTCACATAATCTTTTATGCCCCCTCCCTCTTTTCTTGTTTTTCTTTGTTTGAGAGTTATTTCGAGCGATTGATTGTTATTCGAGGCATGAGAAAGAGACCCTATGCTCAATGGCTTAATCTCTTTGGAGATTCATCGTCAAGGCATAGCCTCTCTTTCATGTTAAGGATCACTTCTCGTTTGACATTTCTCTTCAATTAGTGGACTTAACTATCACTTTGGACAAAATGATTAAGTAATGGAAAGGTAAATTAAAAAGGGCTAATAAAAGCGACTTAAAATCGATCAAACTGACATAAAGAAGATTAATAGAATTGGTTGGATTCGGCCAAACGTTATGCCAAGTCCATCGCTTCAAGAGTTGTCACATATTGATTAAAGGTATTTTGACGAAACTTGAGACATGTCCATCTCCCTCTTTGAGCCTCCATGATGAGAGAGATGGGTGGTCATTTTCATTCCATTTATTAATTGTTTTGTCCAAATTGTGTTCGAAATCATCAAGAAGAAATTGGTTTCGTCATCTTTGAAGTTCCACCTTGTTGCTTGAGTTTTCTACACTTGAGATAGGGATTTTCTTAGAGTTATATATATATTTTTGCAAGATTTAGATGATTTTTGAAACCCTTTTTTGTTAGTTTTGAAATTTGATTGTTGGCTCAAAAAGATGAGAGCTTTTGAAAGTGGGTTTATTCCTTGTTCTTTTAAAATGATCCTTTATGGGTTTTATCTTCATTGATTGAAAAAAAGATGTTTTTGCAAAGATTTCTTCAAATGATTTTGGAGGTGTATGGTTGTGGTGAGAAAACTAGAAATTGGGAATTTTTAAAAGATGTTGAAAATCCATGGATGAGGTTGTCGTATTTATTTTATGTGCCAAAATAAATGGATGTTTGGAAAATTTCTAGTTTATATATATATAAATGATGAGTTTTATGAAATATAAGAATTGTTGATTTTGGAAATTGTTGTTCAAAAAGTTGATGTAGTCTTGAAGAGACTAAATTGTTGAAAATGCAGGAAATGTGAGAGCGTTGCTACTCTTGGTTAGACATACATGAATGTATGGTCATTTTTGTGAAATCCTAACGGGAAATGAGAAGTGGAAATTTTGATCACAATGGATATATTGTGTAGAAGTATTGAAAATGGGAGAAATGTTGCATTACATTGATAATTGTTGCATTGGCATATCAATTCATTTGATTATGTTATGTTTTGAAAACTGATTTTGAAAACTTTTGCATTGAGAAGAGAATGTTGATAAATAAGTTTTCATGGAATTGTTTTGGGGTAAATACGTTGGTAAGTCCAGACAGGTGGTGTAAATGAAATTGATTAAGTTGGCCTGAGTGTCCGGGATGAAAGACTGAAAACACGCACGGAGGAGGTACCACTTCCCTTCCGGTGAGAGATCGGTAAAGTGGGGTTTGGTAGTGCTAGTGTGCCTACTTGCAAACATTGACCTAGGGATTACCAGAGTCGTATTTACCACCCCTTGAACTAAATTGAGAAATGTTAAACTATTGAAATTTCAAGATATCATTAAGCATGATGTATTTTCAAAAGATGAAGATGTGATTTATTTCAAAAAAGCATAGCATGGCATGTGCATTTCATCTCTTGAGACTTGTGTAAAATGTACATACTTTGTTAAGAATTTCCTACTGGGCTTTATGCTCACCCTACTGGATTTTTGTGCAAGAAAAGATGTGATGATTCCGCCTAACTAAGGGCGTGGAAATGTGTGTTGAGAGTACAAGACTCTTGTTTTGCTGTGACTCTGTTTGTAAGCCGAGGGCTATATTTGTGTGGACTCGAGTAACCATTTTGTGTAACCAGGCTTAAGCCTTGGAAACTTGTAAACCCCTTGAGGGTATTTATTTTATTTCATGTTGGATTGAATATTCGCATGGGAACTATTTTGTATGAGTCTCATGATTATGTAATGCAAATATTGGGAATTCATTCCGATTTTCCTTTAAGGAGCCGTGATTGTTATATTATTATTATATTAAAATTTTGGGACGTTATAATTTGGTATTAGAGCTACCTAGTTTGAATACTTGGAGCTCGTGGGAAGTGGTTGTTTTATCACAATGGGTTCATTTAGTATGATTAGGAAGTGTTATGCATTTTGTGACTACGTGATAACATACTTATGTGACTAGATGGGTATGAGATTGGACTTTTGGGATGTTGTTTGCGCCTATTAAATTCCTTGAGGTCTGATTAGAAGGGTACTTGATCAATACTCATTCGACTAAGAATTCTTGATTTTTTGTGGGACGAATTTGATCGTAAAAGAATAATCCGTATGTGTTGACATGGCAAAGTGCTTATGTGGAGTGAAATTAAATTTTTTATATGGTAGAGCAACGTATAGAATTGTTGTGATCGAACGTGTGAGACAAGTTGTGAGCACATATGAATTCGTGTACTAAATTATTTCTTGTGTCCTTTATTAGAATGTTAGGAAGAGGCCAACCCTATGGTGGTAAAGGCGGGAGGCGTGGAAGGTCTCGCCGAGGTGTGCATGAAGTATCGGTCCAAGAGATTCCGGTGCAAGAGAAAGGGTTCGGCCAAGCTAATGTGGCCGAACAAGTGGGGCAAGCGGGTCAAACCGCAATGGGGGCCTTACCCCGAGAAATGGCAAGGGCTTTGAGGGAGTCGATGAACTTGTTGAGGGCGGAGAACCAAGCCTAGGAGAATGCCATAGAGGACAAGGTTGAGTTTTCTCACTAGGGAGTTTTTGTGGGCCAAATCGGATGAGTTCCATGGTGACCACGAGCCCAAGAAAGTAGATGAGTGGCTCGAGGAAACGGTGAACACATTTGAGATGCTTCACATTGATGATAGTGGGCTAAGGGTAACTCTAGCAAGTTACTACCTTAAGGGAGATGCGGGTCAATGGTGGAAGTATGCCAAGGATAGAGTGGAGCATCATGGGAAGCCTTTGTGGTTGCTTTCTAAGACAAGTACTTACCTTCCATTGCTAGGGAGAGATTGAGGCAAGAGTTTCAAGACCTCAAACAACTTAACATGTCCGTGGTCAAGTTTGAAGCGGTCTTCTCTAGTTTGTCCCGGTTTGCACCAGAGTTAGTGGCAACGGAAGAGTGCCGTTGCATTGAATTTGAGAAGAAGTTGAGAACTAAAATCATGTTCAAGATTGCCGGGAATATGATTCGGAACTATGACCGTCTTGTGGAGGAGGTGGCACATGTAGAGATCACTGTGCAAGTCGAGGAGGAGAGATTTCGGGGTTCGAGGCCTAAGGGCCAAGAGTCACAAGGAAACTATAGGAATAACAAGAAGAGCAACAGCACATTTTCATCCCAGTCCCAACCACAACAGCCTAAATCTACTTTTCCTTTGCTTAGTACGGGCTCGGGAAAGAGTACACCGTGTGGTTTTTCATGTTTCAAGTGTGGCCAACCAGGTCACAAGCCTTTTGGTGCCCACAGAAGGGAGGAGGGCAGTTCATGTTACCACCACTACCTAACCGATCTCAGAGTCAGCCCCAGAATCGAGGGCAAGGGATTAATTGTTATCAGTGTGGTCAGTCGGGGCATATAAAGAGGCCTTGCCCGTAATTGGGAGGCGCATCTGGCGCATCAGGGTCGAGGCAGACTCAGAGCCACCAACAGGCTCATTCAGCTCTGGCTTCATGAGCTAATCAGGGAGCCGCTTTGGCTCAGTCAGTGCAACAAGCCTATGCTCCGAGATATGAGCAAGTTAATCAGGGGCCACAGGGGCGCGTGTATGTTGTTACCGCGCTAGAGCAATTACCAGGATCCTCAGTTGTGAGAGGTATTTTTGTTATGTGTAATATTTTGGCTAGTGTGTTGATAGACATTGGTGCTTCTCATTCATTTATATCTACTGCATTTACTTTTGCATTGGGATTAGAGGTGGCACGGTTAGTGTCTACACTCATAATAGAGTCACCTGTTGGGGATACGGTTGATTTAGACCAGGGTTGTCGTGATTGTGAGATAGAAGTTGCTGGGCATTGACTTCCATTTACCTTTGTGTTGCTAGACATGTCGAGTTTTGATATCATTTTAGGCATGGACTAGTTGTTTTCGTACCGAGCGGTGATTGATTGTTATCATCAGAAGGTTACTGTGTACACCTCGAGTGGTGATTATTTTTATTTTCTGGGGAACAGGGTTGATAGGATACTGTCGCCAGTTTTGACCCTCATAGTAAGAGCAAGCTTAGTGGCCTTCTTACAACTCTCTTGGATAGTGAGAGTGACGGGGCTTGTATTGAATTGCTAAGGGTAGTTTGTGAATACCCAGATGTCTTTCCCAAGGATTTTACTAGTTTGCCACACCACTGGGAGATCGAGTTCTCCATTGACTTAGTGCCTGGCACGGCACCAATTTCCATGGTGCTATATAGATTTGCACCTGCCGAATTACATGAGTTAAAGATTCAACTCCAAGAGCTTTTAGACAAGGGCTTTATTCGCCCTAGTACATCGCCTTGGGAAGCACTGGCTCTGTTTTTGAAGAAGAATGATGGGTCGTTGCGATTGTGTATTGATTACCGCAAGTTGAATCGGGTTACCGTTAAGAACAAGTATCCTCTGCCTAGAATAGATGATTTGTTTAACCAACTTAAAGGGTCTCGCTGCTTCTCAAAAATAGATTTGAGATCGGGGTATCATCAGTTGAGAGTCCGGGAGGAGGATATCCAGAAGACGGCCTTTCGTACACGTTATGGCCACTATGAATTCCTTATAATGCCTTTTGGGTTAACCAATGCACCTGCTTCCTTTATGGATTTGATGAACTGAATTTTTCAAGAATATTGAGACCATTACGTGGTCGTCTTTGTGGATGACATCTTAATTTATTCAACCTCCGAGGAGGAACACGAGGCTCACTTGCGGGTAATGCTTGATTTCTTTAGTGAGCACCGATTGTATGCCAAATTTGAGATATGCGAGTTTTGGCTAACCGAAGTGAAGTTTTTGGGGCATGTAGTATCGAGAGAGGGAGTAACTGTAGACTCCTCAAAGATAGATGCCGTACAGGATTGGGAACAACCCAAAAATGTTTTTGAGATTCAAAGTTTCTTGGGATTAGCGGGGCATTATCGACATTTTGTAAGGGACTTCTCTAGACTAGCCACACCTTTGACTAGGTTGACTAGGAAGGGTGTCAAATTTGTGTGGAGCGAAGTTTGTGAAAAGTCATTCCAAGAACGTAAGATTAGATTAATTACCGCACCGGTCTTGATAATTCTGAAAAGGGGTTTGGATTACACCATCTATTACGATGCGTTCGGGGATGGACTTGGTTGTGTCTTGATCCAATAGGGAATGGTTGTGGCCTACGGTTCACGACAATTGAAAACTCATGAAAAAAATTACCCCACCTATGATTTGGAATTAGTGGCAGTAATTTTTGCTTTGAAAATTTGGAGACATTACTTGTATGGTGAGAAGTTTGAAGTCTTCTCCGATCGTAAGAGTCTAAAGTATTTGTTTTCTCAAAAAGACTTGAATTTACACCAACGGAGGTGGATGGAATTTATGGAAGATTATGACTTCGAGTTGCACTATCATCCAAGGAAAGCCAACGTTGTGGCCGATGCTTTAAGTAGGAAGTCAATTAGTAGTGTAGCCTCTATCGCCATCCGAGAATGGGAGATGTTGGGTACTCTTGGTGAGTTTGACTTGCATCTGAGCGAGTCTGTAGCCTTATTTTCAGTAGTCGCACAACCCACACTTATGAAACGAGTGTTAGAAGCACAGGGGGGTGATCTTGAGGTGAAATCCCTCTGACAGAAGATTTCCAATGGGAAAGTAGAAAGAGGCTTGACTGTGTATCCCAACCAGAGTGTGAGATACCATGACCGTTTGTTTGTACCAGAGTCTTGTTGAGAGGAAGTACTCTGAGAGTTTCACCATTCACACCTTACGGTACATCTGGGAGGCACAAAGATGTATCATGATCTTAGTCGCCAGTTTTAGTGGAGAGGTATGAAAAGGATGTAGCTATGTTTGTATCGAAGTGCCTTACTTGTCAACAAGTAAAGGCCGAGCATCAGAGGCCAACGGGTTTGTTACAACCCTTGCCTATAGCTGAGTGGAAGTGGAAACATATCACGATGGATTTTGTTGTGGGCCTTCCGAATACTCAACGGAGTAGTGATGCCATTTGGGTGCTAGTTGACCGGCTGACTAAGTCTACGCATTTTATTCCTATGCCGTAAGTGACTCGGTAGATTATCTTGCCGACCTGTACATTAGGAACATAGTGAGGTTGCACGGAATCCCTGTGACGATTGTTTTAGATAGAGATCTGCGTTTTATAGCTCAATTGTGGCAGAGCTTGCAGCGTGACTTGGGCACTAAATTGGCCTTCAGTACCGCGTATCATCCTCAAATTGACGGGCAATGCGAGCATACTATTCAGATCCTTGAGGATATGCTTCGAGGCTGTGTCCTTGACTTTAAGGATTTGTGGGAGAGGCACTTGCCCTTAGTGGAATTTGTCTATAATAATAGCTTCCAATTGAGTATTGGTATGGCACCATTTGAGGCCTTGTATGGTCAACCGTGTAGATCCCCTGTGTGTTGGGCCGAGGTGAGTAATGCACCTTTGTTGGGTCCAAAGTTGGTTCGAAAAATGACAGAGAAAGTAGTACTTATCCATAAGAGATTAGCTACGGCTCAGAGTCGCCAGAAAAGTTATGCCGATCGTAGGAGGAGACATTTGTCTTTTGAGGTGGGAGATTATGTCTTGTTGAAAATATCACCTAGACGGGGTTTGATGAGGTTTGGGAAGAGTGAGAAGTTGTCCCCTCGGTTTATTGGTCCATTTGAGATCCTTGAACGGATTGGGGAGGTTACTTATCGTTTGGCGTTACCGCCACAACTTTCTAGAGTGCATATGACATGTTTCATATTAGTATGCTTCGAAAATATGAGTCGGATCCATCGCACGTGTTGGATTGGACCGACTTAGAAGTAAATGAGGATGTTTCGTATAAGGAGAGACCGGTGAGAGTCTTAGATAGACGAGACCAAGTTTTGCGAGGCAAGACAATTCCTTTGGTAAAGGTATTGTGGAAACATCACGGGGTCGAGGAAGCGACTTGTGAGCATGAATTGGAAGTCCGAGAGAAATATCCGGATTTATTTGTTGATGCATGAACATGTATTGAGAGTTTGGTTATGTTAATGCTAAGTATGGGCATTGTATATGCTGTGTAAACTTTTTGCAAACTTAAGTTTTGATTTAAACATTGCAAATGTTTGGGAAAATGTAAAATGTACTTTTAATATGGGACTTGTGAATCGTGTTGATGAGAATAGATGACCGGAGAATGGGTCATGATGTTGAACTTGTGGAAATAACATTGTTGTAAATGGTTCAGTTATGTTTTGAACTTGATTTGTAATTTCGGGAACAAAATTCCTTAAGGGGGGAGGTTATAGCGATCCCGGTTTTGACCCGTCTTTTGTTGTATTCCAGACTCGGGTTGGTGTGGCTTTGAATGGTTATTCATAACTCATTACACTTGTCTTCCCCTTATTTTGGTTATCAAGTTGTAACTGTGTGTTTGGAACAGGTTGGTTGCTTGGTTGCTTGGTTTTTCCAAACATTTGTTGCCCAGAATTTGGCTCTTCCACTCAAGAAGGCATTCTTGCACTCGAGCGGGCTTCAGTACTTTTGCTCCTCCACTCGAGCGGCCTTCAGTACTTTTGCTCCTCCACTCGAGCGGCCATTCTCACGCTCGAGCTGGAATTGACAGATCTGAGTATATTTTTGCAAACCTGCAAATGCTGGGAGTATGCATCCGACGCTTGAACGGAACTTTCCACCCTCGAGCGGAAGTATGTGTCTGACGCTCGAGCGGAGGTTTCCACGCTTGAGTGGACCGTGTTATATTAGACGATATTTCAGATCACTTTTTCAGCCCTCTCTCTCTCTCTAAAACTCTCTAGAATTTCAAATCTTGGCTCTCTCTCTTTCTAGAATACAATTTCTCTCTACAAATACACCTAGATCTAAGGATCTCTTCACCCTAGTGTTTTTGAGAAAAATGTAGAGTGCTTCAAGAGCTTCATTTTGATCCAAGAAGAAATTGGTTTCGTCATCTTTGAAGTTCCACCTTGTTGCTTGGGTTTTCTACACTTGAGGTAGGGATTTGTTTATAGTTATATATATATATATATATATATTTGCAAGATCTAGATGATTTTCGAAACTCTCCTTTGTTAGTTTTGAAATTTGATTGTTGGCTCAAGAAGATAAAAGATTTTGAAAGTGGGCTTAGTCCTTATTCTTTTAAAATGATCATTTATGGGTTTTGATCTTCATTGATTGAAGAAAAGATGATTTTGGAAAGATTTTTTCAAATGATTTTGGAGGTGTATGGTTGTGATGAGAAAACCTAGAAATTAGAGATTTTTAAAAAATGTTGAAAATCCATGGATGAGGTTGTCGTATTTGTTTTGTGTGCCAAAATAAATTGATGTTTGGAAAATTTCTTGTTTATATATATAGAAATGATGAGTTTCATGAAATATGAGAATTGTTGATTTTGAAAATTGTTGTTCAAAAAGTTGATGTAGTTATGAAGAGACTAAATTGTTGAAAATGCAGGAAATGTGAGAGTATTGCTACTCTTGGTTAGACATACATGAATGTATGGTCATTTTTGTGAAATCGTAACAGAAATGAGAAATGGAAATCTTGATCACAATGGATATAGTGTGGAAGTATTGAAAATGGGAGAAATGTTGCATTACATTGATAATTGTTGCATTGACATATCAATTCATTTGATTATGTTATGTTTCGAAAACTGATTTTGAAAACTTTTGAATTGAGAAGAGAATGTTGATAAATAAGTTTTCATGGAATTATTTTGGGGTAAATACGTTGATAAGTCCAGACAGGTGGTATAGATGAAATTGATTAAGTTGGCCTGAGTGTCTGGGGTGAAAGACCGAAAACACGCGCGGAGGAGGTACCACTTCCCTTCCGGTGAGAGACCGGTAAAGTGGGGTTTGGTAGTGCTAGTGTGCTTACTTGCAAACATTGACCTATGAATTACCAGAGTCATATTTACCGCCTCTTGAACTAAATTAAGAAATGTTGAACTGTTGAAATTTTAAGATATCATTGAGCATGATGTATTTTCAAAAGATAAAGATGTGATTTATTTTCAAAAAGGCATAGCATGGCATGTGCATTTAATTTCTTGAGACTTGTGTAAAATGTATATACTTTGTTAAAAATTTTCTACTAGGCTTTATACTCATCCTACGAAATTTTTGTGCAGGGAAAGATGTGGTGATTCCGCCTAACTAAAGTTATAAGCTCTTAGGGAGCCTATAAAAGAGTAGTTGAGAGAATGCCTTATATTCACTTGAGAGAAAACTTTACAATTCTTGGATGGATTGGAGCAAATGAGCTCCTCTCCTATTTATAGCCTAAGAGCTTTCTAGAATTCTCAAGAAAACATCATGTAAAAGATTCCCATGAAAGCCTTCTTTACAAGCTACAAGAATGTTCTAGAATGCCTTCTAGAACTATCTATGCAAATATCTAATTATATGTACAAGTGTATAGGTTCTTGAATTTGCTAAGTCATTCTAGAATTCTCCATAGTCTTCATATGTGCTAGGGTTTCTAGGGAGTTCTAGATTCTTCCGTTAACCTCACTCCCTTGCATGCTCCCTTCTAGATATTTTGGAGAATTTTGTAAAGATGTGACATTAAGCCTTGAAAACTTGTAAATCCCTTGAGGGTATTTATTTTATTTCGTGTTGGATTGAATATTTGCATGGGAACTATTTTGTATGAGTCTCATGATTATGTAATGCAAGTATTGGGAATTCATTCCAGTTTTCCTTTAAGGAGCTGTGATTATTGTATTATTATTATGTTGAAAATTTGGGGCGTTACACAATCTTCCGATCACACTTTTCATATATGAACAACAATGAATGTTCATATGATGAACATGTTCTAGAGGAGTAAATGACCACATGGTCTTTCTTAAAATCTGTCATTCAAAATTGCTTGTCCTAGAAAAATATTTTTTATTTTATTTTATTAGCATTTCAAAACCAACTTGTCGGCTATGTCCTAACCTCAGTGATGGTTGAAGACAAATCAGTCGGTGGTTGGTACATAGGATCATTTAAAAAATAGATAACCTTGAAACATATATAAACCCTTGAAGATCTATTCTAAAAATATTAACCATCAATTGTGCATGAATAGGGTCACAAACATTTATGAAAACTTAGTATAAGTCGATGAATATTGACATTTTTTATAAAGACAACAATGACATGTTGATTCCCACAATACCTAAAGAAGGTAGATTCAACTAATGAACAAATGAATTATCTTGAGGATACTTTCAAGATTTCAATTTCAGAAAGATAATATTGTTTTTGGAAGTACCTATAAATTTCATGTAAGGGATTATAGAATTTAAGACTTAATAGAACATGAACAAAAGAGAACAAATCTCATAGAATATATTATCAGCAAGGTTGTTGAAATCGGGATCCTAAGTAGGATCGGTGAGAGGGTTTGGTGGATCGGATCGTAGGATCGGATCGAGAATCGTAAGATCCTACTTTCTATTAAAAAAAAAGATAAAAATTAAAATTAAAATTAAAATGATACATATTAAAAACAAGGTGAAAAATCATAAAATCTACGATCCTACTTACGATCCTACCTACGATCCTATACGATCCCATACGATCCTACACGATCCTACTTGCGATCCTGTTATAACATCGATCTTATACGATCCTACGATTTGGATCGCGATTTTAACAACCATGATTATCAGAAAAGATTCAAAAGAACAAAAGACTTAAAACAATACTTTTTGATTGGTCATGATCTATAAAATATCATCAACCTCTACATATTTGTACAACGGTCACCGCTCACCATCCTAGTGGATGGGGAAAAAACAAAGAATATATTAGAATCTAGGTTCCCTATTTGTTCCAACTAAATATAGTAGCTTTGCAAACTTCTCTCCATATAGATGCATTTTATCATGGCACAAACCTAAACATTAGAATTAAATTGCAGTTTCTCTAGGTGATGTTTTCTATACCTTACAGATGCACGTTTTTCGGCCTATGGAACAGATACTTGTGAGCACAAATCTAAAAATTACAGTGAGATTTTGTTCACACTCCAAGGAACATTACCAGTATAGTCCTGAAGCAAGGTGATAAAATAGACTTGTGCTGCAGAGCAGGTAAGAGTGCTGCAGGTAGGCGTTGGGCAAGCCAAGGGATTGCAAGTAGAAACACACAGTACTGCTCAGCAGCATAATGCCCATCCAAGTCACTGAGGTCATTTAAGTTTGCAGTTTGAATGGGGCGTAAAGCTAAAGTTAGTGCAGTTGCAGTAATCAAGAATCGATCATCAGTCGGGCTAGAACGATTCATTTGCAAAGAAAAAGGAGCATCCAATTTTTCAGTGTAGCTTCTAACATGATTGTACAGTCCACTTTTCTTACTCCCCATAAACTGAATCAAATCCTTCACTGCTATGTCTGCATCTTGAAGTTTATCATCAGCAATGCTTTTCCAACCCTTCATATCAGTCAAGACAATGGCAAAACGCATTGCTAGAGATGTAAGAGCAACAATATCTTGACTCGCTTGGTGGGAGTTGTCACATTTTCCAAGAATAAATAAGCATAGAGAAATGAGCCTTCGTGCTTGATAAATCCATACCCTTTTTTTTCTGTGGGTCTGCAAATCAAGGACAATAAGAAGATCAGTACATTCGCAGTATAATCATCTGCATAAATTAAGCAGACAATTTGAGAAAATATACCAGAAAGAATATCCAACGTCTTTTGGCAATTACATTTATAAGCAGGAAAATGACAATATTGATAATCACCCAAGGAAAATATCATGTCAGCATAATTACCTAAGAAACTACGGCAAAGTGTTAAGTACCCATACAAGTGACTGGACTTCACAAATCACAACAGGAACAGAGAAAATAACCTGAAACCCTAAGGTAGTGTTTGGTTCACTGAAATGGAATTATCATTCCATTAAAATATCCATTCCCATGTTTGATTGACTAAAACAAATAATAATAAATAAATTACAAATGAAATCATTATTCACCATCGTAAGAAAATGATCATTTCACAGGAAAGCTTAAGGAATGATCGTTTCATTTCATTCTATTCCATCTCATTCCAGTAAACACATAGAGCATATTCCATCTCATTCCAGTAAACCACATAGAGCATAAGTATAACGTCAACAATTGAAAAGGTAGAATAATGGTATACCGGTTGAGTTCATGCTTTCCAATAAAATTCTGAAGCAGGTCCGCATACAATATATATCTCAAGTTTGTATCTTCTAACATCGAGTTGATAAACATGTAACAAAGAAAAGAAAAGGTCTCAAGAAACTGTTTGAAATCCATGATCTGGTTACGGAAATGGCATGACGGTCCACCATCATTTCCCACTCCTCTTGGAGCTGTCCAACCACTATCTTCGTCACACTATACTGCCTCCAAACTTTCTGCACGATTCAAGTAGTTATTTTCCAAATGATTAAATTCACTGTGGGCCTCTGTTTCATTTTGGTCCATAATTTGGACCTGACTTATTCAATTAGTGTTTAAATCAATGGTCCCAGTACCATTTCCAAACAAGTTGGTCTAAATTTAGGCTATAACATGAGCGCAAAAACTGCGATAGGACATTTAGGCCTTTTTTTGACCTATATTAAAAAAGTCAAAAGTCAAAAAGTCATTATTATATTTAAGGAGTTGTTTGGAGTATCCTAAATAAGTGCACTTTTTGTCTTTTTAGACTAAAAAGTTGAAGAAAAAAATATGGATGTTTGGGTTAATTTTTTGACTTTTTATAAAAAAATGTGTATTAAAAAATTGTATAAATAAGTGTGTAGGAGAAGATAATATATTAGGGCGTATAAATAGGCAGTCAGTCGGCTGGGATGAGCATATGGAAAAATGTTACCTCCTTTTCGGGTTTTGATTGGACGGTGTTGTTTAGCTCGTGAGGGCCCACTACATGTCCTTCTTTTCTAATGGAACCGTTCAATGTGTAGAATTCGTCCAGTACTATATGTTTATAAAGAATCACATTGATTGGATATCAATAACTGTCTGATCGTATTAGTTTTTTTTGTCAACTGTTAATTATAACACCATTTATTTTTTATACAAAACTGATTTGATCATGTTGTTAGCGATATCCGGTAGACGTAATTTTTTACAGCCATATAGTACTAGACAAGTTCTACATATTGAATAGTTCAGATTATCAAAATGGAACACTTGGTGGACCCCCACCGGCCCAACTTTTCCAATGTCGAATGCTTATAAAATAATTTTTTTTCCCTTTCTTGGCAGTTGGTTTGACTGATGGGCCAAAAAGTTGAATTATTTTTTAATATTTATATATTAATTTTTTTATATATATTTTTTTGATAAATAGTGATAATTTTTTAACTTTTTGAGTAACTTTTTAACTTTTTGTCTTTTTTAGTAGATCCCAAACCAGTTCTAAGTCATATCATCTTATTTAAGTTACTTCTCTATAACATCGGTTCAAACCCAATTCATATTTTAAAAAAAATCAAAAAATACACTTATTTATAACCTCCCAAATAACCTCTTAAACATAAATTGGGATCAAATTGACACAATTGTATTATCACATAGACTATTAAACCCATTAAACAAATGAATGCACCTGGATAAAGATCGCAGTTCGCAGATGCCGTAGCCCGGCGCGTATAATTACGGAGCTCCCTTTCTTGGGAGACCCTCTCAAGAAGAGCATCCTTGTAATCTCCTTCACACTCGCTCCTCTCAATGAAACCTGATCGACCCATCAATTACCCAATCAACCCAATTTCAAATCAATTGAAAAAGATACAACTTAATCAACAAATCAAGTAATTAAGAGAGAAAAAGACGATAATCAAATCCAAAGAAACAAACCCAGATTCATTTATAAACAGTTACGTTTAACACTTCGGGGAACTAAATTCAGACAATTGAAGCTTATATATATAACATGTATTGTATAGATATACACAAGCACGGATAGAGGGAGAGAGAGAACCTGGGTTTTTCTGGGTTTGTCCATGGAGGTCAAGGAGGACTACCAAACAAAGGTCTTGTTGTAGTTGTGAGCTTGCTTGAGGTTTGGGCTAATGAGATTAATAAATGTGGGTATATATATCAATTTGTCAAAAACTTGATAATTCTATACAGAGTGAGTGTGAAGAAAAGAACAATTAACATCATTGGGATGATCGTTCCATCCGTTATCGCGCTTGTTTGGTACGTTCCATAGATGTTCATAATTTTATGGGTTAATTACACTAATAGTCCCTATAGTTTGGGACTTGTGTCACTTTGGTCCCTGACTTTTCAATTGTGACACATTTGACCTTGAAGTTTGAATATTGTTCCAAATAAGGACAATTGAAAATATTATTAGATTTTTCAAGGGTAAAATCGTCAATTTGATAAAATATAAACTAATTTGATAAAAATAAATGCCAAAAAAATATTTTAAATTTTTTTAAAATTATTTTTATCCACCAATGATAAAATTATTTAAAATTAATAAAAATTACATGATTAATTTTTTAAAATTAATTTTACATGATCATCATCCAAACACATAATAAAAATTAATTTGGTAAAAAAAATAAATAAATGTCCAAAAGATTTATCAATTGTACATAATTTTATTTTTAGTAAGTAGAAATAATTTTTAAAAATTCAAAAATATTTGCTTGACATTTATTTTTGTCAAATTAGTTTATATTTTATCAAATTGACAATTTTACCCTTGAAAAATCTAATTATATATTCAATTGTCCTTATTTGAAACAAGATTCAAAATTCAGGGTCAAATGTGTCACAATTGAAAAGTCAGGGACCAAAGTGACACAAGCCCCAAACTATAGGGACTATTTGTGTAATTTGCCCTAATTTTATAAAAAATATTCAGTCTGTTTCGTTTGAGTTATCTGAATTAAGTTTTTTAAAAATTGAGTTTTTTTATTTTTATATTTTTTTGTTTTTTGTAAATATTTTTTAAATTTTAAACATTTTTTTTACTTTTTTAGATGCATCTTAGTTACATATATCTAAAAAGTAAAAAAATTATGAAAAAATATTTTAAAAAATTAATAAATATATAAAAATATAAACAATGTACTGAATTCTTGCAATTTTTTTTATATTTTTGGTGTTTAGTGGATTTTTAAAAGATTTTTTTAATAATTTTTTTACTTTTTAGGTGTATTTATGTTAAGTGTGTCTAAAAAGAAAAAAAATTGTTTAAAATATTAAAAAAATTCAGTAAAAACAAAAAAAACACGGAAAATAAGAATGTAGAATTTTCTAAAAAGTATTTTCTGAAAACTCAAAACAAGTAAGCTGATTAGATATCTTAAAAATTCTATTAAAATTTTATCAAATATTTTATATGGATGTGAGACTTATATGGGACTATATTATGTGGGTTCTACGGTCATGTGAGATATTTAGTAGAAATTTTGGAGTCTCTAACATTGCTCTAATTTTATTTTTGTATTTTTGTATTTTTGTATTTTTTTTTTGTTGGAGGGTGAATTATAAATACACTTTTTTTAAAAAATTTGTTTAAAATATAAATTATTTTTTGTGATTTAAAAAATTACAAATACGTTTTTAGCAGATTTTTTTATTTAACAAAATTAATTTAAAAAATAAATTTTATAATTATTCTCTTATGTAATATAAAATTACTTAAATTATTAATTGAAATTGTAATAGCCCGACTCTCTTATATGCTTTACATCCCTAGTTAAGATATGACATGTTTAATGTGAAATTTCATGCAAAGTTATGGTTACATGTGGGAATTGTTTGATTATGTTATTTATTTGTTAATTATTGGAGCACATCTGTTAAAATTAAAATGCTACCTTACAAATTTAAAGCCGTAGAGGAGCGATAAACTGAAATTGAGCATGTGATCATGCTAGTGGGAATTTTTAAAAATATTTGGGAGGTTTAATTGAAAATTTATTTTGTTAGATTCGCTAGGGCTCGTTTAGCAAGTTTAGAAATTAAAGACTTATCTATGTGTTATATAAACCCCATCTTTGAACTCATCTCTTTATATATATATATATATATATGTGTTGAGTGGAAAACCTTAAGAACTTTGAAGACGAGAGGAAAAAAAAAAAAAAAAAAAGAGAAGAGGAAAGTCACAAGATTTTGGGATTTCAGAATTTGCTAGGAACAATTGAAGAATCCAACTGAAGGTGAGTATAGATCATTAGTAAACTCTCAATTCCTCTTTTGAATTGGTTAGAACTAAGTTTTGACTTGAAGTATCCTTACACCATGAAAGCTAGGGTTATGATTGGGAATAATTGAATCTTATAAATAACCATGTATCTCTTAAATATGTACAAGCGGAAACTTAGTCACTTGATCTCTCTATGTTGTGTCTAATCTCACTCTTTTGTATGTTTGAATTCACATAAATGGAAAGTTAGACATTGCAAATGTATATTTACATAGTGTGAGTGAGGGAATCATGGAACTTTTGAGGTGTAAAGGCCAAGGGACTACAATTTCATGTTTATATGTTTATATGCTATGTTTTTGGTGTGCATCTACCTTGAATTTGGCTATGTGACTACCCCTTGTACACTTGGAATTGTTGAAGTTTCGGACAGAAAAACAGGGTAAACGATCGCACGTACGGGGCCCATGGATGCACGTGCGAGACTCACAGCCGCACGTGTGAAAAATAGGGGAGAAGGTTGGGTGTATTCTACTAAAAAGGCACGTGCGGTGCACCTTCCCGCACGTGCGGCAGGGATTTCCGCACGTGCTGCCCAAGTTAGAAAACTCTGTAATTCTCTCTCGCTCTTCTCGACTCTCTGAACATGTTGTTATGCCCGTTTGATGCTCCTATGGTGTATTTAATTACATGAAACATAGAGAATTTAATAATAAGAAATGAAGGGAAATTAAGAAAAGGTGATGCACTTACGCTTTATGTGCTCTGTGTAGGGCATCCCATCCGTAGGAGGGAACCAGTGTTCACCCACATCACTGTGAGTGGTAGTAGCGTAGTATGATATTCTGTTCACGTATTATGTCGTGTATGTGTTGTTTAAGATCCTATTCACTCTTTAGTGAACGCCTTTTGTCATATGAGATATGTTGATAGACGTTTGAACTTAGGCATGTGAATTATGGACCCAAGGTCGTTCTGTCTGTTAATACGATGGGCCCAAGGCCGTTTTGCTACTATGATGGGCCTAAGGCCGTTTCGTATTATGATGGGCCTGAGGTCGTTATGTATTGTATTGGGTCTAAGGCCGTTTGCTACTATGATGGGCCTAAGGCCGTTTTGTAATTATGATGGGCCCAAGGCCATTCTGGATTCTATTGGGCTTAAGGTCGTTTTGTTTTACATGGGCCCGAGGCCGTTTGAAAGGGAAAAACGAGTGAGATTATGATCTGTGATTGTGAATTGTTAACCCATGTTTGTTATTTTTATTAATTTGTTTGTACTACTATCATTCACTGAGCCTTGCTCACTCTACTTTCCTAAATGTTTTGTAAGTAACCAACTTGCGAGTCAACCCTAGGTCAGCCCTGAAGCCTGTAGCTGAACCCATTTTGCTAAGTCACCTAAAGTGACTCTTTTGTTATATTTTGGGAAATCCCTATGATGGCATGTTTTATTATCATTTTTGGAAACCATAAATCTATATATAGGTGTTGTTAAAACTTAACTTACGAATTGATTCCCTTTTGCATTCTGTAATGTGAATGGTACCTGGAACGTCATATATATATATATATAGTAGTGCAACATGATCCTGGCATCTAGACACAGCTCAATGAATGTTTATTCTTCTATTAGTTTGCTTCCGTCCAGGCCCCAAGATTGAATAACGTTTAAAATAACTAAGTTCAGGCCTCAAGTCAGGCCGGTCATGTCCAAACTTTTAGGAGCAAGTTTGGGTTGTGACAGAAATATATTTCTAACATAATTAAAAATTATTAATTGATTTGATAATTTATTAATAAAAGGAACGATTTGTTATGAAATTATAAATTTCAAGGGTGAATTAGTTTTAGGGGTTAATTAAACTTCAAGAATGTATTTATAATCTATCATTTATCGAAAGAGCCAATGATAAACCGATGTCAAGTCATTAAGAGTTCGTTTGGGACATGAGTTGATTTTTTTAACTTTTTGACTATTTTAACCTGGGGTTAAAAAGTCTCGTTTGGGATAAACTTTTTTACTTTTTTGACTTTTGTAAGAAAAAAATAAAATGATTATGAATTTGATATGACATTTTATCCTATTTGACCAAAATAGCCTATTTTATCTTATGTAGCTATTTTAGTCCCAATGAAGCATCTCAAACACGCTCTAATTAGTGTCAAATATTTTTATAAAAAATAGATATTATTTATTTTTGAGCAATTCGTTTGGGAAGTGGATTGCCTTTTTAACTGTTTTAACCTGGGGCTAAAAAGTCTCGTTTGGGATGAACTTTTTTGTTTTTTGTACTTTTATAAGAGAAAAAATATAATGATTACGGGTTGGATGTGATGTTTTGTCTTATTAGGCTAAAAAATCTATTTTGTCTTTTTATGATTAAAATAGTCTCAAACCCAACCCAATCCAACCCAACCCAACTCAACCCAACTTGCAAAACGAAGGCCACGTCAGAAATCTATAGTGATTATTTGGTTGAGTACCGTGACGCGGTGTTTATGGTGGTATGATTAGGGTTTGTTTGGAATGTGGATTGATTTTTTAGTTTTTTAACTTTTTGATTATTTTAGTTTGGAATTAAAAATTCTCGTTTGAGATAGGTTTTTTGAATTTTTTGACTTTTGTGAGAGAAAAAATAAAATAATTATGGTTTAAATGTGACATTTTATCTTATTTAGCTAAAAAAAATTTGTTTTTATCTTTTTGTAACTATTTTAACTCAAAAACTCTATTTTAACTTATACCAAACAAAAACTTAGTAAATAATATAAAGTATTAATTATTTATGTCACGTGATTAAGAAATATAAAAAAACAAATAAATGATACTTGGGGGGAGAAGGGTGCCTGATGTACGGCAAAATGGCACAATTTTGGTGCGCTTTGTTTTTCTTTTTTTTTTTTAATATAATTTTTCCTTTATTTTTTCTTTTTTATTGGTGTATGCTATTATTGGTTAGTTTTTGCTTTGAACACACCTGTCAAAATTACATTACTTTAAGAAAAATTAAAAAAAATAATAAGGGAAAATTATTTTTTTTTTAAAAATTCTCAAAATTTTGTCTTTAGAACAAAATAAATTATAAATTATAAATTTTATTAATTTAAATTTAAATTCTTTTATTTGTTTTTAATTTAAACTATTGACCTTTTTTTGTTAGGTAAATTGACAGAAAATGATATTTTAGACATTTTATGTATATCTATATTGAGTTTAATGACTAAAATTATAAAATAAAATAAAAAAATTGTGAGTTTTAACTAACAAAAATAGATGAATGGTTTGATATTAAAAACAAATCAAATTTTAAAATTTAAATTGATAAAATTAAAAACTCATAATTTATTTTATTACAACAATCACTTTCTGAGATTTTTTTTTTAATTTCTTCAAATAATAATAATAATAACAACAAAAATAATATTGTACTTCTTCAGACAAATCAATAAAAAAAAAAATCATAAAACCTTTAAAAAATGTATATTATTACATATTATTTATTGATTTGTCGAAAAATCAACCAATATCTATATAATAAGGAAGCTCGGTTTTTGAATTGTGATGTGACTCTTATATCTGTGTCAAAATTTGGATCGTTAGATTGATTTAATCTAATGGCTCAGAATATCTCCCATTTTCAACAGTTTCTAACTCTCTCTCACTCCCATTTGTCTCTCCCATTTATCTCTTTTTGATTCAAATTTTGAAAACACGCAGCCCTTCTCTCTCTCTCTCTTTTCTCCATCAGAGCTCAACCTTCCCTGTCGGAGCCCATTCCGTCTCATCATCTTCTCTCTTCCTCCCTCCATCTCTCCGACGGCACCCCCCTCTCTCTCTACCTCCAGCGGAGCCCATTCCGCCCAACCCTTGCCAGCGACTGAGCCCCAAACCCCGTATTACTCTCTTCATCTTCTCTCTTCCTCCCTCTGTCTCCCAATCTTCATCAGCAATGGCATTGCAAAAGAGGAACAGGGAACAACCGGTATTGTCACGACCCCAAACCGCCCCTAGTAGTTTGGTGCCGAGATGGCCAGTAAATCCAAGATTCACCAAAGGCCTCTTACAAAAGTTCACACACAACAGAGTAATCATAGGGGGCTCACATATGCGGAAGCTATAAAACAATATACAAGAGGTCCTTGAGAGCAGTGCATAGATCAAATGTGATAACATACATAACAGAACTGCACCTCGGCAGATAACAAACCAAATACAAGTTACATCCTGATCAAAAGGCTTCTCAGCCGACATATACAAAATACACGATTACAAGCAAAGAAGCATGATTTTCAAGAATCTGCCGAAGTAACACAAATGCCGAGGTAATCACAAAAATGCCGATGTAAGCAAGTCAAGTCGGCATAACAAAAATCCCAAAACAAGCTGTACAAATACTTCTAGGCGTCGCCGCCGTCCTGCTCATCACCTACATATATATAGAGAGGGGTGAGCTTGGAAACTCAGTGAATGGTACTAGAAATAAAGGTTTGCATGAATAATAGCCGGAGTCTGCCAAAACAAAGCATATCAAAACCATTCAAACAATAGCCGAGGTTCCTGCCAAGCAAAGAATATCAAGCTGTACCAAAACAAGAGATGAACCGTATTCATCTATCAAACCTTACAAGACAAAGCAATACCGAAATTAAACAAGTAGCAGCCGAGGTTCCTTCCAAGCAAAACAAATCTAGTTGTATCGAATCAAGTGATGAACCGTATTCATCCAACAAGTCTTACAAGTCAAAACATTTGCCGGGGTAGCACAAGTAGTAGCCGAGGTTCTCTTCAAGACAAAACATATCAAGCTTATATGACTTAGGCCCGTAGCCCTTTTTCACCAAAATGTGTGACTTAGGCCCGTAACCCCTTTTCACCAAAGTTTGTGACTTAGGTCCGTAACCCCTTTTCACCAAAGTTTGTGACTTAGGTCCGTAACCCCTTTTCACCAAAGTGGTGCTACAAAAGTTTAAAGTCCTCTAGCACAAGGGACTTGTGTTACTTAGGCCCGTAGCCCGCTTTAACATTTATCTTTGCAAGATAGGACCGTATCCTTTTAACAAGAAGTACTGCGAAAGTTTAGAGTCCTCCAGTCAAGGGACTTCGGCCCGTAGCCTTCCTTAACAAGATGGTACTGCGAAAGTTTAGAGTCCTCCAGTCAAGGGACTTTCCAAGCATACCGAAACGAAGCTCAAACCCATTACAAGGACATCATCAAGACGAAGTTCATACTTACCTTTTACATCTAGTGCTGCTAAAGTTTAGAGTCCTCCAGCACAGGGGACTTTCAAGAATACCATCAAAACAAGCTCATATACAAAACATCAAAATAGGCTAATCATTCATGCTTAGCAAATACTTTTACCAAAGCGAAACAAGCAAGATTTATCAAAAGCTTTATAACATAGCTTTATTAAAAGCACCACTCACCTCGGTCTTCAAGTGTAGGCTCAAGCACAGATCAAAGTCCTACAATCACATAGCAAACCATACTCTCAAAACGAGCTTTACATACATGCAAGGAGTCAAAACATGATTTCCCTTCACAGGGAAGTGCACTGGGTACCATCCAGGTCAAGCCGAGGTCCTACACCTCCCCGCCGAGGTGTGGACTCGAAAGCCAAAACAAGACTAAGTTAGGAAAACCTAAGTTTCCTTTCAAAAGACCTGAGGAACAAGGTCATCAAGAACATGCAAGAACAAACACAAGAACACAGTCCCTAGTCCAAACCTTCGGATCAAAGGGGGACTTTCATCAAGAACACATGAATACAAGCTTTCTCTTTCTAAAACGAACTTCAAATCGATGCATGACATGCCAAACAAACCCGATCATGCAATGCAGCTAGCTCAACAACAAGAACAACAAGAGGAGGTGAAGAATCTTACCTCCGATCACGAATCCAACGGTTCGATCTTCCAAGATCAAGCTCGAAAATCAACTCTCTCTCTAGGACTCTCCTTCTTCTTCCTTGAGAGCTTCTCTCTCTAAAGAGACAAGGATTGAGACAAAATGATGGTTCTCTAGGCTGTCGGCCGTCTTAACAGGCGGCTCGGCCACGTGGCGTCACCGGGTTGGCTCAACCCAAAAGGTGACTGATTGACAAGACAAGTCACTGACAAAGCGTACACAACACGCCGCGGCGAAGCGTGTCGGCAACAAGAACATCGGCCAAGGTCAAAACCTCAGCGACCAAATAACAAGGACGTCGGCTAATAACAAGCCTTGGCAAGAGATGTCAAAGACATCGGCTAGGGAGGACAACACTTGACTAAGCTGTGCCACACCTTGGCCTGGGTGTACCACATCTCGGCCTAGGTCATACCTGCCCCAGGGCGAGGATCACAAATGCAAAACAACTCGGCCTAGGCTCTAAGCACTACGGCCCAAAGGGTGACATCTCGGCAAGAATGCCGAGGTGAAGACAAAGATCAGACAAGGTTCCCAAAACGATTCTAAGTGCAAAAGTCAAGAGTGAACAAAGCTCAAGATGATCTCGGCCACAACCGAGCAAGGATCAAAACAAGCAAGCAATACTTAAACAAGCAAGACAAAGCAAGATAACAAGGTTCATATCACATCAAGACAAGATCATACATAGATGTATGCAACTATAGCTAAGTCAAGAATGAGGGTTGTTATAGGTATACATACGGTTCAGGTGAGCAAACCCAAATTCGTTGACGGCACAGAAGCGAAGAGGCAGCAAACCCAAATTCCGAAAGAACCCTCCAAACTCCAAGGTAAATAATTAGATATATATCTCATCTCTTTATATTTTTTTTTATAAGGTTCAATTTTAAACCTGCACTGATGATTCCATGAGGTAGATGATTCAGATAATCAGTACGATTTTAGAATTAAGCCCCATGATAAGAGTGTGGAGATATATAGATAAATAAGGTATAAAGGAGAGTCTATCTCTGAAAAAATAGCAACAGACATACTATTAGTTTGTGATTGGTGTGTGAAATGTGCCATATGATGTCTCATGGGTACCAAATAATTTTCTTTTATGCTATGTTTAGACGATGAATTTGAATAGAGATTTGGAATGTAAAATTGAAATGAAAAAAAAATTAATTTATATTTTATTCATATTTATCTCAATTTTTTTTTAATTCTTATTTAAATTTATGATCCAAACACAATTTAATAATGCTATTTTCACGTCCAAACATGGTTTACTTCCTTCCAATTGCTAATCCAATGAAAGTAATGAAACATGGCCATTGGCCTCTATCTCTACTAACTCCGAAGTTGTTAAAGTGTAGGGAGGCTTAGACAGTGACCATTTCAACTAACAAAGATTTGATTAGGCAAAGGTAGATAGATTTAGATTAAATTATTACTGACAACTGAAACATAAAGGGTCAACAAACTTATAAATATGTTTTGTTTTATTAACAAAGGGTATTGCTTTAAATCATCTATATAATAAGGAAGCTCGGTTTTTGAAAGTTTTGTTTATTAATTATTTGAATTTTGAAGTTTGTTTTTAGAATTTACATGTTTTTAAGTGTGTGATTGATTTAAACCAATTTCATGTTTTTTTTTTGTGTGTGTATATAATTTACGATTGATTTAAAGCACAAGCTAGAAACATGCTGTTATTGGTGCATGCTCGCATAAACAGCTGTTAGAATACAGAATTCAGAAACGACTTTGAATTAGAAATGCACATCATCAAATCATGCTCCTCCTCCTACATCACGCTTTTCATAAGGATTGTTCCTACTCTCATCCAATTTCAATTTTTCTAAGGATGCAATTTCAGCCGACAATGTAGACCAACTCATGAAGTTGTCAAAAAAATATACATTTTGCTCATCTTAAAGCCTGTATGATACATAGAAGTATGCAAATAAATGAAAGGAGTTATTAAATTAAATACACCAATAATAACAAGAAGAGTACAAATATATCTATATAATAAGGAAGCTCAGTTTTTTTTTCTTGATGGGACTTCTGTCCGTTTGTCAAAATATGAACCATTAGATTGAACTTAATCCAAGGGCTCACAGTGTCCGTTTTTCAACCCACACCCTCTCTCTCTCTCACACTCTCATCTCTTTGTTTCTGGTTTCTGATTTCAAATTTTGAAATCAGACCCTCCTTCTCTCTCTCTCTCCATTAGACATGCTACACATTTTGAAATCAGTTGATGGTAGAGTGTGGTAAAAGGTTTGGGGACTAGGGTTTCGACAGCCTCCAAACTGTCGAGACATCTTCCTCTCAAAACTCTCGCTTCCTTCTCAGCGCCGAACATCTCATCTCCATCGGTTTTTAGGTGACTCAACAATTCTTCGTTTCAATCCAATCATTCCTGTGAATTTTAATGTATATATGTGTGTATATCTGGTTATGTATGTGCCTTAATTTTCTGTTTATGCTATTTGATCTGCTTCTGTTTTGTTAATCCTTTTGTTTCTATTAATTTGATTTGAGATCTATTGGTTTTGTGCAGATTTGCTGGGTATTATGAGTTTGATTTTTATTGGCATTTTATTTTTGTTTTTCGTGTGTTTTGAGGAAGAGGCTTTATTTCCCTCTTTGAGCATCAACGGCATCACAGGTACTTATCTCCTCTCTCTCTCTCATTTCAATTTTTGAACTCTCTCTCTCTCTCTCTCATTTCAATTTCTGAACTCTCTCTCCATAGCGACTTTGGGCAATCTTTTCTGATGATGTGCTCGGCCTTGATAGATGTGGTTCGCGATTGTTTTTGTGTGTCCAAGATCTACTCTATAGGGTTGGGTTCAAAGTATCCTGGTTTCTGGAAATGGAAAGCACGAAACTAATTCAAAAATGTCTAAAAGCCTCTCAAATGCAGTAACTATACTAGGAATTTAAATTTGTCCACACATTCTGGAAATGCATAACATAAAATCTATTTAGTCTAAAATTGTAAACCCTATATTCAAGAAAATGTATTAACTTTACTTTTTGAATCAAACTTGGTATATTAGTTGTCATTGCTATAATATAATAACTTGGGCAAAAAGGAGAGTTCTAATGGCAGGTAAAGCTGTTAAATTTGGACATTGCTATGTCTTATATGACATAAGATTTGATTAATTGTTAAATGTTGATAAGAGCTTCCTTTTTCTTGATGGGTCCTTAAATGTTATTTGTATTTAACTTTTTAACAAAATTATATTTTAATTATTGAGGTAAAGTTTTCAAATTTTAATATTTCGAGTACTTAATATGTCAATATTTGGTTTTGAGTTTTGACATTTCATTTGGCACATTCAATACCGTAAGCAGTTCATTAAAATGCTAGAGGCCTTCTAATAGAAAGGAGTTCGACTTGGGGGTCATAATTGAACTTTTCCAAATTTAATTTTTAGAATTTTTCAAGGGTCCTAATTTAGAAGTGTCTAAAAAGTTCTAAAGTTCTATATTATGTCTATGTTCTAAAAAAAAATATATTTAAAACATTTAAAAATTCATTGAAGACAGTTTTGAGTGATTTGTTTACCTGCAAGTGCATATACATGAATCCAGTTATCAAGAAGCTCCCAGTTAGAAGAAAGCATATACATTTTGTATAAAACATGATTTTGCATTTTAGAAATAAACATTATTTGGGTAATTCATGGTTCCATCTATAAATTTACCCTCTAAAATATAACATTTTGTTAGTTCTGTTAAGCCCATTTAGAAGAAAACATGAATTCACAAAGTACTTTCCTAACAATGTCATCAATAGTCTCTCTTTGAAGGACGCTATTGTATCGATTAGTGACGAATTGGGTGTACCTTTGCCCGAAAAAGTTCGATTCTTCAGGTAAATTTATTTGGGTAATTCATGGTTCTATCTATACATTGCATTTGGGTGTTTATGGTTCTATCTATACATTGCATTACGAATTGGGTGTACCTTTGCCTGAAGTATCCCATCATTTGGGTGTCATCAACAGTCTCTTTTTGTTAGGATTATTTACCTGAGACCCCCTAAACTAAATTATTGGAAAGTATTATTTTGACTCACTAAATTATTAAAATATAACATTTAAATTATTGAGAATTATCACTTACCCTCTAAATTATAAAATCGTACAACAAATGAATCCCTAAATTATTAAAGCCCATAAATTGGACCCTAACAGAAGGGGTCAAACTAAAAATTTAGTTGACAAAGTGATACTTCTCAATAGTTAGGAAATCAATTTATACAATTTTATAGTTTAGGGGTGTTCGTGTAAATAAACCTTTTTGTTATACATAATGGAAATTGATTGGTTTTGGTTTATGGTTTATAGGTCACAAATGCATACAATCATTATGAAAGCATGTAAAGAGCTTGGTATAAAATCCTGTTCCAAGTAAACGGGTGTGCCTGCTTTCTTTCCTCTTTCCTCCTTTTTTTTTAAATATGGTTTAATGGTTTATAGGTCACAAATGCATACAATCATTATGAAAGCATGTAAAGAGCTTGGTATAAAAACCTGTTCCAAGTAAACGGGTGTGCCTGCTTTCTTTCCTCTTTCCTCCTTTTTTTTTTTTCTATAAATATAAATTTGTATTTATTTATTTTATTCATCCATGCGTGCTTGGCATAGCGGTAAAGCTACCCCTTGGTGACCTGGTGGTCACGGGTCGAGTGGCGGAAAAAACCTCTCCGCTTGTGGGGCATTGGGTACGCCCTGCGTGCATCAACCCTTTCTCCGACCCCGCTTAAGCGGGAGCTTCATGCACTAGGTACGCCCTTTTTTAACCATGCCTAAGATTTTTGGAGGCTTCAGATTAAACATCAAAATGAGACCTTATCTAATTAAACCTTTAAAAAGTTGGGCATTTGACAATAAGAATTTTTTGAAATTTTTTGGTGGGGCTTAGGCGATAACCTTAATGGCCTAATGGTTGAGCCACCTATCTGGACAGCAAAAATATGCATTATAGATGAAGCTAAAAAAAAATGATGTGTAAGAGACCCCGTAATGAATTCATAATGATGTGTTAGTTCTGTTTTAGACAATATTGGTTATGGCTCGCATTTGTTAAGATAATTTGTGTGAATAAGCTATTTTAAGACAATTTTTTTTTTCTGATCTTAGTTTAAAACAGTTTGTTCTAATTTGTGTACTGACTTTTTTTTTTTTTTGAATAACGTGTACTGACTTTAATTTGTGTGTATTAGATACGATTGTGTGTATTATATATGGATGTTTGTATATAATTTCAAAGATTGATGTATATATATATATGTATGATTATGTATCGGCGTTGGTCGCCCTTTAAATTTAGGTATTTTCTTCTCTCTCCTCTCTTTCTCTCTCTAAAAATTGTTGAGGAAGATGGATTTGGGAGGGTTCTTCAAACCCAAAGATGGAAACACCCATCAAAATTCTTCAACTAATAAATTGCCATGTACACTGTTTTCTCTCAATGTTGCATTCCCTCAAGCGAAGTCAAACTACAATGTTAGGTGAACAACATTGTAGCTTCAGAGGCACACGACGTTTAGAGCTGATGAGAAATGAGATTGCGCACAACACATTATCATACTCTAGAGCTGGTCCTAAGGAGCTTTGGCCAAGCATATCCAACTATGTTCTTCAACTCTCATCATCAAATGATTCCAAATCACCAGTAGCATTCCTGTACTTTATTGATTCCGGTTGTATCAAGAAGTCAAGCAGATTCCAGAGAAAATCCCATTAGCTTAACCCTGATTCAAGGTAGGGGAAAGAAATAAGAATCCTCATGCCCTCCTAATTTTTCTCTAATGATTACATCTTATTACTTTGTTCTATAATAATGTGTTTTTATTCTAAATGATCTTTCATTTATGCTATTGGTTGCCTAGAAAATGGAGGAATAGAAAATTTAGAATCTTATATCTGCCTTTGTCTGGTACAAAAGAAATTGAAAAATGACTCGGGTGACATTGAGTACTTATTTTAAAGGTCCATTGAATTGAGTTTTTGGTTTCTACACAAAACAAACAATGGCAAATGTGAAGATTCTGGATTTTCTTTTATCCACTTTCTTAGCAACCAAAAGGAGCAGTATTGTGTAGGGTACCCGAGATAATCTTCTGGCATATACCAAGTAAAGCCTATGAGAAGGTGGCTCCAATGTTTCTGTTTATGTCGTCGTGTGTGGTTTCCATTAACAAAGAGAGTATTGCTCCTCAACAAGCTGAAATGGGCATTATGAAACTTCTTGAAGGCAGGCCGTCTGTCAAGGTGAGGACACAGAATTATATACAATCATTCATATGAATTTGAAATCCTAGAATGGACTGTCAAGTCATGCTTCCCAAATTCTATTCTCATGTGCCAAACTGGTATTTTGTGTTTGTAGTAGCAAACGGGTTAAAATATTGAATTTGAAATCCTAGAATGGCCTATGTTCGCAATGTGAAGAATGAATTTTGAGCTTGCACATTTTATACTAATGATGAAAACATTTTTGGGAGCAGAAATTGTTTCCAAGCTGTACACTGTGTGTTTGGTTAGTTTCTTGAAAAATGGGTGGTTGTGCTTTGATGGGTAGAGTCTAATGTGTTTGTTGTATTCTTTTGCATGGTGGCAGGCAGTGTTTGCAGGTCACAACCATGGATTAGACTGGTGCTGCCCTTACAAGAAACTAAGGCTGTGTTATGCTAGGCACACCGGGTACGGTGGATATGGAAACTGGCCTAGGGGAGCTAGAATTTTGGAGATCACTTCGCAGCCCTTCTCTCTCAAATCATGGATAAGGATGGAAGATGGTAATTCGCATAGTGAAGTTATCTTGAGCTCTTAAAAGTGTTTCTTCTATATTCATAGTGAAGTTATCTTGAGCTCTTAAAAGTGTTTCTTCTATATTTATTTAATTTTCTTCCTAGGGAACATTATTGTTACAATGTTGTTCACTTGACATTATTTACACCGAACAGTATTTACGCCGTGCCTTCAGGCACGGGTATACGCTAGTACTCTAATAACTATCAATGTCAAATAAAATATAATTAGTCTCATTTGATTTTTAAAAACTTTAAAAATATAATACTCAGTAAATAATAAATTTCAACTCGTGTGAATTTTTAAAAATAAAATAAAAAGTATGCTAGTAGATATTTCTCCTTATTACAATAAATGCCTATGAAGATTTGTATGGTTTTATTTTGTTTTGTTTCAAACCAAAGATGAAATAAAAAAAAAATTAAAAAAAATGAAGAAGAAGAAACTGTGTCGTTTTGCACGCTTAGCACACCCTGTTGTGCTCTAAGCACAAAAAGTACCCTTTGTCCGATAATTGGTGAGAGAGTATAGTCACGTGCTACTCTAAAATTATTGTATAATATTTTTCTAAGATCTATTAAGTTATGAATAATTTTAGGTACTCACCTTTAACTTTCCAAATTTATCCCCGAATGAAATTGTGTAGTTGTGATTGAATTCATGTGGTGTAGAATCTATGTGTAGAATAAATTTAAATCACAATATGAAAATTCTAAATAATTTTTGAATTCGTAAGGGTGGATTTGTAATATTACTCTTAAGTTATTAAGCCAATATGATATTATTTGTGCAAAAAGACATGTTATATATTTAAAAGGGCGAATTACACTAACAGTCTTTATAATTTGAGGTTTGTATCACTTTGATTCATGATCTTTCAATTGTAACATATTTGATTGTTAATTTTGAATCTCGTTCTAAATAAGGACAATTGAAGATACCATTACTCAATTTTAAGGACAAAGTCATCAATTTGATAAAATATAAACTAGTTTGACAAAAATAAATATTAAAAAATTATTTTTAAAATTTTAAAAATCATTTATACTCATTAAAGATAAAATTATATTAAATTAATAAATATTTTACATATTTATTTATTTATTTTTACCAAATTAATTTTTAGTATATATTTGGACGATGATCATTTAATGGGTGATTGTTTTTATTTTCATTAAATTATTTTTATTTTTTCAAAAGTCAAATATGGCGACAACTTTGATATCATTATTAAATCAATCCATAAAAATTTAAAACTACAAATACTTTTATATATTAAATAGATCGAT
The DNA here is from genome assembly GCA_036172215.1 of Camellia granthamiana. NCBI lineage: Eukaryota > Viridiplantae > Streptophyta > Magnoliopsida > Ericales > Theaceae > Camellia > Camellia granthamiana. The sequence goes on along the minus strand of JAXFYN010000387.1, from coordinate 22,948 downwards.
TATACATTAAAAACTTAATAATTATTAATTACGTAATAATCATCAAAAAAAAATATCTGTTAACAATAAATACAATCATCTATTACATGATAACCATAAAAAAAATCAATAAAACAACCAGTCATTACATGATCATTATCTAAACACATACTAAAAATTAATTTGGTAAAAAGAATAAATAAATAAATGTGTAAAAGATTTATCAATTTTATATAATTTTATATTTGGTGGCTAGAAATAATTTTTAAAAATTTAAAAATATTTTTTTGACATATATTTTTATTAAATTAGTTTATATTTTATTAAATTAACTATTTTTGTCCTTGAAATTGAGTAATAATATCTTCAATTGTCCTTATTTGAAACAAGATTTAAAATTCAGGATCAAATGTATCACAATTGAAAAATCATGGATCAAAATGACACGAGTTCCAAACTATAAGGTTGCGTTTGGTAGAGTTTTGTAAATATGATTTGAGAGTATGAGTTGTATTTTGAGTTTGTGAGTTGTAAAATTATGATTTGAGTGTAGAAAATTTGTTTGGTTATGGTTTTTAAATAGAGTGTTGAATTAAGTTTTAAATTGAGTGTGGAATTGAGTTTTAAAAGTTTGATTTGACATGTGAAGTAAAAAAATTTGTTTGGCTATGAGTTTTGAAAAGAGTTTTCAAAACATAATTCAAATTGTTATAACTCATAACAAAACACACTGCTTTCACACTATTGAAAATTATGATCAACACTCATAACCAAACTCTTTTTAAAATTCAATTAAAAAAATTTATTATTAACAGAAAATAACATTAATCAATTTTTTAATTGAAAATACTACAAAGGAAATAATTTTTTTTCAAAATAAATATTCAAAAATTTTAAATCATAAATATTTAGATAATTTAAATAATCTAAAAAATTTAATAAGTAAAAAATTAAAATAAATATTCAAAAAATTTAAATCGTAAAAATTTAAATAATTTAAAATGTTAATATTTTAAATTTAAAAACACTCAAATCGTAACCAAACACATAAAACAAAACTCAATTAAGAATTTTTTTTTTAAAACTCATAACTAAACACATAACTCGAAACTCCATACTACTTTCACAACTTTACACTCAAATCGTAACCAAATACATAACAAAAAAATTAAAATATTTAAAAATATTTTTATAAAATAGAGTTTGAATTTATTTTTATAAAATATTTTAAAAATTAAAATCGTAATATTTTGAAATTAAAATATTTAAAAAATTAAAAAAATCGTAACATATTTAAATATTAAAATATTTAAAATCTTAACAAAGTTAAAATATTTTAAAAATATTTAAATATTTTAAAAATTAAAATATTGATTTGAATTGAGTTTTGAAAAGAGTTTTGAATTATGTGTTTGGTTATGAGTTTTGAAAAGTAATGATTATATTTTGAATTGAGTTTTGAGAAATGGGTGTAGAATTATGATTTAAAAGCTCAAAACAAACAACACACTCAAAGTAATGGGTGGAACTATAATTTCATCCGCTTACCAAATGGAGCCTAAAGCTCTCATTTGACATAAGCTAAATAGAGGATTTTTGGCTTAAATAGTCACAAAAAGACAAAATAGACTTTTTAGTCCAATAAGACAAAATGTCACATCCAAATCATAATTATTTTATTTTTTCTCTCACAAAAGTTAAAAAAATAAAAAAAATTATCCGAAACAAGGCTTTTTAGTTTCCCTATAAAATAACCAAATAGTCAAAAACTCAATCCACATCCCGAACGAACCCTTTGTAATTCACCTTATTCAAAAATTTAACGGTTGATAAAACTATTTATACTCATATCATATATCTGTCTTATATTCAATTATTTATTTAAATGTCTCACTATTTATGAACATGTGGTTTATTGGTTCAACTCACTGACGCAACTAAAATCACTAAGCCACTAGTAACTTTTTCGACTTAATTTTTTGAAGGAAATTGTTATAAATTTTAAATAAATTATTAAATTTTTTTTCAAATTTTTTATATGAATGTAAGATCCCTACAAATTAAATGTGTATGGATCTCATACTCATATGAGAAGTTTAATAAAAAATTTCCTACCGTAATTTATTTTGGAATGATTTTTCAAAACCTGTCATTCTTGCCAAATAAAATTAATCATTAGATTTAATGCGCAACATTCATTAGCTTGGAATTACCAACTATATTTTGGTTTATTTTAAAATTTTGGTTAAAAGTCGATTTTTTTAGGTTTTTTTTTTGGATCATAATATCGTCCTATTTTTTTATACATTTAAAAAAAAACTAAAAAAAATCAAAAAAAGAAAAAGAAAAAATCAACTTTTCAAAGCAAGCCTTTCTTTTTAAAATAATATTATCAACTAATTTTTTATTTTCAAAATAAATTCTCAAAAACCCAAACCCAACATTTTAGGTTATTGTAGAAAGATAGTTAAAAACCATCTTTTAATTTTTAATTCATTTGGAATCACTTCATCTCTCATATTTTTTACAACACCTCTAATTTCAAGTATAGTCATTTTTTTTTGGATAAACTACACTTATACCTTCTGAGGTTTGAATTTAATACATATCACCCATATCGTTTGGAAAATTACGCTAGTCCCTTGTCATTGTAATTATTTAGATGGAATGAAAACATTGAACTCATACACTCTCTCTTTTCATGCTTTACTTTACTTCCGCTATTTTTTTTCCTTTTTTCTTTGCTTTACTTTTTTTTTTCAATGTAATTTTTTCTGTTTTCTACTAAGAGTTGTTGCATTTTATATAAATAGGGAGGTTTGTGAAATAAAACTAATAATCATAGAAATGGGAACATAATTTTCAAAACGTCAGGGAATAGAATGTAATTGGATCAAATATCAGGATAAAATGTAATCTACTCTTTTTTTTAAGAGTAAATAGTATATTTCTAATTTTTAACAAAATACGTTTGGCAAGGAGATTTAGGGTTATTTTAGTCATAAAAGACAAAATATGTTATTTTAGTCCCAACAAATAAAGTATCACATCCAACCCATAATACACTTTTCTCTCACAAAAAAAATCAAAAAAGTTAAAAAGTCAAAAAATCATTCCCAAGCCAAATTTTTTAGCCTAGACTAAAATAGCAAAAAAAAAAAAAAAAAAAAACCAAAAAAAAAAAAAGTAACCCACCTCCCATGGCTGCCATTTTCCACCACCCTACCACCGCCGTCGCCGCCACCACTTTCCCTCAGTCCATTCTATCTCCTCACCTCCCATTACCTCATTACCCATCAAAACCACCACAACAAATCTCTTCAATCTCTCTCTCCAAAACACTTCTCTCTCTCCCTAAACCCAAACCCCACAACTCATCTCATCCTCCACCACCTCCACCACCCAATTCCCCTCCGCCTCCAACCCACCAACCCCTCAGCCCCTTCAGCCCCTTTCCCCTCAAAAACCTCACACCCACTCCAATTCATCAATCAACAATGACCCACCCACCATCGATTACTTCAATTTGCTTCGTCTCTCAGTTCGTTACGGAGACATTGAACTCGCTATGTCGGTCCACGCCGCAATTCTCAAGCTCGAAGAAGAAGATACCCAGTTGTCCAACGCTCTCATTGTCGCTTACCTGAAGCTCGGTCTCGTAGCTCATGCTCACAAAGTTTTCTTGTGTCTTTCGTGCCCAAATGTGGTTTCTTACTCTGCAATGATTTCGGGTTTTGCTAAGTCGAATCGGGAAGTTTTAGCTGTGGAGCTTTTTTTTGAAATGAGAGGTTCAGGTATCGAACCCAATGAGTTTAGTTTCGTCGCAATACTAACTGCTTGTATTCGTCTTTCTGAGTTGAAATTGGGTTTTCAAGTTCATTCTTTGGCGATGAAAATGGGTCATTTGGAGTGTACTTTTGTCTCGAATGCTCTAATGGGTTTGTATAGTAAATGTGGGTGTTTCGATTTTGTAGTTTCATTTTTTGATGAAATGCCTCAAAGAGATATTGCTTCATGGAATACCCTGATTGTTGGTGTAGTGAAGGACTTGAATTATGATAGAGGGTTTGATTTGTTTCGAAATATGGAAAGAATTGATGGTTTTAGAGTTGACCAATTTACGCTTTCAACCCTTCTGGTTGCCTCTACTGGGTGTTTGGCTTGGATGGGAGGCCGAGAAATTCACGCCCATGCACTGAGAATCGGTTTAGAGTCCAATTTGAGTGTAAATAATGCGCTTATTGGGTTCTACAGGAAGTGTGGGAGTGTAAAAGATGTGGTGGCTTTGTTTGAGAGGATGCCTTCAAAAGATATAATTACTTGGACTGAAATGATTACGTCGTACATGGAATTTGGGCTCATTGGTAGGGCTGTGGAGACTTTTGATAGGATGCCGGAGAAGAATTGTGTTTCTTATAATGCTCTATTAGTGGGATATTGTCGAAATGGCAAAGGCTCAAGGGCTTTGGTTTTGTTTTGCAAAATGGTGGAGGGTGGGATTGAGTTAACCGACTTCACTTTGACTAGTGTTATTAATGCTTGTGGGTTGTTGATGGAAGTGAAGATCAGTGAACAGATCCATGGTTTTGTTGTCAAGTTTGGTTTTGGGTCAAATGATTGTATTGAAGCAGCTTTGCTTGATATGTACACAAGGTGTGGAAGGATGGCTGATGCAGAAGAAATGTTCTATCATTGCCCTGCCAACCAGAGTAGTTCAATCACGTGGACATCAATGATATGTGGGTATGCTCAAAATGGGCAACCAGATGAGGCAATTTCTCTTTTCTGCTTGATGCGGATGGAAGACATGGTTGTTGATGAGGTGCAATGGCTGCAGCACTTGGCGTCTGTGGAACTTTACGTTTTCGTGCTGTTGGGGAACAAATCCATTGTCTTGCACTTAAATCTGGTTTTAGGTGCGATGTAGGCGTCGGAAATGGCATAATTAGCATGTACTATAAGTGTGGGAACATGGAAGATGCAGTTAAGGCTTTCAGTTTGATGTCAAAACATGATATAGTTTCATGGAACAGTTTGATGGCTGGCTACCTCCTTCACAGGCAGGGTGATGAGGCCTTGGATGTATGGTCAAAGATAGAAAAGGCAGGATTAAATCCAGATGCAGTTACCTTTCTTTTGGTTATTTCAGCTTATAGACACAAACTCCAATTTAGTTGAGAAGTGCCACAGATTGTTCGAATCAATGAAAGCCAAATATGACATTGAGCCCACTTCAGAGCATTATGCCTCCATGATTGGTGTTTTGGGTTTTTGGGGTCTGCTTGAAGAAGCCGGGGATTTTATCAATAAGATGCCTTTTGAGCTGGAGGCCTCTGCTTGGCGAGCGTTGCTTGATACTTGTAGAATCCGTTTGAATACAAGACTAGGGAAACAGGCTGCAAAGCAAATACTTGCTTGGAGCCACACAATCCATCTACATATGTAATTGTATCAAATCTATATTCTGCATCCGGGAGATGGCGGTGCTCTGAAATGATCAGGGATGAGATGAGGCAGAAGGGATTTCAGAAACTCCCTGGTCAAAGTTGGGTTATTCATCAAAACAAGGTTCATTCATTCTATGCAAGGGATAAAACACATTATCAATCCAAAGACATCTATAGTGGATTGGAAATACTAATATTGGAATGCCTAAAAGCTGGATATATCCCAGACACGAGCTTTGTGCTTCATGAAGTAGAGGAGCATCAAAAGAAGGATTTTTTTGTTCTACCACAGTGCAAAACTCGCGGTAACCTATGGGCTTTTGACAACTAGGCCAGGAAAACCCATTCGGGTTATGAAGAACATTGTCCTCTGCGGGGACTGCCATATGTTCTTGAAGTATGTTTCGATTGTGAGCAAGAGAGAGATACATGTTAGGGACGGTTCAGGTTTTCATTGTTTCTTGAACGGCCAATGCTCGTGCAGAGATTACTGGTGACACAAGCTATACTGATTAACCCCTTGGTTTGGGTGTTTTGGGAAAACTGTTTTCATATAAATTTTGTTTTTTTTTTCCTTTCTTATTTTTAGATCATTGGATAGTCTCATGCAGCTGTAAAATATTTGTATTTTGTGTTATTCTTCACAGAGAATATAAATGACAAAGATCAATTACCTCTAACTTCATTGTGAGATTGTCATTTATTTTGATAAATTGAGTAATATGATATAGCTAGCACCAAAAACAAACCCATTATTGTCATGTTAAAAAAGAGTGCTGCTATTAGTACCTCATAAATTATTTTAGACCCTTTAATTTTTAACTTTTTTTTATTACAATAATAACCTCAAACAAAATTACTAAAAAGGACATCATTAATTTTGGGACACCCTATCTCACAATTAAATCTACACACTCATTATATCATAAATTATGATTTATGAGAGCACTCACCTTCATCGCCACCCATCCATCTTTTCTAAATCCCACATTCAAAACCTCCACACTCTCAAAACCTTGAAAACCCTTTGGTAGCAACATAGTTTATTCGTTTAGGAACGCAGGTCCAAACATGAAAATTTGTTAACACTTTGAATGGTTAAAATTGTTAACGCTTATAGAAGTTTTCATTTGTCAAGTTCGGCAATACACGCTCGAACATTACTTATTTGTTCGGGAACTCCCGAACAAATAAATAATGTTTGGGAATGTAAATTTGAATATGGAAATTTCTTAACACATTGAACGGTCGAAATTATTAACACTTGCAGAAGTTTTCATTTTTTCAAGTTCGGGAATACATTCTAGAACAAATAAGTAATGTTCGAGAATGTAAGTCTGAACATGAAAATTTCTTAACACATTGAACGGTCAAAATTGTTAACGTTTGCAGAAGTTTTTATTTTTTCAAGTTCGGGAATACAGGCTCGAACATTACTTATTTGTTCGGGAAGGGATTCTCGAACAAATAAGTAATGTTCGGGAATGCAAATCCGAACATGAAAATTTCTTAACACATTGAATGGTCAAAATTTTTAACACTTGCAGAAGTTATCGGAAGTAGCCCAAATCCGTTATCAGGTTCAAAAGTTATTCTTTCATTGTCTAGCTTTGATAATATTGCTATGTGGTTCTCTGCTGAATTCACAATTTTATAATATCTACCAACAAAATCAACCAAACCAGTTATTTTAACTTTTTTCTTGCAAGAGAAGAAATTATTACGAGAAAACTAAGAAATTATGTATATATATATAGAGAGAGAGAATATAAATTGTGACAATGGTGGATGAAGCAACAGAAACAGTAATCACTTGACTCTTCTTCTTCTTGGTGGGTTTTGTTAGGATTTTTTGAAAGAAGGGTTTTTTTTTGGGGCGTAGGGGTGTGCATTCAATGAGTGGAATATTTTCACAAAAGATAATTTTGGTATTATTTGGGGGGGAAAAGAAATTTTGAGGATTTCAAAATTTATAAGTGGCAGCCTAAAGAAATAAGGGTCCAAAATAATTCATGGGGTGTTAATAGCAGCCCTTGTTAAAAAATTGGGGAAATTTGGCTATAAACCCCTTTTACCTTCCTTTCATTGTTAGAAGGACTAAGAAAAAAATTATACTTTCTAAACCCCCTCATAATTATAAAATCTTGCATAAAGGACAAAATTTATTATTTAAATATTTTATCAGACTATTATACCCTCACATATACACAATCCAGATACAAAATTTATCTTCTCTCTCGTCTCTCACTTCTAACCCTAGCTTCCTCCATGGCTGGAGTTGTGTCATTCCTAAGCTCCGACGATCTCTCTTCGCATTTTCTCAACTCTTCTCCTTCAACTCTCCTTCAACTGCTCATCTTCTATCTCGTCTCTCTCTTCTAACCCTAGCTTCCTCCATGGCCGGAGTTGTGGAGAACTTGCAAATTGCGCTGATATATATATATCTGTATATATGTGTGTGTTTGTGTATTTTGAGATTTGAATTCGAATATATATGTGTTTTGAGATTTGAATTCGAATATATATATATCTACATATTCCGATCTGTAATCTATATATATATTTATATATATATGTGTGTTTTGAGTTTTTAAGATCGGAGATTTGAATGATTGCATAGATCGGTCCATTTGATTCGAACTCAAAAGCTCAAAGATTTAAAGTAAAATCTGAAAAATCTGTGTGTATGAAAAATCTCAAGATTTTTGAAAGCTCAAAGTTTCAAAAATCTGAAAAATCTGTAAAATCTGAAGAACTGGGGTATGAAAAATTGAGATTTCTCTAAAATTTTCAGATTATAGGCCTGATTCAAGGATTATAGGCATGATTCAATGTTTTTCAGAGTAAACATCGATTGATTCAAGGATTATAGGCCTGATTCAAAGCTCAAAGCTCAAAGTTTCATCGATTTTTCAGAGTAAACATCAAATTTCATTTGATAGAACCAGAGTAAAATTTTACTCTGGTTCTATTGCTCTGCTTTTTTCATTTGACAGAACCAAAGTAAAATTTTACTTTTATACAGAGTAAAATTTTACTTTTAGCTTCAGAGTTTCACAGTTTACTTATTTTTCAGAGTAAAATTTTACTTTCATACAGAGTAAAATTTTACTTTTAGTTTCAGAGTGTAAAATTTTACTCTCATTCAGAGTAAAATTTTACTTTCATACAGAGTAAAATTTTACTTTTATACAGAGTAAAATTTTACTTTAGTTTCAGAGTGTAAAATTTTACCCTGAAATACATAGTGAAAATGTCTTAATAGGAGAGCTGATAGATATGAGGGTAATATAGTAAAAGAAACAAGTTTTAAAATATCAGGGAGTTTTGAAAGTATTTATATAATTCTTATCCTTTTGAAAGAGAAATTAGATAGTGAGGGGGCTATGACCAAATCCCCTAAAAAAATTGTGGAGAAGAAATGAGGAACAAAGTGGAAAGATAATTTCATTTGTTTTTTTTTTTTTTAAATAAAAAAATTTAAATTTTTTTATTTTATAAAATTTGAGCAATTCATAACACAATGCCCATATGCTTTTTTAAAAAAATTGTCATTTCCATCTAAGCCTCTCTTATTTTTTCGTAATAATATGATTGGGCCCTTCCTATAATCTTTGGGCTGAGTTTGTGGAGTCCAAACTAAGTTTTGGTTGGGCTTTATTGCCCTGTCTGACCTTGGAGTGAAAAGTCTAAAACAAAACTTGAATTTAATTTGCAACTTTATTATAGACATCAACCATTCTATTAAATGGATTACCAACAAGGCATATATGAGTGTGGAGTCACACACATGTAGAGTTCATATTCTTGTGTTGTCACGATAATTAATTCAATAAGTTTAAGAATATAAAAATTAAATATAAGATTAGACGTAAAAAAATAAATGGACAGATTGATTTTTAAAAAGTGAGCCCTACGACCAATTTTGTAAAATCTTGTTAGTTTATCTATTTTTATGTTTGATTTTGTATTTTATTTTTGTGTTCTTAATACTATTATAATTAATTTGAAATTTTTTTCGATATACTTTACCTTTTAATTGTTTAAATTTGAATGAATTAGGAGTTGCACAAAACATGTTAGTATTATTTTAATACTCATTTGAGATTCGTAAAATGGAAAAAGAAAATATTGAGTGTAACGACGTGTTATCAATCAATTAGAAGTCGCAAATGAATTAGTTAGACAAACTTTTTTTTCCACTAACTCAACAATATTGCACAAATCAAAATTGATTATTGGATTGATAATATTATTATTACATCTAATATTCACTCTTAAAAAGGGCCCAAAATTAATGATTGGAGTGATGACATTTTTTAAAATTTGTTAATTATATTGTTGAAGTAGATCTTGCTTTAAGTTTTAAAATAATATTATTGAGTGACAGATCAATTTAAAAAATTAATAAAATTTATTAGTAATTGATTTCCTTTTTCTCCTGTGTTACTTTGAAAACGTTTGGGCAACTTTCCATCGTGATGCATGGGATTTAGCAATTGCATTTTTAAGTGTTTTTTTTTTTTTTTTTGGTTTTATTTTAAAGTAATGTTGGAGACTTTAAATATTTTATTAAAAATTTTATCAAATGTCTTGATATGAGAACCACACAATGTGGGTCCCATGTGGGTCCTATACCCATGTGAAATATTTGGTAAAATTTTTTGGGTCTCTAACATTTTTGTTTATTTTATCATCTTTAATGTTTTATTTTTATTTTTATTTTTTTTAAATTAAAAAGTTTTACATTTTAAAGGTTTACTAGATTAGATAAACTTGAAAAAAAATAAAAATTCAAAGAAATTCATTGAAGACAAAAAATAATATTTGACTTTTTTTTTTCTTTCTTCAGTGATATTTTTTGGGTTTTTTTTTTTTTTTTTTTTAAATATGTTTTTTGATTCTTCTAAATTAGATCAAACTCAAATAATTTCTGACATAAATTTAAAAAAAATAAAAAAATGTGATTTTTTTATTTATTATTGCCAAAGGGAATAGTTATTAATGCTGCTCTTATGGGAAAGAAGCAGGTCAAATTTATTAACAACAAAGTTACTGTTGTGCAGAGTCAACAGTCATTATGCTTTGCTATTAATTTTATTACTTATTGTTTCTCTTATGGGAAAGAAACAGGTCAAACTGAGTCAAAGAAAGTCTAATATATTATTGTGGTGGTACATGTATTAATTAGTGTATTAATTAGTATATCAATTAGTGTTATGATATTATTATTGATCACATTTATTATACACATTATAAATATCTAAAACCTTTAAAATAATGTCACATCATCTATTAGTATATTAGTTAGTACACTAATTGGTACATATAGTATTATTCAATATATTATTCACGGCAAACTTAATATTCCATTGATAGTTTTTACATTTAATTTTTCCTTATTTTTTTTTTATATTATAAAATGTAATATGTAATGTTAACAAGTAAACTAAAAATTGGCCCCCCATGTGGACTAAAGGGTGTTGTTCATTTGATAATTCAAATCATTCATTTCGTAAGACTTTTTACGTATATTATTCAGAAAAATGCTAGAGGCCCCAAAAATTCTACCAAAAATTTTACCAAATATCTCACATGGGTGTGGGACCCACATGGGACCCACATTGTGTGGGTCCCACACCCATGTGAAACATTTGGTAAAACTTTTGGTAGAATTTTTGGGGTCTGTAGCATTACTGTATTATTCATACAAAAATTAAATTGATTCGATAATTGTAACTTGTTCAATTTATAGTGTTTGTCACCAAAAAAACAAATGATTTGTTTTCAAACATACACTTGCCATTCATTTTTTTGCAAAACAAATCAATAAATTAAATATGTTACGATTATTTGATTAACGAAGTTTTTTTTAAGGTGATATATACATGAATGGTCTTACAAACTAAATGGTTTAGATCATCGAAATAAAATTGTGGTGTAGCCTACTGTCATTATTTTTGACCGTCATGTTAGGGCTTGTGGAGCCAATCACGAGTCTTGTTTCGATAATCCGAATCATTCATTTTGTTGGACCTTCTGTGTATATTAAACACATTACAAAAATAATCGAACAATATTAATAACATTGCCTTTGCTCTCGTTTGTGCATCATCAACTCGAATTTAGCTTTTCTTAGAGTTAGTCATGTGATTATTATATAAAATATTTAATAATTTATTTAGAGTCCCTAACATTAATATGACAAAGTAGCTCTCTCCGTATCAATTAGATGAGTGCTAGGTAGGGCTGTAAATGAACTGAGCTGTTCATGAATAAGCTCGGCTCGGCTCGGCTCGGCTCGTTAAGGGCTCGACTTAGCTCGATTCGTTTAGTAAACGAGCTGAGCTCGAGCTCGAATATTAGGCTCGTTTAGCCAAGAGAAACATAATGTTCTAAACTAACCACCATAAACAATGCGAGGTTGGAAGATATACACGTTATTACATATTGGCCCTCTTACAAGAGGGTCCGAATGAGTGTCAGAAAGTTTGAATTAAACTAATTATTACAAAACCGAATGAATAAATAAGCAAAGAATTAACTAGCTAGCTATTCTATTACAACAAGGATAATAAGGAGAAATAAACTAGCTATCTAAGTTAACTAGCTATAATGATTACAAATAAACAATACTAATTACAACAAGACTAATTGCAACAATAATAATAATTAATTACAACAATACTTGGAGCATTAATTTACAACATTGATGCAAGCAAGGATACACAAGGGTTGCATTCACAGCATCCAAGAATTGCTCTGTCTGTCTAGGTCTGCTTTGTTTCACCTGCAGCCACTACCCTCTGTTTTCTGCAAAACATACTGCTGACCAAACATTGATGGCCGGCCGTGCCTTAATTTCATGCAAAATCCTGTTTTTGTGCTCTAAGGTGAAAACAGTGCAGACAGAGTAGTTTTGAACTCTGTTTGTCCCTCTCACACTCTTCTGTCATGGAAAAACCTCAAGAGGAGATTGGAATCGTTTCCAAACCATCAATGAGCAAGTTGATTGCTTGATGATTTCGGATACAATTTGGACAAAAATCAATAAATGTAATGAACAACAACCACCCCTCCCTCGTATCATAGAGTGAACGCAAAGAGGGAGGTAGAGACGCTTCAAGGTTCATCAAAACATCATAAATTGATGTAAGACAATCCTTGACACAATGGAATCGACATAACGTCTGGCCGAATCCAAGCAATATAACTCATTTTCTTTATGTGGGTTGGTTCATTTTAGCAATTTTTAGACCTTTCCATTCTTTAGTCCATTAAGTCCAAGGTGATGATTACGTCCACTAAATGAGAAGCGTGTCAAACGGGAAGTGATTCTCAACATGAAAGAGAGACTATGCCGTTGGCAACGAACCTCCGTAGAGATTAAGCCATTAAGCATAGATGTCTAGCTCATGTTTTGAACAACCATCAATCGGTTGAAACAATTCTCAAATGAAAGAAATGGATGATAAGTTGCTTGCTAAAATGAGGTTCTTAAACATGGAAATTAAACAGAGAAAGGCTAAGAACAACATACAACAAGCCATATATGCGAATATATGAGACAATAAGCAAATTAATCAAAGCATGAATTAATTAAATAACCTAGGACAGTCCTAAAACAGCCTTTAATGGGTGAAAAATAGTAGCTAAAACCATGTTAAAATAGCACAAAAGCTAGGCAAAAATAAAGAGATACAAAGCTAGTAAGCAAAGCTAAGGAGGGGTGGCTAACCCCTCCACTTTTGGGACTTCTAAATCATATTTTAGCCTCTGAAAATAGTCCAAGAACAGTCCAAAAACAGCCCCAAAATAGTGGCTAAAAGTGTGTTTAAAGAGCACAAAAAGATAGACAAAAGCAAGAGATATAAAGCTAGTAAGCAAAATCAAGGAGAGGTGGCTAACCTCTCTACTTTTGAGGCTTTTAAACCATGTTTTCCAGCCTTTTTAAGCTCTGAAAATCAGTATGAAAACCAAAGAAAAGAGTGCAAAAACAAAGGGTATGAGCTACGAGATAAGGTGCAAGAAAGGGTATTAAGCCTCTCTACCTTTGGTAGCTCTTCAACCCCAAGTTCCAACACTTGAAATAGGTTCAAAACAGCAGGGAAACACAAGAAAAAGATAGAAAAAGATTGAAATAAAAGCAAGGAAAAAAGTGACAAGTTTATATCTTTTGAAGAGAGCAAGCTTTGGTTGTGGATCAAACTTGATTTCAAACACCCTCAAGTTTATGAAATATGGTTTGAAACTCTAGCAAAAAGCTTCAAGAACAAGCTCTAATGGTGTATGTATTGTGTATGTATATCTAAAGAAGGTTTGAAGGTCAAGAAAGCTTTTATAAGGAAGTTATGTCTAAGCTTCTACAAATATGTCCTAGAACAATTCCCTTACCTTTAGGTTCTAAAAATATGACTTGAATTCTTTACAAGAAAGCTTCAAATCCAAGCTTTAATGGTGTATGGAGGGTGAAAGTTGATTTGAAGAACAAAAGAAGCTTGAAGGTTCAAGAGCTCTCATCAATGCCTAAGCCTTTTGGAAAGTTGATTCGGTCGTGATTGGGGATGTCTTGCCATTTTGGTTTTGCTATTTTTGTTGGTGGTGCATATTGTCCTGTATTTGTGGCGTTTTGTATATGGTGTTTTTTTTTTTACATTGAATGCATATAGTAATGGTGTTCAAGTAATGTGTGACTGGTGTACTCACATATTTGAGATGGGGATCAGTTTGTCTGGGGTTTTTTTTTTTTGGTGTGGTGAAGTGATACGTCATCAAATGTGTGGTGTTGTTTATTTGAGCTAGCGTAGTCACATTTGGACAATGTAAGTGGTGGCATTTGGTGTTGTGTGGGACAAGAGTTTGATTGGCCGAAGGTATGCCAATTGGGGGAATCAATTAATGTCAGTCTGATGACCAGTGGAATACGAGCCGTGACGTAGAGAACGTTGAACATCCAAAAATATTAATCGCACGTGTATGGTTTTTGGATGAATGAACGTAATTTGTTAGCGTTAGTGTAATGTTGCTTGGTGTGGCAAGAATGCATATTTATGGTTCATTGGGTTTGTTTATTATGTTCTTAAAAATAGTTAATTTATTGTGTTGGAAAGTGAAAATGTCTTGTTTTGTATGGTGTTGCATGTAATGGGTCAACGTGGTGTGTTATGGATTGGAAGGTGTAGACTATGTTGGTTTGACATGTTAATGGTGTGTTCCTATTGTACGTATGTGTGATGACATGGTGCGTGAAAGTATGAGTGAATTTGGTGTTGCCTATGGTGATGGAACGTGTGGTGGTGTTATTTGGTGGGGTTTGATTTTCCCGGTATGGTGTAATAATGTTATGCATGATATTTTGCATGTGTTGTTGTTGGTTTTAGTTTTCCCCTGACAATTTGCGTGTAACCCATGTTTCAGGTACCAGCGACAATCGGAATGGAAAACGGAACATTGGCACAAGGTCACTGCAAACGTCGACCAGGTTGGCCACGAAAAGGCAATCCAGACTTCCATTTAAGAAACAAAAAGGGGCTAGTGGTACTGTTATGAAAGCTGATGTTGATTCGGCGAGGTTAATGTACCGATCCAACATATTAGGAGTGATTAACACAGTGCTTGAATTGGAATTACGTAATGGGCATATTAAACAATTGTAGAAAACCCCGTTTTGGGTGATGATTGATGCTATTCGTGTGAATGAGCTTTGATCCGAAATCGTTTAAGAAGTGTGATGCAACGGTCTGTCACATTATACAAACGTATAACCTCGAAGATGAGAAGTTCCATATTGGTGGAGCTAAACTGCCATTGCCGAACAACGACATCAAGTTGATATTTGGGGTACAATGTGGAAAAGAGAAGTTGGATTTGACACACGGTGGTAAAAGGCCTTCCGATTTCATGCAAAGATGTTGCGCAAATGTTAGCCAGATATCTTCAAAAGTTATAAAGGATTTGCTGAGTGAAGTAATCTGTGGTCGTACAGAACATGATGAAGAAGACGTGGCAAAACTGGTGTATCTTTACATTTGTGCGAAGTTATTTTTCGTAACCACCGGCGAGCATATAGGGTGGGCATTTGTTCGTGTGATCGACAAGCTGGATACGTTAAGACAGTATGACTTGACTACAACAATTCAAAACACGCTGATTGGTTCGCTGAATGAGATGCACAACAGGCTGGAGAGGGTGACTGGTTGTGTCGTAGCGTTGTTAGTATGTACAATGACCAGTGTGCCGAACACATACATCATTCTAAAACAAAATAGTCATACGTTATTGTGTGCTTATTTAATGGCTTATTTGATATGTTGATTTCAGTTTCTCATTTGTGAACATTCGAGCATCATCACTCTGGAAAGGCCTAATGTGACACCAAGGTTTTGTTGATAGAACATTGGCGCAATTGCGGGGAAATTGAAAGGGATAAATTTGTCAGTAGAAGGTTGCATTAAGGTACAGAATGAAAGCATGGTTTTTTGTTTTTGGTTTGCATCCTATGATGTTTATATGTGTGTTAATTTGGATTTTTGCTAGGTGCAATGGTAAACTTGTTGGGACAATTACTGAGTGTCATATTCTGAAGCTGGCTACTGTTACGAATGAACCAAGGCAAGCTGGTCGAATTACGATGGATGTGGATCCAGCTAACGCGTGCGATGGGCGTGGGGTTGTTGCTAAGATGAATGATGTGGGCAGTGTGGAGCCAAGCTTCAATTGTTGGCAGCTTGATACACCGAATGGTGGTCCCATTAAAATGGAAGGGGTAGATGATCATGGGAATAACAATAGTGGTACACCAACTAGTAAGGAAAAAGTGGCTGGGAAGGCGTGTGCAGGCAGAGATGTGTGGCCGATATTGTTCCCGGATCTTCTAGACCTGTCCAGCACTCCGGATGGTAAAGCTGTTGGTACAGAACCAGCGGGGGTGAATGATGAGTTGAGAACTTTTAAAGTGAGAATTACTGAGTTGGAGAGTGAAATGAAGAATAAAGACGCACGGGTATGTGAATTGGAACATCGTGTTGAAATGTTGGAGACACTACTTGGGAAGCATGCTGGCAATTTGTTTATAGACTTTAATAGTGTTATTGTCGAGAAGGATGCTGAAATTGCACGACTCAGAGCACTGGTTGATCGATTAGAGTCGAAAATAACCAATCTGGAGGATAGTCTTGATGATCGTGAGGTGCACGAGGTAACGCAATGTGTTGTGAATCATAGATCCAATCTACGAACACCGAGTAACATTCGATCGGGGAAAGTGAGTGGTTTTGGTAACGTGACGAGCGGGGAAAGAGCATAGCAGTCTACGTGTCCTGCAGGCCAAATGGAAGACGTTGGCATCCCTGCATTAGAAATTGTTGAAGACGAAGCTGGGGTTGAAGATTTGACGGTTGACTTTGCCGATGTGTATGTACGTTCGACTGTGTCAGGTGTGGAGGGTAGCTATAGTCCCCGTAACACGCAGTCAGTGAGTAATGGAAATATAAATGTTGGCGCAGCTGTCGTTGGCATACAATCTGGTTGGGAAGACACAACTGCTGCAACAAGTACTGGGCCGAAAATGACGTCACTGGTTAAACGGGTGAAAAACAAACCAAGACGGGAATTTAGGTTGTTTGACTACGAATATCCCGACATATTTGGGCAACAAAAAGTAAGTAACAATGTGAGGCTTGGTAAATCGTTTGAGCCCGGAGTGATTTACAGTGTCGAGGACATCGAGGTGGAGCGTAAAACCTAGCATGGTTTTGGTATAAATAGGAGTCACACTGTGTGGAACATGTTGAAGGATGACGATAGGCAACTACTAGAGAGAATGTATAGTTTAGAGGGTGACGGGTAGGTTGTTCATATAGAATGTTATACTAATTTACGTTTAGAAGTTCTAAATGTTGTATTATGGTGGTTGATAAATTTGATTTATGATCTGCAGCTTAATAGTTTGGGACGGTGGACACAATGGAATACAAGTGCATTTCATAGACATCAAAGACTTGGTGTAGCAGAACTCCATCCATGGAAATGTAAGCCAGTCTCATATAATTTAATGTTGAAGAGTTATAAATATTTTAAAACCCCTCATACACATGTAAACATTGTTCCAATCGTATCGTGGTTGATGTGGTTGTCACGAAATGCAATTTGTGACCAAAAACTCCACAGACAGAGTGCATTGCAAGTTCATCGACACACATATATGGTGAATGCAGATATGTGGTATATGACGGATGTCACATACATGGTATTACACACATATATGACATATGTATTTAATAACACACCGTTACAAATATGTAGAATGCATGCACTTCGACATGATGTTAACAAAAAATTAGTAGCACATAGTGTATAGAAATTTACAAATTGTTATTACTAGTGCACTGGAATATTTATGAGTAACATATAGTGTAGGTAATCGATGTGTACGCTTCCATGTTGACAGAAATGCACAAGATGGTGTCGGGGAGAGTAGAATATGTGGGCGCAACATACATTTATAGTAGTGTGTGTTCGGTATGTAACACAACTATTGATTGTTTACACATAATTTTAAATTTATTTTTGTTGAATGAAATCTGATAGGACTGAGTTGGTTGTGAACAATTGTGCAGGATATGATGCGGAGCAGTAGCACTGTGTCACAAATGAAATACTTGAACGTACACATAAAGGCAGTGCGAGGTTCCAGATACACACTTTTTCCTATCTACAATGCCAACCATTGGACAATCATGGTATACGATTCAGAAAACGGGAATTGGAAAATTACAACTCTATGAGGCCAAGACGTGGGGTGCGTGATAAGCATTATAATGAGGCATTAAAAGTTATAAGTACAGCAAAACCAATGGTAGTTTGTATATGAATGTTTGACAAATTGTAGTGGTGGTGCAATGGTAGTTTATCAAACTAAGTTTGTGCAATGGTAGTTTATCAAACTAAGTTTGTATGTACATGCTTGATGAATTGTAATTTTGGAAGCTTTCATATTGCCCCATACGCAGCTAAACTAACTTGTGAACGATGAATAGAAACAATGGGTGGCCGACCACCACAACAAATTCATGAAACCAAGAGTTACAACTGAGGGCATTGGGGCAGATGTTTATGATGGCAGTTTTGTATTTGTTGTGGATTGCCCGCAACAAGTCCCAGAATCGTGAGTAATGTTTATATTACATTGAGTTCATTGATTTGATGATGTATTGAGTAAGTGACGTGGGAACAATCATCTGTGAATACAGGTCAGATTGCGGGATTTTCGTGTGTTTCATTATCAGACAGTACATTCGTGGGGCAGAAATCGATACAACCATGGACGGTCTCACACCCACTGGGCTATGTGCTGCGATGGTGGACATGTTCTTGAGTGACCCAGAAAGAGGACTCCGTGCGAGGACATTGTAAGAGGTGTTCACCATACTCATATCAGAAGCTGCAACAACCTAAGTAGGATGGTTTATTTTTGAAGTTTTATCGATGTACATAATTGTTTTGTTAATGTGCGAAGACCAAATGTTAGGAGGAAAATAGGTGGTCAGATAGTTGGCCTATGGTACTTTAAGATTATGCTGAATGATGGAACAATGTGCTTAGCGTTTGCTAGAAATCATTTTTTATTTTTGACGTTAACGTTGACATTATTTGCCAACTAGTTCAAACAGTTCATTCTATTCCATATTATCAGCTTCGAACATTATGTCGTGCCTACTAATACATCATCGTCGTTATGAATGGTTGTTGGCTAATTTGCAGTGGTAGGAGTCTCTTATCATATTGTTGAATGGTGATGGTAATGTCCGAGTAATGAAAACAGTATGTTATATTTTAATGTGCATGTACAAAACATTGCTTCGTAATGCCATACGCACCTGTGTATGTAAATATGGTATGAGCTATACGGAAGTTGACATGCCGACAGTGTGGGTTTGAGAAACATGTTTTGCCACCATGGGATTAAGCATGGTTTGATGTCTATGGAAGTTGACATGTAAAGAAAAAACGCATCATGTCAACGTGTTTGTTAAGAATTTGTGTTTGATTGTATCGTATGTTAGGAAAAACAACATGGATTGGTTTCATATTCAATGTTTTACGTGTTGTTGATGAATGTGTATTAAACTGTTGAACAAGCAGGAAACAGGTTACCTCCCCGTAACTACGAGATATTTGTTTGGAACGGTATTTGTGTGTGATATTCGGTATAAAAATTTGACTTGTGATCGTGTTTGATATTATGGTTATGTATGGTGTACATAACTCAACCTCCCAAACTGAAATGCGCAGTCACGTGTAGTCCTACCATACCGGACGACATTCAGCCAATATCAACTGTGCGAAATTAACACGCCCAACAAGCATACACCTTGGGATTAAACTTGCCCAATGAATGTTAACATTGCCATGAGTGAGATTTCAATATTTTAGTTTTAAAAATGAGCACCACAAATAGAAATTGGACCTACAAAACATCACGAAAGTCATGGTGTAAAGAAGATACACTATGCACCCACCCAATCCAAACACCTGGTACCAGGAAAACAATTTACATCCCAAAATCCCTTGCGTAAATTTCTCAATATGCACAAACCCTTTACGTACGTGTAGTAAAGGAATAAAAAAAAAAAACAACCATCAAACACCATTACTGTTGCCAATGTATAAAAAACAAAACCCACCATGTAGGTACCCTTACAAGATCATGATAGTGAACACCAATACAAACGACAGAGAGACCATTTCCCCTCCCCCCCTCCCAAAAAAAAAAAAAAAAAAAATGGCACCACACCAGATTAAATTGCCATTGGCATTATAATTATAATTATGGAGAGACCATTTCACCCGAACATAATATTCCACAGTGGGTTTTGGGTTTATGTCTGTGTATGATGTACATAGATTGCAAACAAACCACAACCATTGGTGTTACAGTACAACAACATGATAGTGAGACCATAATATAATGAACTCGTGCTCTGATACCACTTGTCACGCCCCAAACCCGCCCCTAAAAGTTTGGGCATGACCTATTCGAAAATAGACACTAAACCTGTTTTATATATATCATACGGGGCCTGAACGGAAGCAGTTAAGAAGATAAAATACATATAATAACATCCATTGAGCTAATACTAACAAGCCAGGATCACATACACGTACTCAGCCCCTTTACTGAGCATATAATTAAACATCATATACATACATTTTCACTTAAATAGACAGTTAACTAAAAATTTAATAAGACTTTACAGAAATGCATGGGCTTGGTCTGGGTGCCTGGACACACTGAGGTTGACAAATGAAAGGCGAGCATCAAGGGTTAAGACTGACCTCCAAGGTGGTCACCTACAGAACAGACACAACACCAAGTAAGCCAGGCTCAGTGAGTGATAGTACATAAACAAAACAATACTTCATTGGAAACATAATACATCAATGCATGTGAAATTGCAAAGTTAACATAGTTAGTCTGATTCTGTACTAATTTCATAACGACCTTAGGCCCGGTCTTGAAATATAATAACATGAAACATAATATCTTAAAGTATAATGGCTTTAAGCCCTTAAATATCACAGCATTAAACTTTCAAACATGTTGGCATAAAGCCCTTGAAACATAGTGGCATAAAAGCCCTTGAAACTTGTGGCACGAGACCCTTGAAAGTGGCATGAAGCCCTTGTAACATATTGGCACTAAGGCCCTTAGATGAATTCAAGAGGTAACTCGCACGGATCCTAGAGGTGTCTCACAATGTAGCACTTAGTTCCGTGCCTTACTTCGCACGGATTCTAGAGGTAGCTCACACTGTAGCACTTAGTTCCGTACAGCACTTTGTTTCACATCATATGATCGTGGTGTTGTTCTTTCTCATCATTTCGTACATTTACATTAGCCATAACATTTACATAGCATATGTAAACTTGTACCATACTTAAGCTTGTAACATGCTTGAACTTGTAATAGACATGAACTTGTAACATGTGTATACTTGAAGACTTGTAGACTTGTAACATGCATGAACTTGTATATACTTAGAACCATACTTGAAATAGAACCTACTTGTCAAGATAGAATACTTCACATCCTTATGAGGATCCCATAATAATGTTAAACATTTACATGCATGTCATAGGTTCTTAACGACCTCGGGTCCATAAATAACACCATAGAATAATCTAAATTTTAGACATATACTTGGCTTAAAGATGAACATGATTCCATAACATGATTCCATTTATGCACTAGAACGACGTAGTTTACTTATAGACCATACAGGACAGAGTCATACCAATGTAGGCCAATCTTCCAATGTTCACATTGACTTTCAATCATCATAAATGTTCATGTAACATGTTCGTGTAACACTTACAAGAAATAAAGTGTTAGTGATAATAATTATCAATGATAAATAAACTATACATCTTCGTACTATTACTCACAGTGCGTTAGTGAAGCATTTAGTTCTTCCGAAGCGTGTCCTACACACATATGAAGTCACACATTAATCCTTTAAATCATTTCCCCTAATTTCCTTTCTCATTTTAACATGATTACAATGCCCATAACAAGGTTCATTCGTAAAGTTTTAACATTATTGCAAAACATCTTAGAAATCCAATTAAACTTGTTTACATATAATTCAACCCACCAATTCCATGATTCTAATTTCAATTTGAGCAAAGTCATTATTTAACATCACAAATTAACCTAGGGTTTTCAAGAACATAAAGGTTTCCATAAAAATTCATACTTCTCATACCAAGATCTTACATCCCAATTTCCTCATTGATTATACATCTAAGGATCATACTCTATCACTTTAACCCATCAATCAACTCCCAACATCTTCAAACCATAAAACCCCCAATGTTCAAACCCCAACTTCCCAAAATCTCATAATTTCTTCTATATACATAACATAAATGAAAACTTGCACTATTATACATGAAGACACCTCCAACCTATTTATGAATGTAAATATTAAAGAGTCTTAAAACCCTTACCTCCATAATCAAGCAAAGGGGTGAGCTTGAGAAGAAACTTTCACCAATCCAAATTCTAATCGGGTAAAAACGTTGATCCTCCTTAGTTCTCCATCCTACATGCCAAAACCATAGTGGATTGTCGATAAAAATGGGTGAAATCAAAGGTTTGAGAGTTAGGGTTTCGAACTAAGACAAAGAGGAAAGAAGAGGGTTGAAGAAAATCTATGAAATGATCCAAAAATCCCGTTCTTAAAGCTGCTGTCCCGTAATTCCCGCTCGAGCGGACTGTTTTCCGCTCGAGCGGACCTGCTTCAGCACAGATTCCAAAACTTCAAATAGGTGTAACTCTCTCATCCGGACTCCGTTTTAGGTCGTTCTTGTGTTCAAATTGAAGCCCCGGAAACAAGCTTTCCGATGGTTCTAACCTCACATTCATATTCAAAGTGGGGAAAAAGAAAAGGGCAAATGAGTGACGGTTGGTCGTAAACGACTTATTCCAATTAAGGTTTTTAGTCCAATCTTACTTCCCA